>JACATO010001372.1:65000-211229 GCA_018389105.1 Nautilus pompilius | reverse complement strand
CCGTCGGTCCTGGCTGGGAGACGATGTCGGGAGAAGCTCCCTCTACATTGTTGCGGACGACGACCATGGCTGGCCGGCCGAGCTTAGGATACGGGTAAATTTCTTCCGGCCTAAATTCGCGAGGAATCAGGAGATCGTGGTAGCCGGTCCCAGCAAGTTTTATGAGGAGGAGGAGGAGGTCGGGTTACGTGCAAGCCGACGGTTCCATGATGTAGAGGCGCGTAGCCGGCTTCTGCTCAGCACTTGCTCTGCGCGTTCCGGTTCATAGTCACCTGTTTCCATCCTTGAGGTGGGTAGCTGTAACTACTGGTAACCAGGCCATGAGTCTTCTGTTCCCATCCCCGCTGCCCGCCATCTCTCTACAAACTGATAAACTAAAAGCAGCCCTGTTATCTGCGCGTCCTTCCATCCTCTTTCGATACCAAGTGATTCAGGACTTATTCGGTCTTTGCAACAAATCCTTAATATATGCATAAATTACGTCATAACCCACGGGTTTACCACGTGACTGTTTACTATGCAAAATAAAAAAGAACAACAAACAAACTCCCACCAAGGGAATATGCATTATAATATAATATATTAATGACTCGGCCTCTGATTTTTTTTTTCATACAGTGCAAGGGAGATATCTTAGTTTTAATACTTATTCAAAAGCTAAGACCAGAACAGTATAGTTCAACCGGAACACACCTCTGAACTCCCTCAAACAGCCAATCATCGTGCCCGTATACCTTTGTTCAACCGGAAGTTAGCAAAGGTGTTTGCCGGACGAAAATGGCGAACGTTTTTGATGGACATAGGCACAGGTATAGGAAGAAAACGTATTACTTCAGCGTAAGGCATCGGACTAGAACTTTCTGATGCGCCAGCACCGCGTTGCTTAGCGACGTATAGATTACCTACACAGTGTATCATTACAGGAAATAAACAAACACAAACAGATACGCTGTACAGAGAATTAGTGTTTGGTGTGGAGGCCCTTTCCCCACACACGCCATCACAGCTCGTTTTTACGCTCCCATACATGGTGTCAGTGTATGAGTGTTGTTCCAAATGTTCTGCATTGCTTTCCGCAATCCATCCAGGCTGCTTGGTGGCCGTTTGACTTTCTTAGCAGCCTTCACTGATGTTAGCACCAAGACTTTGTAGAGGCAAAGGCATCTTTGTGAATGTTCCATCAGCCTCTCTGTGTTCCAGATAGTTTTTCACCACATTGGCTGTGTGTAAATGTCACGTTGGAACACGAGTCCCGTTCAATAAGATGTTTTCCTAAGGGGGTGACATGATAGATGAGAACCTGCCGGTAGTACCAATCTCCAACACCCCTGGCTCATATTCAGCCCCACACTTGTACCGACCCACCCCATGTTTCACCATAGCCGTCGTACACTCACTCCCAGGTTTGCCTTCAAACAAGCTGCTGTTGATTATTGCCAGACAGTTCTAACTTGGACTCATCTGTACAGAGCATCTTCTTCCAGGTTTGGTCGTTCCAATGTTCCATTTCCGCTGCCCATTTCTTCCTTACCGTTTGGGTTACCTCTCCCCAACGAAGGTTTTCGGGCAGCTACGCGTCTGTTGAGACCCCCATCGGGAAAATGTCTACCGGTTTTACGTCTCTCACGCAGGGAACATATGAGGTATTTAACATCACCTTTTGGAGAGAGCTTCCCTCCTAGATCACGTCTATTGTCAGCGGTACCGGTGTTGGCCGGCCTCAGAGCATTCTTCAGTAGCCAGGAATAATGTTATTGCCACCTATACTTTTACAGTTCTGCAGCAGGTGTGCCACGTTCTGTATCAGCACGTGAAGCGTTTTATTTTTACGCACGAGATGCGATTCTTTCGAGTGATATTTCCATCTTATCTCCAGTTTATCCCGTTTCCATAGTTATTTCTGATACATACCGCACTTCGCCGTAAGCGAAATATTGATGTAGTTTTAGCTAAAGATATTTGAAACTCTCACCACCACAAGTTATAAAGTTAAATTGTAGAACAACAGAGAATGCAGCAGAGTCCGCGCATTTTAAAGATGCAAGATCTTTTATTGTTACTCTCATAGTTTTTCGTAAATTCGCGAAGCCACTCTGCAGTCTCTGGTCACGAGAGGCCATTTTGGCGGTGTTAGCTAAAATCTAATCACCCACACGACGAACTACCGGCAGCCAGCCATTGAAAACGGAAGTAGTAACCACTTTACCCGGTCGTTCCACACGAAGCCACCTGTCGGATATTACCAGGGCGGTAAGATATTAAGTAAATAAAGGTCTACGGTATCATCTGGGTCTGGTGAGAAGTCGGACTAAAGGTATGTAGGTTCTAAGCTCTTTAAGATTTCCAGTTGTGGGTACATGCACCCCTCTGTAAAACTGAAAGTGAGGACACGGAGATAAAGGCATCTCTCCCCTTTTTTTCTTTCTAATTGTGTGGATTTTCATGGTTGAGTTCACAATTATGGTGGCACTGTCTGTCTGTCTCTCTCTCTCTGTGTGTGTGTGTGTGTGTACGCATTTATATATCTGTATAAGAAGCTGTATATCGATAGAATGCGTAAGGCACCACGGTGACGTGTAAAGGAGATACGTCGTTCGTCCCCCATATCTGGGTATTTGTTGCTGGGAGAGGGAAGCCATCTCCATATGGCGTCACGGGAAGTTGAAGGCGACGTATGACGTCATTCGCACGAGCAAAAGAGGCCACGTTTGTGTAGTTCAAAGCGAGTCGCTGGAATCAGGTGGGGCTTCGGTCTAGTTGTCCCCTGTCATTTCTGCGCGTGCTATTTCTCGTGATCCTTCAGAAAAGGGGCGAGTGAATGAAATCATTCCGCTTTTCATACCGATAGTCTAACAGCTCCAGGAATAGTGTCACCCACTCGAGGGGCTGTGATGCTGACATCACCGAAGTAGATTAGGGAGAAGAGTATCTCATGATGGCTTCTCATTGATTATCCCTTTACGGCGAGTGATTTTCTTAAAACTATAAACAACCGTAAATAAGAGGTGGGGGAGAGAAACATCGACCGCTGACAGGAACGTGAAAGGGAATGGGTTAATCACGGAGCAGAAAGAGGCTCGTCCGTCTCCGCCATTGGCCGTCACTTTGATCTCCGTTAAGCTGCTCTTTCGCCTTCTTTTTTTTTTTAAATCCAAATTACTCGCCAATATATCGCCTTTAACTCGATTTCCTGTCAATCACAGACAGAGCTCCAGCAGTAATTTCTGGTTAGCCCAGCTACTCGCCAGTTACAAATGCTCGGTGGATTCCCAAGGAGCGAGGAAGTTAATTCATAGTTCACTTCCATAATGGCACCCGTCGGCGCGTGGGCTGCGTTTGATCGTGTTTTCCGTCATGGATAGCGATCTCCCTCATTCCGTCCCCTTGTTTATATGTTTCTCTGTGTTTTTCCTGGTTGTTTACGAACGAGATCAGACTATTCATTTATATGCGTAGGTGTTATACAAGAATGACCGGGACACGGAGGATAACGGCCGTCACTTCCGAGAAACGAGACACCGCCTGATGCAACTTCCGCCGTAATGGCTGACGTGGAGATATTCTGAGCGAGACGGGAAGGAAGAGGTAAACGTCGGTTATCTTGTGAACAATTTCACCCTCTGCTGGAAAATTGAGAGAGAGAGAGAGAGATGGGGGAGAGAGAGAGAGAGAGAGAGAGAGAGAGAGAGAGGAGAGAGAGATGATGATGATGATGATGTCAGTGCTGTGATAGAGAGAGAGAGAGATGATGTCAGTGCAGTGATAGACAGAGAGAGAGAGAGAGAGAGATGATGATGATGATGATGTCAGTGCTGTGATAGAGAGAGAGAGAGAGATGACGTTAGTACAGTGATAGAGAGAGAGAATTTAAACAAACAACAATAAAAAATGAATAATTACGATTCGATAAAAGAATACGTATTGATAAAGAGAAAGGATTCGTAGGCGGTAAACGTAGAGAGGTGAAGAAGAAGAAGAGCCTTAAGAAGATGTAATTAGTTAAAAGGCAGGCAGTGTGGGGCCATCACGGAAGCTAAAACAATGAGAAGATAAGAAAATAGTACTATTGGAATAAAAAGGTTAGGGAAACAATCGAAGTATAAATACAAGCTTTTCACTTATTTTCGCCTTCTAATCAGTCCGGAGTCGTCTGCGCCACTTCGGTGTTTATAGGAACAGGCTGTTTCTGTTCACCTCAGAATACTTCTCATGCCGTAGATACCCAACGCATTTCTATCTGGTGGACAGCAGCCAACGAAGATAAACCTCGTGATGCGCAGAATTTGCAAAATTCGGCGTCCATTTAATGTTTCGCCCCCCACCTCTTTTTTAATAATAAAAAAAAAAAATGACATAGGTTTTTCTTTTGAGAAAGTGGGGTAGGAGGATACACAGCCGGCCCTTCGGTATCCGGCCGGGTTCACGTAGGGGCTCGTGCCCATGGGGATACTTTCGGGCGATTCCGCCTCTCGGTTCCAGGATTCTTTCGCCAAACATCGAGTCATGTTCAGTACAGGTTTTTCTTTCGTTGTTACGGATGATCCATCTTATCCCGTCTTATGAAAGAGAACGTCATATCTAGTTCCTCCCTCACCGCAGCGACTCTTCTGAGAAACACCGTAACTACGTTAAAAAAAAAAGGGAGGGGAGGGCAGATTATTCTAGAGAATAACGTAAAAGACATCCCCCCCTCTAAAATTGGGTCGTCTTTGGATGGCGAAGTTGGTAAAGTACTTCCTGTTTCCAAGATCTCCGCAAAGACGGGAGCTCGTGATTACCACCCGGAAGTGACTTCCTGTCGAATCGTCAGCTTTCACCTAAATTCATTTTTCACTTTCACCTGACTCTCTTTTTCACCTCTTAAATAAGCTCCCAAATACTGTGTCTCTATATACTCGGTATGTTGGAAAGGAGCTTCTTTCCATCCAAACCGATCCTGGTTTCCTGCATTTCTTTTTCCTTTGAAAGACAAGCCCCCAATGCAGGTGGTGAACAGATTGCCGTTGTCTCCATTCGTTCTTTCACTTGCATCATCTGGTTTAAGGACAGTGCTAATCATCTATTTTCACTGACCTAATCTTGACGGGAAGGAAAGAATACGTGTGTGTATTTTGTATATAAAGCAGCAGATATATTATTCACTGACGTCAAGTGCACGCATGTTTTTTCTAGTCGATTGCCTCGTAGATAAAGATGGGAATAACAGAGAATCGGTGTGGTGGGTTAGGATTGGTGTTTCTGTAATTTGGATGCAGGAGATGTAAAGGAAGGCACTATCAAAAGGAAGAGCTATTCCAAAAATAATAGGAGTGGGAAATAATAAAGTTCGAAATTCTAAATGAAAGTTGTTTTTTTTTCTTTTTTTTTGGTCTCTCAAATGCCAGCCATCATCTTAAAATAGCCCGGCCGATCTTATATTATACGATTTAATTCTTAGCGCTGTTTGCGTTTAGTGGAAGGGTGGGTGAATGCGATAAGCAGTAACCGGTCTAGGGAGCTCCATTCACACGCGCACATTGTTTATCTATTACTGTTTAATTGACTGGCCGTCATGTTAGAGTAAAGAAACCCCATCCAGCTTGGGAGGATTCGATTCCTAGTTTTAGCCGCGAATTCGGGTTCTTCTGAACCTCTGATGAACCCTTCTGCTGTTGTATTCCGGAAGAGACAGGCACCAGATTATGTAGAGTTATATAACAAATCTGGTGTTAGGGAACCAACATAGTGACAAAACAGTCGCCATATTTGTTTGTTTCATCATCTGTTAGACCGGCTTGGGGGGGGGGTTAGTAGCCCAGCTTCTAGTCAGCTGCAGGATGGGGCAAATCAGAAGAATAAAACAGTTAGCCAAGACAAAATAATCTGATGGTGTCACGGTATCCTATTTCCCCTAGTTATCTGAAACACGTAGTCAAGACTGTCCAAGTGTTTTTACCGCGCACGGTAGACTGGCGTTGATTCCTTTGGCATTGTAAGCGTGTGTGTGTGTGTGTGTACCAGTCGTGTCATTCCCATATTACCATACTAAAACAAAATGTATCCATAACAGCTCACTTAAGTCCACTTAGCTGTTAGAAAGAAGCTGATTCCTTGCAAAGAGTTCAGATAACGAAATACTGACACTTTGTACGTGTAATTACGGATCTTTGACGCGAAGGTCGGCGAATTAACTGTATAACTGTCTGCAATGAGATTCTGACCAACGCCATTTTGGCCAATGAACCACTGGACGACAAGTCATCTTTACTTCGCCTTCGATGTAGGACTTAAAGACCATCTTTACCGGATGTCCACGTGATATTAAGCACGACAAGTACTGAACGCCATGTAAATGGCTTAAAAACGCTTGTCGTTTTTCACCCAGTGACAGTTATTCTTTCACCCATCTCACCACTGAATTATCGCCGAGGGTATTTTGCTTGGTTCTAATTTTGGCGTACACGAACCAACATTCAAATACAGGCCGACCACCGTCCGTTTGAGTCTAGCAGGTGGCGGGTCTGCTAAACGTAGGGGCATTACGACTTGTCGGAAATGTGGTCAGCATCGCTGAGCCTTCGGTCGAGTCTCCCCCCCCAAGCAGTGCTGTTGCCCCTTTCATGTTTGTCTCCCTTGATTGCATTTTGGACACTCTCTGAAACACCGTCTAGCAGTTCCACACCCCTACCCTTTGAGGCAATTGACTTGCCTGCTAATTTGTACCTGTAGATCCTTGGGCAGCTTTCGATGATCTTCTCACACACTTGTTGATTATAACCTATTCAAACCCGGTTCTCGAGAAGTCAACACCAGCTCGATTTCGAGGCGATATTAGTAACAGCTCTGCCAGTTTTGTCATCGCTAATGTCCCGGTGCCCGTTGCAATATAAATGTGAAGCTTCTTCCGGGCAGCACCACGAACACGTTACCGTTTTTCGCTCCTGTAACTCCAGACGGTTTTTGTCTGCGCAGGAAAGACTTAGTGTACTGTCAGCGAGGCTATTTAAGTGGCGGAATGTCTCGTGAGAGCAGGCGCGGTAGCTGCTATCGATAACTTGGGCTGGTAATTATACCTTATCTTCATTTCAATCTGGCATTATTACGAATATTTCTGCACCACCAGACCCAGAACCATCTTATACTGCTCCACCTGTATAAATCTGCATCGAGGTTAGGCAGTTAATGTTTCATTCGCTAAGCCGAATAAGTATTGAGGCTGGCAGATTAAGATCTTCATTGATTATAGCATTCTCTGGTGCTGATTGCTGGACTTCACCCGGTGACTCCCTCTCATTATTTTCAATCAAACCATCAATCTCAAATTTTCTATTGATCTGTTTGTAACTCTGACGTAAAGTTGGCTATTTAAGTCGACAAAGAACGTTTCCTTGCATAAATTAAATTCTGGGGTAATCTACATGTTGGCGTTTGATAGATCTGTTGTGAAGACCACCATATATATATATATATATATATATATGTGCGCTTTGAATTTGAACACTGAACTTATCCAAGTTTTCTGTAAAGGCAAAAGTAGCCAGCCCATCGTTCACTGCCATCCATCCTTCGTCTTGGGCACGATATAAGCCTTGTAGACTGTCCGAAGGAATCTACTATTAACACTCCAAGAAGTGCCTGGAGTCCAAGGGCGTAGTCTTCGTTTTCTTTTTGGGTGATTCCAAAACTTCGTTAATGGGTTTTCCAAACTGCTGAGCTGATTGTACAGTGCGACCACTAATTGTCGAGCGATCTTGTCGCAAGGTAATAGCAGATTGTTGCAAAATATCGAAAACATGTAGTCTTACATCCGCTCTTCTCCTCATTTAATGTGATTTTCCGTAATCTAGTCCACACTGCAACAGCGTTCATGGTTATATTTAGCTTCTTTTTTCTGCAGAAACTTTGGCTTTTGAAGCCAATATAATAATATCAGCAGCATTTACTTACTTTTAGGTTTTTTTTGGTTAAATTAGAACTTCCTGTGCGTTTTGTAAATGGCTGTGACTCACCGTGCAAAATGATAAGCTGTATGGCTTCTCATGTACTTATGACGTCACTAGGTTTTATACTTTCACTTCAGAAGAGCTCACAGACACAAGACGGTGGCCCCCCCAAAATACTGATGTTTTACTACTTAACATATGTGAAAACCGTGGAATTCGGTGCTAATTGAAACAACCAAAAACATAAATACAGAAAGAAAGAATTATTTAAAGCGATTTGTGAAACCATGATAGATACCCAAGATGCACTGCGAGAGAAAAATAATATTCTAGCCATGCTGATGTTCAGAAAGAACTCTGCACAGTGAAACCTTGTTGTCTATAGAAGCTGCATCCACCTCTATCGCAAGACGTTTGCTCGCTAGCTTTGTACCTACAAGCTACAGTCGCTCTTTGCTTATAATCAAAGCAAAACAGAACTAATAAAACCGTAGCTAAAGGAAGGAAAATACAACAAAGGCTCTTAATGACCCCGGTTCCCTAGTAGTAATTTTGCAGTAAAGAACTATGGCACCTGAGGCCTAGAGACCGTGACCACGCGGTTTGCGGAGCGTCTAGGACATATATCACCCGGACTGAGTGGCAATCCCTGTCCTGCCCGACGGCTCTGTCAACACGTCCCGGGCACCGCGAACGACGGAGCAGTTTGTGGTAACAGTGGTGTTTGACTGAACTCGTACGTTCATCAGCAGGGCCGATACGCATGCGCGGGGGCTCGCTTTCAAAGGGGAGAAAACCCAGTCAGTCTGTGACACGATACCGGAACTTTACAAAGTCGTCAGCTGCTTTCTTTTTTGTTAAAGAGGTGTCCCCCCCCCCCGGTTCGTTTAAAACCCATCTGTTACCGTTCGTGGAGAATTATAACTTATATTGGAGGTGATCGCAGGCCTGCGCTTGTCCCTCCGCCACCTGCCATCGCCACGCGAGAGCCAAGAAGAAATATCTCCATCAAACCCACGTACATCTCTGGCTGATCATTCTTATCGAGCGTAAACACGAGGCTAGCACGCGATAGCCGTTTAATTAGCGAGCCTGTCCGCATCAGCTATCGTCTATCGTCTCGCTACCTGTACAAGTTCTAATGTTTCCGGCCTCGACTCTCTATCAGCAAAGGTTAGCGGTCAATAGCCGAATGACGTCATCGTTTTGGGGGGTGCGAGGCGAGGTGATACGGAATTCGATTTCTCAGCGCGATTGAACAGGAGGAGCGGGGGCCAAAAATAGGATAAACAATCGTAGCTGTTGTTTAACATGCAGCGAGAGAGAACCGTACCGACCGGCAGGCAAGCATCTAATAGCTGTCCGTTCGGGCGTTATATTGTTTAGCTACCTTTAAGAGCGCTCTACTCCCTCCCCTCTCTTCTGTCGCTTACGCACATGAATATACATGTACATCACGCTCACTCTACAATTCACAGCTCATCCACGCTCTACACACTATTTCTATTCTTGTAAACAACAAAAATATTTCTTACGTGTTGGGCCTCATTATATAATCTTTACAAGTTTATTTTTTCGGTAAATGCCCAAATGAAGAGAGGAGAAACTCTGGATGCTCACACTCCGAGTATATTTATCATTGTTCTATGCGATCTCCAGCAGAAATTCAGCCTTGGCCAGTTCACTAGTTTTCGAAGTATTAGGCAATTTTTTGAGCACGAAGGTTTAAAGCCATTGTCTTGGTTTTATCAAGTATTCATCAACAAACATGATAGAGAAAAATTAACCCCAACAAACCTGGAATTATAGCAGCAAAGATGAGCTAAAGCGACAAAGTCTTGTTTTTTTTTTTGTTAATATATTGACGAATAACTTTTGTTTTTTTTAATGACTGCTTCCATTCTGTTTGGCTTTGTTTCAATTAATATCTTCTATGAAGAAATATTTGCCCAAGTCCCCTTAATGACTTTTCCCAATTCTTCTCCATCACTTCCCATATGTTCTCATTTGGGTTTAAACCAGGAGAATTCCCACCAGATCGGTCTTCAGATGAATGCGTTTTATTGTTCTTCAGTGTTCTTTTTGGTAGGATTGCCACTCCGCCTTTACCATTGAAAAAAAGCAGTGTGCATAATAAAACTAATAATTTCCCCGTCTAAATACAAGATTAAAAACCAATCAGGAATTATGACCTCGGCGATTAAGCCAAAGGTGGGGGCTGACCATTTTAATGATGCTGAAGTCGCCATCGTGGAAGAAGAGCCGCCATGATGACCGCTCTAACCGTGGTCGCAGTGCGGACCATCTTTTAAAACAAAATTCTTCTAAGTGGCCAAATTACAACTGCCAACTTCCTCCTTCCGTGATGATGATGATGATGTTTATGAGAGAAAATCCCAGAATGTCCCGGTCCATGTAGGTTTCCTATCGTTTCGGACAGCGGCCTAAATTACGCTCGAGCTGCCGTTTCCCATGCGTTTGGTGTTAGTTTTACAAGTCTTTTCAATCAGGTGAATAGCGGAAGAAGTCTCATTGTTGGACGTTCTGAAAGCTGACAGTGGGTGGATCAGGCTGACGGGGCCGACGCTGTGCTTTCACTCTATTGGCCGTTTTTAAAGAAAAGATTCGAGCTAGCGACCAGCTATTTCCTCTTTGCTTCAGTCAGGGCGAGTGCGCACGTACCCCAAACAAGATTTACCTCTTGACGCGTTACGGTGTGTGCCCAGACAGATTTTTCATTTCCACCCATACACGTATCAGGTCAGCTCGCCGCCTGGAATGTACGTTATGCTAGTCGGCCGCCTTCGTTCTACATTACTGGATGGAGTAGGGAAAGCGGGACGGACAACAATATTTCTAAGGTCGCTGAGATCTCAATCGGCGCCATAAGTTCATTAAAACAGACAAAGACAGGCGACGGCCAAAAAAATATTAGAGAGAGAGAGAGATGGAGAGAGAGAGAGGAGAGAGAGAGAGAGAGAGAGAGAGAGATATGATGGAGAGAGAGAGAGAGAGAGAGAGAGGATGGAGAGAGAGAGAGATGATGGAGAGAGAGAGAGATGGATGGAGAGAGAGAGATGATGGAGAGAGAGAGATATGATGGAGAGAGAAGAGAGAGAGAAGAGAGAGAGAGAGAGAGAGAGAGAGGAGAGGAGAGAGAGATGACGTCAGTACGGAGAGATGACGTCCAGTTATAGAGAGAGAGAGAGAGGAGAGGAGAGAGAGAGAGAGAGAGAGAAGAGAGAGAGAGAGAGAGAGAGAGAGAGCGAGAGATGCTTCTCTTCCAGCACAAAGGCAGGGACGTCTAACTCAAATCAAAGCAGGTAGCGGCAGATCTCCACCAATCGTCGAATCCGAGCGCATGGGCGCCGGGCAGCTTTAAGGTCGCACGACCAAAGCCTCTACCGACGTCGTCCGATGCAACCCAACATCAGCACAGAGTACGCCAGAAATTCTCGGGCATCGTTCCTGAGGCTGTGTAGGGTGTGGAAAAGCTATCGGTTCATCACCAAGAGATTCGAAACAGTAATTCAAAACTTAGATATGAGAGGAGATCACGAGGAAATGTAGCTGGACCCGAACTCGAGCCCTCAACCACGTCAGTCCACTAGTCTACCATCGGCCACCTTGTTTAGCTCAGGCTGAGCGTAAAGCATCCCTTTACTCAGCTTGCCAGAGCATCTTTCCACGGCGTGCACACCTTGCTGAACACGAAGCCATCCGTATAACGCACAAACTGGCTCAACAGTGGGGATTTCGTGTCGTCCGACTGTCCGGCAGTCCTAGCATCTTTACGGTTTGAGATTTAGATCAGAAGTATTTGAGGAATGCTTAACAACCCTAATCGATAATCTGTCTTCCTGACCGGAGGGAAAGGGAGCTAACGTGGTTACCTCCCCCTGTTCAGCTACGATTTAGTCTCGAACTTTTCTGTCGCTGTATCCGCAATGATCTCACTGGAGAAGTCGGAGTTCATAAATTCGTTCGCCTTAGCACCCCGCCCCCCCCCCCTGGCCAAATAACAGCAGCAAAACCCTCTCTTCAGATAAGGAGCACGCTGCCTTTAAGTGTCTCTAACGCGGAGTCCCGCTCGCCCTCGGGAGTTCTAAGGTCTTTAATGGCCGAGGCCACTTCCCCGTTAAGGGGGCGGAAACCCATGGAGGCAGAACTAGGAAATTCCAGAGCAGCCGGATACTTTTGGCCGCCAGGGTTGCACATATACGGCAAGGGAGAGTCTGCTTTGACGTAAGACTTAAACTTGCTGTATGGGGAGATCTCTAACAGGTTGTTGCATGCATGTTTTTAACGGTATTAATGCTACACACGCAGAGACAACCCAGAAAATCAATCAAACAACCCCCACTATTTCTTTTTTAACTGTTGCCGACCCCGTTCCGCTTGTAGCCTTATACTCACTTCGTAACATTCGTAACGCAGGCAAAATCTAAACAACAGAGAAAACGTTTGGCAGCAGGGTAAAACGAAAATAAACCGTTGTAAATAGACTTTCTATTTCAGTGTTTCCTAAACACGCAGAGATTAGCCGATAAGGAAGCCGCTAGCTCTCGAGTTCGAGAAAGCTTCTTACCCCTTGTCCAAGTTTGGCTCGAGTCAACCATGTCTGTTATGCGCCTCGGCTATTTTAGTCTCTTTAGCTTACATCGAAAAATAACGGTGTTGCTAGCGGAGAAGCGGGAGCCTGGATTCCCCTTTTATCTCCCTCTGTCAGAAAAATTAGCATGACTTCCAGTTTAGAATAAAATTACAAAGCTGTTGGTGGTAATCTGTCGTGTTGATTCCCACTTAAAATAATCGATGACGTTTTTTGCATTTTTAAAAAAAAAAGTTATAAATGATCGTCTCTCTCCTCTCTCTCCTCCTCATCTCTCTCCATCCATCTCTCTCTCTCTCTCTCCCGCTCTCCTCTCTCTCTCTCCCTCTCTCCATCTCCGCTCTCTCTCTCTCTCCATCCATTCTCTCTCTCTCTCTCTCTCTCTCATCCATCTCTCTCTCTCTCTCTCTCCATCTCTCTCCATCCATCGCTCTCTCTCTCTCTCATCTCCTCTCTCTGTCTCCATCTCTCTTCTCTCTCCATCTCCATCTCTCTCTCTCTCCCTCCATCTCTCTCTCTCCTCCCTCTCTCCTCTCTCCATCCATCTCAGCTCTCTCTCTCCATCTCCTCCTCTCTCATCTCTCTCCATCCTCTCTCTCCTCTCTCCAGCTCTCTCCGCCTCTCTCTCTCCTCTCTCTTCTCTCCATCTCCTCTCTCCATCTCTCTCTCTCTCTCTCCCACTCTCTCTCTCTCTCTCTCGGTCCTCCATCCTTCCTCTCTCCGCCATCTCCATCTCTCTCTCTCTCCATCCTCTCTCTCTCCATCTCTCGCCACTCTCTCTCCTCTCCATCTCTCTCTCTCTCCCCCAGCTCTCTCTCCTCCATCCTCTCTCTCTCCTCCTCTCGCCATCTCTCTCTCCTCTCCCCCCCATCTCTCTCCGCCATCTCTCTCTCCTCTCTTCTCTCTCTCCTCTCTCTCTCTCCATCTTTCTCCATCCATCCATCTCTCTCTCTCTCTCCCTCGCTCCTCTCTCTCTCTCCTCGCTCTTCTCTCTCCCTCGCTCTCTCTCTCTCTCTCTCTCCCATCTCTCTCTCTTTTTTATAAATATAAGTATTTAGTTTCTGACTCCATAACGTTTCAGCCGATTGAAGACGACTCACCTCCTGACGTGTTTTACTTCATCCGCTTGTTTGCCTGCATTCAGACCACACGACATCCGGTTATTAGCTTTAAAAAAAAAAAAAACGGATAAACGCAGTTATTTTTGTAACAGTGGGTTTCTCGGAGTTTGTGCAGGGTTAATGTATCGAGACGGATAAGTGAAAGCTGAACTTTAGCTTATGCGAGCTTATCATCAGTAGAGGATAGTCAGCTGGTCGGACAACCGGATTGGTCGTCGTAGAAACGGTATCTCCAACATAAGATGAGTTTAGCTTTTGAAAAGCAGCGAGATCTTTGTTGTCTAAAATTCCATCTTTATTGCCTTGAAGCGAAAAAAGAGAAACACACACACACACACACACATAATTCTCTAACTCATAAGTAGCCAATCAAGTACTGAGTTTCTTTTATTAATTGGTTGATGACCAAAACGGAAATGTAATTTTGTTATCAGCAAATTATCGGCCAGTCTCCCCAGACATCGATTTTGGAAGGTTCTATAATATATTTATGTGTCTGTCTAAGGAAGCATTAAAACGGTAACATTTGTTTTGTATAATAGGTTTTTTTAATTGAGGAGACTTCTTGGTTCATTGGTGGTCTACCGGTTTTGTAGCCTTGTCCTCATTCGTATGTAACTCTTGTCTTTTCTTTCTTATTGCACCATCGAAGGGCAAATATAAGTTCCTTAGTCGGGGTTCTCATATCAGACATTGTGTTTTGTACAGGACGAGAAGGGGCCAGCTAACTCATCACTGGAATAGATCCTGACAACGAAGATAACAGATTAATTAAATCTGGACAGGAGGATGAACGCGGAAGTGTCGCAATTCGTATACGCTAGATATCTATCGAGAAGCCACGCGGTCGTAAAGTAGCGCGTCGATAATCCGATGTTATCCGCATTGGCCAAGATGGCGTTTTTTTTAAAACACATTATCTTGACTTTGCGGCCTTCACTCGGGACAAACTGAGGCGGACACGGCTGAGTAAAGCCGCTGGGGTGGGGGGGGGGAGGAGAAGATGGCTACTCTCAGTACCCACTGTCCGTCTCGCTCTCGAGATACTTCCTTTGTCGAACCCGCTGACATCATTCGCAGAGTGGAGCCCAATCGATCGGTACTCAAGTCCGCCTGCTGCTCTGACATTAAAAGTTCCTTCCTACAATAGAAAATTAACGATCGTAACACTGAGTTAGTGTTAGTTAGCACTCAGACCCGCTCCCCTCAAGAATTCGCAAATGGCTATTTCGTTGGACCCCGCACTCGCCACAATACACACACGACCATTTCTCTCACAGAAATCCCACCCTCTAATTACTAACTGTTTGCTCAAGCATGCCGATAACAAACTGTTTATTTCTGGAATAAATTAACTAGTGTTGCCCCTAGAAAGAAAGAAAATGTAAAAGAAATAGCGGTTTTGGGAGCTGTCCTCAGTTTTAGATAGATTTCCATTGATAGGAAACCTTTCATTTGTTTTTAAAAGGCGATTTTTTGTGTGACGTCACTTCCGGTAACTAACGTACTTGGGTTTTGCTTTTACCGAGCACCAACATAGAATGTCTTTTTTTTAAATAAAAAAAACAGAAAGATTTCTAATAATTTCTAGAGGCGTGGGAGACGGACGGTTGACGATTGCGGATAATTAATGTTAGCGGAGAGTGGCAGGAAACACTACCCGCCGCCTATTGACAGACCAGCGAACCAAGCGGAAATGGTGCTATCTGTCAGAAGATCGTCTTCCGTAAAACGAACGCGAGCCAAAGTTTTATTTAAAAAAAGGATTAGAACGGAAAAGTCTCTCTCTTTTTTTTATATATATATATATCTCCAGGCCGCAGTTCGTTCCTTGTGGGCAAGACGGCGGATCATCTCCTCTCCCTTTTTATCCCTGGACCTCTGACCACAAAAGTTCGGGTATGTTTCCTTTCTGTTTGATTCACTTCATCACCCACGAACTCGACTTAGTAACCAATTTATTGGACCTTCGTTTTGTCCTTTTTTAAAACTGCCTCTTCTCAGAATTCCATGAAGACATTTTTCATCACATGGACTTCTCCCCACCTTTATTCTACAAATCTATAGCGGTTCCAATTTAGAAAAAAAATAGTTATCTTATTTTTTATTGTAAAAAAATATATATATTAAAATAAAAATTTCTTTGTAAACAATTGCACGAATTTTTTTAACAACAGAGATTCCTTAAGTTTCTAATTATTTATTAGTATTCTTAATTTACTGCTTAATTTCTTTTAAAAATTATTTTAATAAAATCTCATCTGTATCATAATGCCAATGTGAACCTTTAACACTCTCAACAAGAGCCAGAGAGCTCTTCTGTCGAGAAAGTCACGAAGCGCTTCGGGTTTGCCGGAGCTGCTCATAACATCCATACGTCAGAACTGTGACGCTTATTTTAAATCTGAAGAAATCGATTTAATTTGTAAAGCAATAAACGGTTTGCTGAGATTAGGAAGAACTCTGGAGAGGTGGTGTTGGAGATGCAACGTGTTTTCCAAAACAAGCATATGCAAAAACCTAATTCCAGAGAACGAACACACACACACACATTAAAAATCTAAATTTCAACGGTGGAGAGCTAAAAGACAAATGCCCAAAAAAATACAGGAACGAAAAGATTTTCGAACGGTCTCGTATGTATCACGGATGGCCAGCTAAGGTACAACAGAGCACTGTCAGCAATCTCCCCGAACAACGTATACTTCATAATTAACAAACTGCTCTAGATCAGCATCAGTTTATCTTGATCGGTTCACATCCACAAACTCGAAACACAATCTCTTTGCAAACGGTTAAACCCGGCAATTAGGCTGACAACAGCTATCTAATAACCAAGAAATGACCGCTTATGGCATTTATTATTTTTTATTTGGGCATGCGAATTATGGTTGTGATACAATGAATAATACAAAGGGAAAGAGTTTTGTACACCGAACTGGATTTGCTGTCAACAACTATGGAGAGGCAACATTAATGGCGCTGTCACGACCCCTTAATTGTGTGGCTATCATCGTGCAACTAAAAGACTCACTCACTGGCTGTCGATTGGACCACAGAGGAATGGTGATAGTAAAGCAGTTTACCAGCAATAAATGCTAAACGTTTCCTGTTCCGAATAACTTTAGAATAAATGCCGGGTTTTCAATGTTACGATTTATCATTCCATAATATGTACTATTACCATTTAGTAGATCTGGAAAAGGCATTGATGCTGGCGAATGCTTGGAGCCTCTTCCCCCCACAGCGACTTAGACGGATCGTATGAGGCCGACTCCCACAACAGCATTTGCGTGGCTGGGCAAAATGGGTGACGTATCAAAAGACCCTACTAGAACTCTTCATTTTTAGATGTGGGAGGAAAGAAGCAGCGATGCCAGGGAGGTAGGTACGCCAAACCGAATTTGAGCAGATTAAAATAGGCCACTGACGTAGTAACAAACTTAAAGATTCAGTATTCCTTCAGACATCTTTTTAAAGATGTAATTATTTACGTTATATGTTAAATGTTTCAAGAAATTTAAGCACTGAAATCTGGTGGCTTTTGCAAACGCTACCACACCGTTAGAACCGAAAACCTACACATCTGTGTCGTGTACCCGTATCTACTGTGTAAACGTTTGGTCGGATTTAAGAACTCGTTGTTCTCGCTCCCACTTACTTATCTCGATTACACGTTGACAAGCCGACACGGGATCCCCAGATTTGCTTCTTCCGCGCAAGCTTTGGACGTGCTTGATGGTAATAAGTCTTATGAACCATTTCGCTTGTTTGTTTAATTGTACCATACGGCTACCCAGCGAGCAAAAGACACAACCCGGAACACCATTCGGCGGGAGGTACGGAGGTAGCGTAACACCGGCGACAGTATCTTAAAGCTCACGTGGCTACTCCGACCGCTCCTAAGTGAAAGAGATAGCGCAAGTCATCTTTGCATGTTCTTTGAACACCAACACACGTCAACCTTACGGGACATCTGCCAAATTTCGCATTTAATATCACGTAAAGTCGATTCTTCTTCGTCCAGTAGTATCTTGTGCCGGATAATGATAACTCTTCAGTTCAAGAGAAAAAGAAGAGAAAGCAACAACACGGTAACAAAATATTGAGATGTTTCATCTTATTTTAAAACTTCTGTTCCTGTTAAACAAAAACGAAATGGTCAAACAGTTATATAACAGCATCATTGGGTGGTCGGTAACCTGACCACGTGGGATAAGACGGAGTAACGAACGTATTTATGCAGATGCCAGATCTGAAGCAAATTGCATCCATGATTTTTTTTTTTTTACAATTTTAACTAAAAACAGAAACCGAAATCCGGTAGAAAAGAAAAGAAATTAAAAAAATGGTTTGGCAATAAAACAGATAAAGAAATTTAAGCTGATAATTAAAAATTTTTTTTTTTTAAAAAGAAAAGAAAAGATGTTTTTAGACAGAAATAAAGTTTATGAGGAGTACAACTGACCCTTTTATAACTGTTGTTGGGATTGGTTATACGATCTGGTTTGCCAAAGAAGCAGGAATTTGTGCAGCATTCATTTGCCTCTAGCAGAAGTCGATGGAACTGTTTTAAATCCCTGCCAAGGAATTCCGCGCGCTAGATGGAGTTCGTTGTCTGACTTACTGGGAAAATGCAGGGAGCTATGGAAATTTGATTGAAGTGTTTACAACAGTTTGAGGTGGCAAAATCTAGGAACCCCCATTGTTTTGGTCAAGGAGGCAGCTGCGGAAGACGGCGAGAAAGAAGTATTTAAATCTAGGCCGATATTAGATATTCGTGTGTGTGGTAAAACTAAAGTTTACATCTATGGAATTGCCTACAGGGTTTTCCGGGCCCGCATTCAGGCCTACAAACTCCCCCGGGGAACAGTGAGCATGGAGGGTCCCCCTTCCCTAATATGTACACGATAATTAACTACCCGCCTACCTCTATTCAGAATACATCTTAGATTATCAAAAGCGGTACCATCTATTAATCAACCCGAATGTACATATTCTTCGGAAACCGGAACAGGATTATTCATATCGATGACTGTGGAATCAAATTAGAAATGGATTTAAAAAATGAATATTAATTTAAAAAGTTGTGGTAGTCAGGGGGTCGACAAAACCCGACCGACCGCCTGACGATCATCGGACGCGGAAGGAGATCGATTTTAAGCCAACACTTCGATGGGAAGATAAATTAGCAACCTTTCCGAATTTTGTTGTTCAAAAGGCGATGGATCCTTCAAAAACATTCATATTTACAAAATCTACAGATGATTTTCTGGGGCCGTGTTAAAAAGATGATGCTACTTATTCGATTGGGCAACGAAGGCTGGAGAGACCGGTTGGTTACTCGGCGCTGGTGATCGATGCTTCGACCAGTCACTCTCACTTTACATGCTATTAGTTACGTCATTTTATCTTCAGCGGGAGATCGCTTCGTATAAATGACCGAATTAATGATCTGGATGGTGCGGGGGGGGTTTTATTTCCTTAAGAAGCCAAGCCGACTTTTGAACGCCTCTTCGCCCACCTATCCCCATCGGGTCGTCCCACACTTTCGGAGGAGGCGAATCTGTCGAAACGATGACGTGATCCGTCAACCAATCAACTACCGCCTTGGAAAATTCCCCCAACATCCGACCAACCAGCTACGCGCTTATGAATCTCTTCGTTGGCAGAGATGCGTTTCTTTTGTTTACCGTTCTCTGTACAAATAGTTGGCGAGTACCTAGAGAGAGAGAGAGAGAGAGAGAGAGGGTTAATAAACTTTAAAATGTTTATGTTGCTGCTTTTCGAATTTTAACGGAAGAGCTAATAAATAAAACCGGTGATGGCCGCCATTTTATTTTGTCCTGTTCGCATAGATTACATTAATTATTTAGAACGGTAAACAGGCACAGATTTGTCCCAGGAGCAGAGACAACCGACAGCGTATCTTCATGCAGGTCGTATTTAAAAAAAAAAATTGTTTTTATTTCTTGTTTATTATTATTAGTTTGGCCTCCATCCTGCAAGAAAATACGAAAATAAAATCTACGTCACTTCGCCATGACAACCCACCCGTGAATACGAAACTCCGCCTTCGAATCCGATAATCGCTCGCGCCGATGACGTCATGGCTGACGTCGGTGCGGCGGCTGAGAGGGGGGTAGAGCGAGAAAGAGAGGGAGAGGGGGAAAGAGATAGAGAGAGGGAGGGAGAGGGATCGCCATGCGATATCTGAGCGGGTTTTATTGTTGTGGTTCAGTCAGTCAAAGGTTGCAGCAGTTGGTGAGGAAGAAAGCGCCTGCCGGAGTGACGGAGAGCTAGACATGGTCATGGGGGAGCGGCCCAAGGGACAGCAGATTCGGGTCGGATTTTACGATATCGAGCGCACCATCGGGAAGGGGAACTTCGCCGTGGTGAAGCTGGGCCGACACCGCATAACCAAATCAGAGGTAGGTGTGCTGGGTTCCCAGACGGCCGGCCGGGTTGGGGTGGGAATTTGTCTCTGCAGCATCCAGAACACATCACACGGGGAGCGAGTCGCAGGCCGTCCGCCGCTTCATCCCTCTCGCGCTCCCTGCACGGCGAGGAGCAGCACTCTGGCAAGGAGGTATCTGTCGACGCTGCCTGCCATTGTTTTCCCAGCCCATTGTCAGGGCGCACATTTCCTGTTCCGAGGAGGGTTCTCTGTTTCTATTTACCTCATGATGTCGTCGGAGGGAGGAGACCCACTAAAGTGCATAACTCCCAGTTCTCGTCCCTTCCTCCCCCCCCCCGTCCAAGAGGAGCAGGAACTGGAGGTGTTTTATCCCCAGCACTAATAACTGTAATCAGATGCATGCTTAAATCTACCTTTGTGTTATCTGCGATGTTTAATCGCTCTGAATTGATAGCAGTCTTTCCCCCCTCCTCGCTCTCTCATAGATCTCTCTCTCTTCCCCCCCCTCTCTCCCTCTCTCTCCTCTCGCTCTCCTCTCCATCATATCTCTCTCCCATCCTCTCTCTCTCCTCCTCTCTCGCCCATCATATCTCTCTCTCTCCCCCCCCTCTCCTCTCCTCCTCCCCCTCTCCTCTCTCTCTCGCTCTCTCTCCATCATATCTCTCTCTCTCTCTCTCCCCCTCCTCTCTCTCTCCATCATATCTCTCTCTCTCTCTCTCTCGCTCTCTCTCCATCTATCTCTCTCTCTCTCCCCTCCTCTCTCTCTCTCCCTCCCCCTCTCTCGCCTCTCTCCCCCTCTCTCTCCCCCTCCTCTCTCTCTCGCTTTCTCCTCTCTCTCTCCATATCTCTCTCTCGTTCTCTCTCTCATCTCTCTCTCCCATCTCTCTCTCTCTCTCTCTCTCTCTCATCTCTCTCTCTCTTTCTCCGCTCTCGCTCCATCATATCTCCTCTCCCTCCTCTCTCTCTCTCTCTCCCCCCCCTCTCTCCTCTCCTCTCCTCTCCCCCTCCCTCTTCGCGCCTCCTCCCCTCCCTCTCCCCCGCTCTCTCTCTCCTCTCTCTCTATCTCGCTCCTCTCCATCATATCTCTCTCTCTCTCCTCGCTCTCGCCCCTCCTTTCTCTCTCTCTCCCCCTCTCTCTCTCTCTTTCTCTCTCTCCTCCTCTCTCTCTCCATCATATCTCTCTCTCTCTTTCTCCTCTCTCTCTCCATCATATCTCTCTCTCTCCCCCTCCCCCCTCTCTCTCTCTCTCGCTCTCGCTCGCTCTCCTCATATCTCTCTCTCTCCTCCTCTCTCTCTCCCCTCCTCTCTCTCTCTCTCTCCGTCCCCACTCCTGTTGTACGGCGAGCGATCTCTCCTGTCTTCGTCTACCTGCCCGTGAAACAAACATTAGCAGAAAGATGAAGATTCCGTCAGTTGTTTAGTCTCTTTTCTTTTCTTTTTTTTCTTTTTTGGTAAAAGAAATCTAAAGTTGAATTCCAGAGGCGAGAAGATAACAGCCACAATAACAAAGAGGATGAACAATTTCTCGTCATGTAAGGGTGGTAGATTAAATCAGCGTATAACAGTAATAACAACCCACCTGGGGGTGGGGTGGGGGCAAATTAAGCCTAGCTATAGTTATATTTTGACAGTACTTTGAATTTAATAAACTGTTTAATCTTTGGCTGGAAGTTACTGAAATAAGATTTAAAAATTGGAAGTTATTGGAAAAGAAACGAGCAAAGAAATATTTGTTGTCTTTATTTATTTATGAGTAGGAAGCATTTGTTGGAATTTCTATGAGAGGGGGAGGGGGGGTGGTTTTGATAATCCCTCTGGGCCCCTGGGTCTCTGTGTCAGCCTTCTGCATTCTTTTGTCGCACCTGTCCACTGCTGAAAGTATGCAGAAGTTGTGAGCAAATTTTGACAAAAGCCATTTATTTCAAAATCGTTACTCTCTCTGCATTCCTGCCCTGGCGGGTCCTTTGAAGACAAGATAGATTTACCCAGGTCTAGAGGAATGAGGGAAATTTAATTTCCAATCAGTCTTCCAGATCCCATGTGGATAGCCATGAAACACAATCATTGTCATCAAGATTCTGCGAAGAAAAAATGGGAATAGTTTTGCTGCATTCACATTTTCCGTAAATCAGACCTTACAACTTGGGGTAAACCATTCCGCAGAGTGCTGGCAGAATTTTAAGATTTCTGACCAGAACACACACCTTACATAAATATGGTTTTCTCCAGTGAGTGGAGTGCAATGTGTATAAACCACTGATTATTGCCAGATGGAATGTTGAACTTAAAAAATCTTAACTAAATTTACTTATCAGCTATGTTGTTTTGGTTTATACACCAAATTTATATTTATAGCAACAAAAAAGTGCCTTAAATGTTTTTATAAGATTTTTCTTAAGTAGTGTTTAAACATTTTGAAAAAAACTTTCACTTTTAAAATATCTTTGACATATTGTGCACCAGTCCAGCTTTTATTATTTTGTTTGTTTTTATATATAGTGCGAATATTTGTTTGCTCTATTTTACTCACATGCACAGTAATGTATCATTTACACTTGAAAATACAGCAGAAAATTTGCAATGCAAAGTGGAAATGTAGGAAAAGGGAAGAACTGGCATAATTTTCTAATGTATTGGTCATGCAAATTTAAAGTTTGTAGATCATTCTTATATAAATATTGGTAGATAATTTATGATAGGTTATAATCTTGATTTATTACTGGCATTCAGCGCCATGGAAATTACTTAAATTATGCTTTTATTAAAATTCTGATAACTCCAAATAGATATCATGCTGCTGTTAAGTGGTAGTTTATTGTGAAAAAAAATACTATTACATTTTTTTTTTTCGAAGAGCTTGTCTTCATTGCATTATCTTAACATGTATGAGACCTTTTATTTGTCTACTTGACAGACTCTCTCTCTCTTTTTTTCAGAAATTCTTAATTTTATTACAAATTGTATTAAATTGTAGTCACTGTGAAAGCTGATTTATTTGCTCACCTGCTGGCTTTCACCTAAAGTTATACCTGGTGGTGCTTTTTTAAAACCAAGTTCTCCACAGGGGTTATTATACATTTCTGTTGCAGAGACACTGGTTAGTTACGAGAAAGATAGAACAAATACAGGGTTCATAATAGTCTGGAAAATCTGGGAGAAGCATATGCTTTCAGTGGACATGGCAGTAGCCATTTCTGATAGAAATGTGTTACAAGGCTTCTGTAGCATGTTACAAGAATAAACAAAGATAAAAAAAAAAAGAGGAGACAATTAGGATGCTGTAAGAAAAACTTAAACAGAACACAATTTGGTTGGAGAAATAGATTTTGCTGTAAATGCCTGTTTTTCTTTTCATTTAATCAAGCCTTGCTTGGTGAGATTATTTTAACATACCATTTGGGCTTCCTAGCTTGGTTGGCAGCATCTGCACTTCACACACCTGGACTGGTCCAGCAGGCCAGGCACCTGTAGCATCTTTGGGTTTGCCTCTCATGAATGGAATTAATCATACAAACTTGCTTCCATGTAAGTGAAACCTCATTATGGGAGCACTGAACTTTACATGGCTTTTACTGCTTGTGATTCTGTTTTAGCGTTACTCGCCTATTTGAGCTCTCTTGAAGTGAGATTAGAAAAGTGGTTACTGCAGAACTTGTAAGAGTGCCATGCGCCACACTACTATGGCAGGAAAACTAAAGCTTCAACTGTTTATAGATTATTTAGACTTAACCTTTGCTTGGATTGCCTTTAAATTTACAATAAACAAACGGTTTTTGTTACAGAGTCAGTCTGTTAATAAACATAATTAACTATCTTGAACTGTTTCTTTGGGGAGGGCTTCCATTAAAGGCAAGATTATTTATTACATTGTTTCTCTTTTCTTTCTTTCAAATAATTTCTATATTATTTTTCTTTTTCAGGTTGCTATAAAAATTATTGACAAAACGCAGCTGGATGAAGCTAACTTGAAAAAGGTGTACCGTGAAGTGCAAATTATGAAGTTATTATGCCATTCTCACATAATAAAGTTGTACCAGGTAAGTTTTACCGAGAAGCCACTGTTTTATGTAGTCCCAGCCAGCAGGTGGCATGGTTTAGCTAATTCTAATTACACTAACAAATGATTCACAAGAAAAACACTGGCTTTACTTTCTAAATATTACACTGATCTTGCACACGTGTTAATGGATATCTTGGTTGTGGCATAGCACGGAGAAAGAATAAAAAGTTCAAATTGGCAACAGTATAAGAAAAAACAGGCATGATGGTATGCGCTGATAGTTTTATGCCAAATAATCGCTTACGTGCATCAAAGAATGAAAGACCGTTCCGTTGCAAAAGTTGCTTTGGAAGATTGCTGAAAGTGTCATAGTCATGAAAAGAATCTTGTTTTCTTTTGTCATGGAGACCAAAATACTGATAGTAGCTTGGGTTACGTAAGAGTTGATGGACGCTGTTTAGGATGCCATTGATTTTGTTAAATCATAGGGAGAGGAATGAAATAATGATGGTTACAGTTGGCGACACAATTAGTAGAAAAAAGAAAACTAGTTGAACATTTAGTGGAAGTAATGGTTTAGTTAATGTAAGCAAATTATTTATTAATTTGGTTGTTCATTGTTTTGGATCTAACACGCTGCATTTGTCTTGTAGCCGAGACATGCTGCATAAAGTTCTGCTAGAGTAGTTTAAGATGATGGTAGCAATGGAGGATTTATATGTAATTAGGCTTGACATTTGAAATAGAGAGCTGGGTGAGATTAATTAGAGCTGGCTACACTATGATGAAAAGGGAATGTAAGGATGAAAGAGACCTTATTAAAATGGTTGTTGATTCTTATCTGCATCAATAACTCATTGTTTATCAATCACTGCAAATCAGCTTACCTGGATAATTTATCTTTTACTTCACTAATCAACAATGTTTGCTTTTGTATGTAGTCATTTGTTTGAAATTGGCAGAACAACACTTTTAAATAGACGGTTGGAACAAACTGCAGAAAGAGCCATGCCATGAACTATTATTTTCTGCCAATGTTTTTGGTTAATGCCATCTTACTATGCAGTTTGTTAATTTGGCAGTCAGTCATTCTAGGTATCTGAACAAGTTGAGAGTAGATGTTAGCTATGAATGTAGGGGCACACAAATATAATAGGTATTCTGTGATGTATTATACATGAAACATAACACAGTGTCTGGAGATATTAGGATCTTGTGTTTAAAAAAAGCCGGCTTTAGCGATGTTTAACTTGTAACATTGTGGTATACTTCAGTCTACTACTACTGCCAGTTCAGCATGAAAGTGAACATTCAACAATGTTTTTAAAATGTTCAAGATTAACGAAGCTATAAAATGCAGTATGCATGAATAACCAAAAGATTTTGGTATATCAAGCTTTGTGATGAAGTTTGCAGTATACAAGGATAGTGGCATTAAGTAGCAATAACAACAGATCAGGATGTGCAAGTTAAATATACTTTTAAGAATTTTTTGGTTTTTTTTTTAGAAAAGAAGGTATGTTTGAGTTTTAACCATAGAATTATTGTAATTATTTTCTTCTTGGACGTATTACGAATTGAGAAGGCATTGTATATTGTTATTTAAAGTTTAAAATGTTATTACAATGGGTAGAACAAGCATTTTTCTGTTGGAGACCACGTCATCTAGAAATCAGACAGCAGTTGACACCACACACAAATATTTACCAACCTACACAAAAGTTTCAGAGTCCAACCTGACACAATGAAGTGAGTAAATATACGCATTATCCATTTTAAAATGGGCTTGAGCTGTCAGCAGATTTAGTAGCTGTTTATCTACCTATTTAAATAACATTTAGCATTATCGTCATCATCTGAATTGTAGATAGTGTGATGAGTAATGCTGTTTTATCAAATGCCATATGGTGCAAGTCATGAGCCTGTTTCTCTTTTCACATATAAATTCTGTAAACTAGTTTTTTTTTTTTACTAACCTCAGTATACATTTATCTTCAGCAAAAATCCTAATACTTTGCTGCTCTTGTAAGTTTTCACTACTGAGTCAGCATAGCTTACAGAAGGGTGAATGATGAAAATCATCATATTTGCTGATGTCATTGGATGTTGGTAGCAGGGTATTTATTAGCAAATGTTACATAATCAATGATGCTTTCATTTTTTTTTTTTTTTTTGGTTACATACAACTCATCTGTCCAGCTGCAGCTTCACACAGCGTGTAGACTTTTGTTGTTTTTTTCTTCCTGAAGTCTTTTTAAAAAAAGATTGTTTTATTTTGGAAACTTCAAATGTAAATGATATTGGCAAATAAAGACTAACAAAATTTGCAGAATGAGTTTGTTTACCAGTGGGCACATGCAGTTGGCTACATGTGTTATCGCTTATTTTGTATATAATAAATAATGGCAGATGGCAAAGTGCAGCGTACCAAGCTGTTGTGGTTGTAGGCCCCAAGTTTGGATCCTCTTGGGATCAGGCTCAGTTTGGCAACCTTTTTACTATTCTCTACCAGTCTGTCTATGCAGGGGGGGGGGTTTCCACAACTAAACAGAGACGGTCTATTAGGGTCCCTCATCAGGTTAGTCAAAGTCTGCATGCGCTGGGCATATTTGTGTCGTCCATTCTTTCTGTTGCCCCACAGCCCCTGTCCTCGCCTGGTTAGCATTCCAGGTCCCAGCCTACATTGGTGGTTGGGCACATCAGGAGATGATAATGAATAATGCAATGTTTTGAAATTAAACACGTATAAATGTTTATTTGGGGTTTAACTGCTCTTGAAAATAAAATGATGATGAAAGGAGAAGAAAATGGATTTGATGAGAGATGGTATAAAGAACAAACAGGAAGCTGAAGTTCGATGGAGGATAAAGAAACAGCTT
The DNA here is from genome assembly GCA_018389105.1 of Nautilus pompilius. NCBI lineage: Eukaryota > Metazoa > Mollusca > Cephalopoda > Nautilida > Nautilidae > Nautilus > Nautilus pompilius. The sequence continues at coordinate 184,277 of JACATO010001372.1, read as the reverse complement.
GCTGACATGTTGAGAGCATGGAAAAAATAATCAACTAAGTTCATTGGCTAAAGAAACAAAAAAAGATACAAACAAACATTTTACATTGAAATGGTATAATCATTCAGATGCTATAGCATGGTTTTACAAGATGTTGCAAATTCAGAGGGTCCTTGTTTGCTAATCTTGCTAGAAAAACTGACAGTAGAAAACTTGACATTTTTTTATACTGTGCTGTGTAATCAGATGATATAAACCAAAAATATGTAAATGTCAGAACTGGCTTGGAAAGAGTAAGATTAAAGGTTTTCTTCTGTTTGTTTGTTTTCTGACATTTGAAAAAATGATACTGTCTTGAGCCTCTCAAAAATCTTTTGGGCTTATTGATTTCTCTCACAAGGGATCCAGTGTCTCTGTTTGAAATATTCACTTTCAACCCCTGAATGGGATGGTTAAAATGTTATTTTCTGATACTTTAATTGATGGATTCATTGTCATGCTGCCTGCTTGAATGAGTTTGAGGTCTCAACGAAAAAAGAAAAAATAAGCAAATGAATTATCTCCTCTTTACTTTATTTATATCACAATATCTAACAGTGATTGGCTATCAAATGTGACTTAAAAAGACCCAGCATATATATAAAGACAAAATGGATTACATGAAAAGAGCAAGTTGGACGGTAATAGTATCAATAAAACTTAAAGGCATTAGATCATCTGATGTGACGTCTTTAACCGTTTGGAATGTCACCTTATTCTGTTAGCTACTTGTTATATTGTGTTGGTAACTGTAGCAGGTGCATGATGCTACTAATTTCATTGAGTTTATAAAGAAAAAGAATTGAAAACAATCCAGTCCTTTTGCCGGTTGGTAAGAAACATTTTTATTTATTTTATTTTATTTTGTAGCTTGCAGATTAACTTAAGCTGCAGACACAATTCATTATTTTTATGGTGTTTGAGGTTCTCTTAATTTTGGCATTTTGTGTCCGTCTTAGCGTTACATGGATGTGTACATTGTGTTCTGGAGCGCAGCCGTATGCGCTGGATGATGATGATGTTGGTTGAGAACAAGCCACGGGAAATGCAGAGATGAAACAAAAATGAGTTCCCCATAGTGAGTTCTGTTGAAGCACATGTGTAGATGTGCTTTTGTTGTCTCAACCCTGCAGAGTAGGATGCAGAGCAAAGTGCTATTTGTGCATGGTGGCACACCAGCCCATATCACCTGTTCTCTGTTTTGCAGACTGTTTTTGCTAAAAAAAAAACAACAAAAAACTAAGGAACCCTGTAAATCTCATAATCTAGCTATGAGGTTATCTCATATCAGCAGTATTCTGTGTACCAGTTGCTTCTCTCTCAACCGAGGACGTTTGAGTGCAATGAGGAAAATGCATACAAAAAAAGGATCATCTATCACCAGGAGACGGCTTTTAAACTGATGGCAGCTACACTTTTTTGCTGTGACTTTGCAAATGTTTAACAAACTTTTAACAGCATGTGGACCTTAAATGAGGTTTGTTTCTACTACCAGATCTTTTGGTGCAATGCATTGCCTTTTATGTTTTTTTATTTTTGGTCTATATGAAAAGGTGAATGAATTGAGCCTAATTAAATCTTAATGCAATAACTTCTGGAAATACTCATTAAAAATTGGAGCCGTTACATAGGGATATATCTTTTCTCATGCTTTCATATAATACAATTTATTGTTTTTAAAGGTGTCTGGCCACAATATTATCATCTTAATGGATGGTGTAGTATGAAACTTTGGGGATAATTTTACAAAATAATTTGGAAGAAATACTGCAGACAGATTTTAATACTCTTCCATCTTTAAAAAAGATTGAGGTTGGTCAGGGTTTACCAAGAGATTGTATTTCATTGTGCCTTATCTACAATATTCATAGAAGTGTTTTATGATATTAATGTTGACAGAATTTCTCAGAACCACGCTATAGATATTTTAAATTTTAATATTTATGTTAAAATAAATAAATTTTAGAAAAATGCTTATGCTAACAATATTGAGCTGCTTTACTGTGATTTAGTAGTAGTAGGTATTAGCAGTGGGATAACTTGTATGGATTTTAGATTATATCACGAACCTAAAATTTACAGTTGAGCCTAAAGTGCATGGCGTTGATTACAGTTTAAAAACATTGAAAATGTGGGAACTGAGAATACAAATGCTAATCTTGAGAACCATGAAGGAATTAAAACAAAAACAGTTTGCTAGAATCCATCATTGATAAACAGATATAAATAATCAAAAGACTAAGATGGAAAGTGCACTATCATGGGACTGACCATGAGTTAATTATACATTTTGGGAATTATTGAAAATGGCATGCACAAGTTTAATTGGTGTTAGTAGATGCCAAGAGGGGAATGGTCCTAGTGGCTACCCAGAACTTCCATCTGCAGTGCTGGTGTAGTTGTGCAGAATGGGTGAATATAGTGGAAGTTCTTACTAGAACTCTTCATATTCATACGTGGAAGGACTGAAGAGTCCAGAAGAAACTGTACCAGTGCCAAATCAAGCCAATCAATCATCATGGGAACTGAGCTCTAGTTCTTCAGCCTTAGCAGTCCAGTAGTTTACCGTGGGTCTATGGTGCCCATCAGCAAGGTGTTATTTATGAAATGTTGTTTTAAAATAGACAATCATCATATACTGAATTTTCCATGACAAACTTATTGAAAGCAAACCATGTGAAGCACATTAGAGAACTCGTATTTGTGACTTACACGAGCAAGAAAGATGAAGGAATGATCATTAAGCAGTATCTGGTTGATTCTCTCGCAAAGGGGGTTGGCACCTCGTCGTGTTTTGTGTCTTGTTTTGAAAGATTCATGTTTTAGCAAGTAGCTGATTTATTTTAAAAAAAATATGAGGTATGCTGTTCATAGAAGTAGTGGTCATCTAAAACTATAAATAATACTGGATAACGTCTTAGAGAGCTAGAGGGGCATGAGGTTTTGCTAACTTATACAAAGTCCCTTTCAGTAAAACTTTCTATCCTGTCTTCTTTTATAAAATACCATGGACGTCCAAATGAAACAAAAGAATTGCTGTAGCCGTATCTGCCTGAGTTTACTTTGAACTTCTGTTAAAGCATTCCAGACTGAGATAGTATGTGAGTTTAACAAAAAAAAAGATATCTTAATGTCTGTCTGACTGCGCTTGAAAATTTCTGTCAGCCAAACTAAGCAACTGAAAACTCGTTAATCCTTCAAGACACAACTGCAAATACTGCTAATTATTCTTGTAAATTCTGTAACCTTTTCTGGTCTGTATTTTCAGCAAAATGAGAATTATTTCGCTAAGGAAAGCAGTGTTGCAATAGCTCTGTTCCATTTTGAATGGTATATTTAAATAGCTTCACAATTGAAAAATTGCAGTTCTGGTGGTTTTATTTGCTGGCACAATATAGATATTAAGTAAATAATTACTGAGTATATTTTAAACATTGGTAAAGATTACCAGGCAACAATTTGTGAAATGTGTTTTTATTAGAGGCTGTGACCAATGGGCAAGATTTTATGCACTTCAAAATGGCAGTTAGAGAGAGAGAGTGTGTGTGTGTTTGTTGCCTTCTAGGTTGATGCTGTATCTCTATGTAGATGTTCAAAAATTAAGTTTGTTGTTTTTTTTTATTTTGCACATTTGCAAAATTTTCTGAATAAACAAGCTGCAGTGTGCGCGTGCTCAATGCTGTGAAATGGCAGTTATCTCCTGCTTACTACCTCCTTCCTGCTGGCATTTTTAGGCAGCACGAGGCAATGATAATAAACAATCACACCAACTAAGCTGTCTAAAGTCTACTTAGAGACTGAGATGCATTTCTCTCTTCCCTGGCTTGGCAAGGAACCAATGGACAGAGTAAAAAAATAAAAGCATTATCTTCAGATGTTAAAGATAAGTAATGGGGCAGTGGCCTGCCTGACCTGGCTTTCTCTTTCTGCTCTGGGATGACAGCCACATCAAAACCACAACCTTTTTGCCCTGATTTGTTTTCTTTTGTTTTTACCTGCCTATAAAAAAAACAAGACAACAACAGCATAGGCTAAAGTTTTGTTCTAATATAAGGTATGAACTACCAGCTTGGGCTATAGTTAGAAGGCATTGAGATGGTCAGTCAAGATAATTAGAGATAATTGTTACTGCTATCTGATAAACATGCTATGCATACATTCACCAATAGCTGGCTGGGCTGAAATTACCACCCTTTTTTATCTCATGGATATTTTTAACAACAACATGAAAGTGCCGAGGGTAGCTAGTACACACACAGAACAATACTTTTGGTCTACATATTAAATGGAATTATTTGACCTAAAAAGCAAATTTATCATCATTAATGATCCAAAGATCAGAATAAACAGGTATTCTCTTTAGTTACTAAGAATTGCCCTGTTGGTTGTTGCACAGTTATTTCTTAGTAGAGAAAAATAATATGTTAATTTAGTTTAGCATGTTAGTAGATTTTCTCTATATCGAGAGAGCGGGGAACTTGTTGAACACAAATGAATGAGTTACCTAAAACAGTCAAATGCTTGTAGTATGAACTTCATTGCCAGTTTTGATGCATGTCACCTTAATGACATTACCTTGGAATGTTGACAACATCTGATGTACCTTGAATTTTAAAGCTACAGTTTCGTGACAGTAGATAGATGTCATGGCTGTACCTCTTAAGAAACATTGATAACTACGAACCAGCCAGTTCGTAACATTAGAGTAACCAGGAAATATTCTGGCTATTTTCATCTGTCATTCATCTTGTGGATATGAAAAATCAACTTTGCCAACAAATTACACTTGATACCTTTGATACCCATGCAGCAAACAGAATCAAATCTTATCCACCATCTAGAAAATTTGAAATACATAAACATCTTTCAAATGAAAAACCAACAGATGCTGGTAAATTATCAGTCCACACACCCATGTTGTACTTGGGTACATATTTCACATTTAAAAAAGCAAGAATGTTTACTTAAGGGAGGAATTGAATAATTGAGATGTTTGTTGAGGTGCATTCTGTAGGGCTACATCAATAAAAAGGATTTAAAATACAATTTTTTTTTAATTTGTAAATTTGAATCCTGAAAAGGGCAAAAAAAAAGATGTTGAAAATCAGCTTTTCCAGAGCTAAATTCTGTTAAATATTGATACATTCATTACTGAAGAATATTCACCATATGGTATATTTATTCTTTAGTACTGGACAGCTGAATGATTTTTAAAATTGTGTAGTATGCATGCATTTACCTTATTTTGCTTTTTAAATAGTTAGAACTCTCTTATTGTGCATTTGTTACGTTTTTTAAAATATTCACGGTGTAAGGTTTGGCTTATTATGGTGAAGTCCATATTGCTGTATTGTCTTTTGGACTTTTCCTTATCAGAAATGGCTGAAATACAGGTGTCAGGCCAGATCTAGGAGCATCACCTGCATGACTTCCTCCTGTTGCTCGCTCGCTCTCAGCAGCTGTGCTATGTTGTTGACCTTGCTCCAGATAATAATGTAATACTTGCTTATTGTTTTAATTATTATGCCAGCATATGAAACTGGGCCCCATTTTTCAAGACAACCGTTTTTTTTTAGGCAGTTGCTTTATGTTCAACTCTGATTCCACATTTTTTCTGATCCCAGCCCAGGTTCTCAGGGTGGGTATAGATAATTCTTCCAGTAAACCATCAGTTTGGTGTACCATTGCATTCTGTAGAATATCCATCTGTGCAACCACATTTTACATTTCTATAGAAAGAAATAATTTTAATAAATTGTAACTTAAAGAGCCCTTCCATTATCTTTCACTATCTGTTTGCTGTCTGGTGAAGATTGTAAATGAATTGGGGGCAATTAAATCAATATTTGTAGAACATAATGAAATATTTGAAGACAACGTGTATAATCCGAGATGAATTTCTGTCTGCCAAAAATTAAGAAAATGCCCTACAATGCTCTATGCTGCAAAATTAAACCAGATTTCTGATGAACCTGCTAGTACAATTGTGAGAGAGCAGGCTGACCTCATGCATAGTTTATGTAAGTTGTGGGGGGGGGTAGCCTTTGTTGCATGGTATTGTTTGAATGTTTTGTTAATTATTAGAGAAATTCTTGCGTTATCAGCCGTGCACCTCTGTTTTTCAGTTTTAAAGTGTCCCATTTGATGCTTGTCGTTCTTGGTTGAATCCAGAACAATGCATCCAGACAATCAGTGGCTTAAACTTCTTAACGTGAATGGTTCTGCAGAATGCATCAGCCTGTCGACTGACCTCGCTATAATCTGAATTCCGAATTGGAATAAGACCAAGCTTCTTTAAAAAAAAAAAAAAACAAGAAGAAAAACATGGAATGAATTGTTTTTTCTTCCCCCATTTGAGCTGCTATTCTACAACACTGAAAAAATTAATTTTACTATTGTTTAAGTTTACTCACCTGCAGGAAGTAGAGGGCTTTTACAAGTGAATTTGTTGCACACTAGTGTTTATAAGCAGTCTTCTCTATAAACTCTGTAGCCATTTGTTATTTCATTAATTTGATATTCTAGTCTCTATTGACTCTCCGTGCGAGAGTGATTTATTGTTATTGTAGGGTTTACATTGGACAATTTTCTCTTTAAGCTGCTTAGATATGAAAGCATATGGAGAAAGGGAGAGAGAGAACAATTAGCTTCATACCTGTGATGGATACCTTAAAGATATATATATATATATTTGGTTGCTAATGATCAGAACAAAGAACTTGTTTGTTATCTTGTTTTGTTATGTCCTCTGTACCAAGAAGGCTGACCATGTTTATTCTGTGCTCTTCAGTTTGAGTTGGGTAAATATTTGCAGGTCTAGGCGTAGAGGTAACACTGAATGGTTTTGTGGGCAGAAAACTACTCTGGTAAACTGTCAAAAGACTATTCATTCATTCACTCATTTTATTTCTCTTCCCATCACCCAATCCTTAAAGCCAAGCCAGGTCAAACCATCTTTGAACTATTTAGGTCAGAATTCATGCAGCTATGACTACTACTGCTGTTCTGCTTGAATTGATAGAAGCCACTGTGTTGCACACCTGTTAAAATCAAATACTTTACAGATGGCTGACTATCATTCACTCTATTTTGAGACAATATGGATATTCAGTTTGATTTTAAGAGATGGAATTACACATGAAATGCTTCTCCCAACCAAGCAAAAAAAATACAAAAACTTTAAATGCAACAAATGAAATTTTGGATGATTCTCAGTTTAGTCGATTTTTTTTAGGAAAAAACTTATTTTGATAGAGAGGGAGAACTAAATTCATCTATAGCCCTATTATTTTTATCCGGTGTACTGATAAAAACAGAGGTGGCACAATAATGTAAATGAACATCTCTTTTACCTAACTTACGAGTTGTAGAAAACAACTCTTTTGATAATATTAGGTATTAGAAAGCAAGGTCACGAGTGAGACTGCAAACAATATTATCAGAAGGTGAAAATCCATCCTTGTATGTATACACAAACATACACACACACATCTTTAAAAGCATCCGTAACTTAGCTTGAGTAATCTTTCTTTTTCATTAAGTTCCATGAGAAATGTTGCTTTACAGCATTTCACAGGATGACAGGTGGTATGACATCTGGCTGGGTTTTATTTGAACATCCATAGCGCATATTTACACGTATATATATCTTTTCCTTGTAGCTGTTACTGAAGCTAGTTTTCACTAACTGGCCCCAAAAGGAAAATTAATAAAACAGTTGAGGATGAAGCAGTTATATGATGCTCCAATTGTTCTTGTAGTCTCAGAGGTTATATGATTATATCTCTAGCTAAAATTTAAAAATGAGTAAAGTGAAAGTGGCTGGTATTTTCTCTGGAGTGGAGGTGCCAGTGATTAATGAGCTGAATTCATTTGTAGTACTGCTTTACACTTCATTTCGTTGGCTTGAATTAAGTCAGTCAGGAGAATTTCTACCTCTTATGTTGTTTACCTTTCAGGTTATGGAGACAAAGAATATGCTGTATCTGGTCACAGAGTATGCACCAAATGGAGAGATTTTTGGTAAGGATGCATTCCTCCAACTACTGCTTGCCTGATCGTCGGGGTTTATTATTTAATTTTCATATTTTTTAAATAGGATTTTTGTGAATTATGAAACTATTCATTTAAAAAGGGAATTCAGAAAAAAAATTATTGTTGCACAAAGTAAATAATAAATTTTGCAAGCAGGAATGAGGGTAAGTGACAGGCAGATGGCAAACACAACACCAGATTGTAATTGATAGAAATAAAGAAAGTTTGCTGCTGCTGCCATGGTTGATTGATGCGAAGGAAGACGTAGCAGATAATTGCTTTGACGTCATTGTTAATCATGTAGTTGAGGTGTTTCGTCCCACAGTGGATTGTTAGCATGGATCATTTCTGAAACTAGTCTGTATACCTCCACCATCATGGTCAGCCTTGGTGTTCATCTAAAAAGAAAACCGTTTTGTTAGATCTTTTTCCTTATTAGTTAAACCAAGAACTGATAGCTTTTTTTTGCATTTGCCTGTCTTGTACCGAACATATTGTACATTTTCTATAGACATACAGACTTTCCATTACTTATATTCTAATTTTCCTCGCTCTTATCTGATTATTTATGATTTTAAAACCCATACATTTAAAACTTTGTTTTGTAGAAATTCAAAGAGGAGATAAGCTTGTAATAAATGTTGATAAATAGATATACAAAGCAACTTTGAAATAAAAAAAAAATAGATTTTAATACGAATGTGAAAATAAAGCTGAACACTACACATCTGTGCATCCCACTTAATAACATGAGAAGAGGGTGATATAATCAAAAACAGAATGTTTATATTTGAAACAGTTACAGGATCATGGAAAGCTGTTACATGCATCAGCATAGATATTGTTTTAAAACATAACCAGAAACATTTTTTGTACTAATTGATTTATATCATTAGCCTTGATTAAGCTAATTCCAATTTATAGATGCTTACAGCCTTGCATGATAGTTGATTTCAGTGCAGTATGATATTCACTTGTGGAAGGAAGATGGTGTTCTGCGAGCATTCCTATGGGATTTGACACCACTATCTTTTTTACTCTCACTTTAAAAGAGCTAAAATCTCAAGGGGGCACTCTATAAGCTAATGAACTATCTTTAACTATGAACTCTTCATGTTGGCAAAAAGTAGAATTAATTTTTAAAACATTGAAATTGTTTTGATATGGGAAATACATTTAGAATTTGTCAGCATATCTATCAAGATTCTTTGTTTGGTGATTGGTTTGGTAGAACCGATCATGCCCAGAACAATTTACAGCTAGGTAAAGCATGTGTCCGGTGAATAACACGGGATTGTTAGCGTTGTTTTCAGAAGTAAAGTAAATAATTACTTTTCCTTCCAGATTATATTGCTCAATATGGGTGTATGCCAGAACCAGAGGCTAGGAAGAAATTCTGGCAAATTTTATCTGCTGTTGATTACTGTCATAACATGAGGGTTGTCCATCGTGACCTAAAGGTAAGTAAACAAGCTCCATATCTCCCCCTTGATATTTGTTTAGAGGTATATGGTATTTGTTTTTGTTGACCTGTGAAGATCAGATCAATAAGTGTTGATTTTGAAATAAAACACAAGAAACTGCACTTGGTTTTGAGGAGAGCCAATAAAGTTCATGTCATGTCTGCTTGTGCTGGATGGTAGTGCAACTTTTTGTGGTCAGTTATGGCTGGAAAAGGTAATTGGATTATCACTTAAAATTATGCGCAGCATAACTGAAAGACTCTGTAAATCTCACAGAGATCAAAAGAATTTTTTATTTTATCGAAAGCAACAAACAAACAATTATATTGATATTTAATATAGCATTATCACAACAATTTAATAAGACTTTATAGTGACCATAAGGTCAGTAATGATGAGTATTTTTATAGACTTATTTAGATAAAATCAAAAACCGTTAGTTTTGAGTTATTTTTCCCTCTAGTTTGCGCACACTACTAAGTTGGTTTTCTCTCGCCTGACTTAAAAAAATGGAAATATCGTTTAGTTATTTTCTAATGAGTTGTGTGAGAATTGGATGATTCTGTTTCAGTTTTACTTGAAGCTGGTCTGGCTAAATACTATTTCATTTGTGACCATTTTAGTTTACTTTCATTGTTTGTAAAGTCTTGCATCGATTGCAAAAGTATAAAGAATGAAGACACTCATATTTATGAAGATTTGAAAGATGTGGGTAGTATTTTCTAAAATACAGATTCTCTTATAATGAACGTTTCTTACATGTGTGTGGCTGGTAAATTCTTTGAACAATTCCCAGTAATTCGATTCCAAAATGAATTTCTGGCACCAAGCACTTCTTTTTATTTGTCATCTTGTTATGCCACCTGTACAAATATACTGCTGTCATAGATTACATAGGGGGAATGCTGCTTCATCCCTTCCCATCTTTCGCTTTATTGGCGCTCCGGGGAATAGCTTCATAGTACAGACGCAGTACAGTATTGATCTGGAGGAGTATATTGTCCCTGGCAAACTAAGTTACCATCATCAGCTGACTGAACATCATATTGATCTGTGCAGATGACTCATGCGAACTGAATAATTAATGTTCTCTGAGAGCAGACGTCATTGTCTTCAGAAGCTTCCACCCACACACCCCTCCTCCATACTCGGCGAATTGATGCTGACTTTCGCCTCATTTAGTTAACTTTATTCTCGACAGAAAACAGGGCATGAGATAATGTCTGACCCTCTGCCATTTGACTTTCGTTTGTGTTTGAAACCTAAACTTTATCATCCTCGTATTGCAGAAATAATGTGTGGGGGGGGGCGAGAGTTGGTTGGTCATCTTCTTTCCAAGCTACAGCAGCCTCTCCTGATTGTTAGTTTGTTTACTTCTGCCTGACTAGTGCTCTCGGTGACAGCAGGTGTGGCCAGGGATTCTCGTAATCTACCTCCGTTGGGCCGCCTGGCCTGCTCCCTCACTTATCCTGTTCGTTCTTGTGTTGGCTGGGGAAAGGGACAGTAGCGACCCAGCCAGCCCCCCCCTCCTTTCCGAGGGTTCGGGGAATTAAAAGGGAACAACATCGCGTCTGGAGACCGTTGGGTGTCGGAGGCCCCAGTCCCGCTGGCGTGGGGACAACAATGGCGGCGTTCAACTGAAACCCGGCCATGATGGCGTCCGGCCGGGTTTATAACTCCGAGCCCCACCGCCGGGCCGCCCTCTTGCTTATCGGGCGGGAGATAGCGGGGGGTGGGGGGTGGTTAAAAATGGGTTCTGTCCAGTTCCCGTTTGACGTAAGCGCTGTCAGAACCGGATTAGAGGAGAGGTTAGCAGCCGACACGATATAATAATGGCTTGTGATTTGTGTGTTGTCTGAAACCTAATCTCCAGCCGTCGCCAGAGGGGGGAGGGAGAGATGGCGGTGGCGGAGAGGAGGCTATATAGTAGTATCTTTGCGGACCCGCGAGGGAGAAATCATTGTGTGAAGAGGTGGTAAACAAGCGAGACGCGGGGGGGGGGGGTGGGAATCGCTCCTCGTAATGCAGATAGCGGAGACTGAAGGCGTAAACCCGTGTTCCGCACCCCTCGCCATCTCTCTCAGGAAATCCGCGAAAACGAATTGGCTGCATCTCACGTTAATATGGAAGCAAATCAGAAGGCATAGAGAACTGCTTCTATGTCTTGAGCCTCCCTCCCTCCCTTGGAGAATGTTTTTTATTTGACTACACTGTTTCACCTGTCCAGCTACATTAACCCACAGCGAGCCACTGGGCCCTCAGATGTGAAAACCGTTTGTTTGTTTATTGTAGCTCCCCTCTGCTTGTTTCTGCTGGTTCTCTCACTGAGACTTCTCGGGATGGTTTTCAAGAGTCCACTTTTTGAAGTCAGCACGAGAGCGTGTACTTAATGGAATTCTGTCGTCGTGTTTTCGCCTTACGCTTCCTGGGGTTAGGAAATGAAGCCAATGCAATGGTCTGACTGCTAGTGATTTCTTCTCACTCTTCCTAGCCCACCAGCTGCCCTTCGGTTTCCTCCCACATTTGAAAAAAAGAGAGAGCTCCAGTAGGGTTTTTTTTCCCTTGGGTATCTGCAGTGGAGGGTTTTGCACGGGCAACTTGTGTGGTCGCTAGGGCAGATGCTCGACACCTTTTCCCTTCTAGCTGTGAGATGTCCTTAGACTTTGAAGGCCAGGACGAGATTCTGCGGGGCGAGTGAGAACAAACTGAAAATTCTTTTCTTTTTTGCCATGTTACAGCCAGTCTACTTCAGTCGCCAATCTTCTTATTTACCATAATGCTTTGTTGCTGTGTAAATAATAATGGCAAATTATTCTCTTTGATTCTAGCATTGTCAGTAAAAAAATAAATTTTATTGTCTTGATTAGAATAATAGGAAACATGGAGAGAATGAACTTTATTTTTGATTCTTTGGATCTGTTCTACACCATGATAACCGGTTGTTAATCTGTAACAGCTCTGATCTGAAGTCCACGTGGTCCAGAGCTCGCTATTGTTGTTGCCAAGGAGCTGACTTCATGTTTTTTAATAGTCCAGTTGATGTTGATAATAGTGAATAAGGTAATGAGAAACTGGTTTGAAAAGATTCCAGGTGCTCAAAATGTTCAAAAGTAATGATCCAGAGTCCCTGAAGAAAATTTAGAAGTTACTACAAGAAGACTAATGTAGCAGAGCAGCAGGTTTGGCTGGCCAGTCACCGGGAGGCTGTTGATGTATCTCAGTACATTTCAATATTAGTAATGGTCGTGCACTGCATGGGTTATGGGAATAATTCTAAACTAACGACAGTTTTTTAAAAAGATATTAAAATATACAGTAGTTCTGTTCTTGCTTGCTGTTTATTCAGAGAGAGGAAATGATGCAGGAGTAAGGTGTGGGAAAACATCTTCTGAAGTTACCGGACAGGATGGGAGAATTTTGAGTACAATCAGATCTTGGTCAGGACTGTGTTACCTTTATTAAACCACATCACTTTTCAACGATGAATATTGTATTATTTTTAACACAAACGATATTTTGAAAACATACATTAATTAGGTTGCCTGTGGATAGACAGCTAGTTCTGAAATGTAGAACTTAAAAAGGAGTTTTATTCTTTCTCTCCTAGGCTGAAAATCTGCTGCTGGATGCCAACATGAACATAAAAATTGCAGGTGAGTGGTGATGGTCTCATTTTCACTGTTGTTTCATGTTAAATGGAAGTTTATTTGCTAATTAAAAATAAAAAGTAAAAATATCCTGAATAATTGCTCAGTCCAAGTAAACTGTGTGTGATAAAAGTCACATGATCCCTGCCTAGGAAAGGTAAGCATAATTGTTTTTACTGTAGCTGACAGTACAATACTTAATTAATTGTGGGCCGCATAGATATCTATATTGGGGCTGAAAGAATTAGGAGTTAGAACTTGTAGCTGGTTAGCCACTGGCACTATCCATTTTCAAGTGCCTAGACAGAGATATTTTCAGACAGCTTGTATGGAATTATTTTGTGGGAAAGATTCCATTGAAGCTAAATGCAAGTTTTGCAATCAAGAAATCTCTTGAGGTGGAAAAACTGTAAAATCATTGACAACTACCAACATGGTAAGCTATTTAGAGGTGAAACATGCCACTGAATACAGTACAGATGTGGTTCAGCAGAAAGAAAAGACCCATGGTGCTGCATCAAAATGGAAACTTAAAAAATCTAGGAAAGTCTGTAGTAAACCAATTATGGAGGAATCCTTTGATGAGAAAAAGTTGTAACATCAGAAATACTCAAGCAACAGCCATTCACCAAAGAATAGGGGAGATGATTGCTGCTGATTGATAGCCTTACTCAGATGCAAGATAATGGATTTAGAAAGTCATTCAATGATTTGTCTCCTAACTATAATATACAAACCATAACTTTTTCGGTCAAACAGTGATACCAGATATGTAGAAACATATTTTCTAAAAACTCTATAAAGATGTTACAAGATGAAATGACAAGTATAGCATTGATGACAGACATTCTGACAAGGTAGTATTGCTGGGACACCATTTCTTAGTTTGACCAATCATTGGCTAATACCTGATTTTGGAAGGTATGAAGTCATCCTAAATGTGGTTACATTTCCTGAATCACGTACATAAGTGAGAAAGTTTTGGCTGGTTTGGAGAAAGTTGAATTACCACTAGATAAAGTCTATTTGCTATTTGGTTCTTAACGCTACTGCTGACTTGTTTGCTGGACTACCATTGTTATCTTGCGTTATGCATATTTTATGACTATGTACTAATGACGTCATTTTTAGCCATCAAGCAGTGAAGGTTATCTTTTGTATCAATCAGGAAATAGTTAGCCATGTCCATCATTTTGCTGCTGCTGCTCAAAAGCTGCGTGACCTTCAGGAATGATGAAGTTCCTCAAACAAAGGTTTCTACAGGATGTATCCACCTGTTGGAACAGTCAATATTATATGCTAAAACGTAATGCTAAACAAAGACTCTTAGTCATGCATGTATGTAGACCTTAATATTTCAAATCTGACTGTTTCCACAGAGCGTAGCTGAGAAACGTGTTTGCCTTTTAAAACCCTCTGAAGAGATGTAATAACAGCCTCTAATACAAGTCTAGATTATTTGAATGAGCCAGAAACCTCAGCCACTGAATCACCCGTGACAGTTACAGAACTATGGCACTGCTATGAAGAAATAAAACTGCCAGCTGTTCTACAGGAAAATAAACTGCAGGTCCTCAAGAACTAAAACAGAAAAAAGAAAAAAAAAACCTACACTGCTGTTATAGAGAAAGAGATTGAGAAATATCTTATCATTCTACTACTACCCAGGCTTGTAGGTTCTTTTTAATTGTGGAAACAGTAATATTCTGCACTTCAAAAGGATGAAAAAGTTGATACTGACACACATGCACCCCCATCTTTCATGACAGTGATACATTTTTTACCATTGGTGGACATATATATGAGCCAAAAAGAAACACTCTCTCAATCCAGAAAGTGGTGGAAAGTTGATGTTTCTGCATTTTGATTTAAGAGCTTTTTACATTAAGTCACACTTTTGACAGATTCTCATAATCGTTTTCAATTTGAACTTTTGTTTGTGGAGCTGTTTTATTTTCAATACTTTGGCTGACAGCTAAGTATTGACTTGGTTTGGGAAATGGCTGTGCTGATTAGTTTAACGTAAAAATCTGTAATCTCTGGATTTCTAGGAAATCTCCATCATTTTTTGATAGCCTTTATAAGTTTTATGAAAGTGATGAATTTTTAAATTGCTTTATTAGACCAGTAGTACTTTGTTTTATCCTTCACCTGGGGAGAAGAGAAGAATAAGTCTGAGGGCCAGTCCCTTGCATATTTAATTAAAGGGCATATGTGCGTGTGTTTGACTGAATGCCTGTGGGACTTATCATCTCTCCTCCCTCCAACTTTAAAGCAGATTGGTGCCCTTGGTTATGAGCTAATCTAGATAGATTGGTTTGTTGATAAAGTTAGGGTAATTTGGAAAACAGGGATGATCAACATTCCAGTTTTTTCTGACTAAAAACAAGAAAGATTTCCATTTGGCGTTATGAAGCCTAATAATCAGCTAATTAAGCTAATTACTTATCTACCAATTAATCAGCACATCCCTATCTATTTGTTATTTTCATGTGCACTCACATGCACACACACATTGGTTCAAGAACTCACTTTAAAAAAAAAAAAACGTAATCTTTTATTAAAATTGTAATTTTAGCTTTTGCTCACTTTCTAAAACTATTTACTTATGTTAAAATAAGTACAGTAAAATGGTGGCATTTGTTCAAAGGGAAATAACTCATATTTATTGTTTCAATACTAAACTGATGTTTGTCACACACATTGCTGTTTTGTTTTCAAAAGATTAGGAGAGAATTGCATGTGATACTTGCACTACAGTAAATCTGTAGAGATAATCACCAGAACCAGTTACAGAAACTGATGCTTATTGAAGCATCTGGGGATTAGCAAGATTTGTCTGAGATGCTAACTATGTGCAGGTTGGCTGTAGAAGTAATATGGCAAACTAGAAAAAACTTTAATAGGGGGAATTAGGGAACTTATGTAATATTTACTGTAGTATAATCTTCTTCCTTTTGTAGGTGGGGTTTCAGCTTAATCTCTGAGCCCTAATTTTCTCCTAACTCAACTTTCTATTACATAATTCAGGGAATACAGAATCTATAACACGCAAATAATGGGAATCGAAAGAATGATAATTTTTAAATTTTAACCCGATTGCCCCAAACCATTTTCTCCTAGTTGGGCAGGGTCTCAAATATTGTGTGCCGAGTAACATTTTCCCCAAGGTTGTTTTTAAATAAAACATCTACAAACCTTTTAATTGTGCCGCTGACTGGAAATCAGTACATCGCTGACGAATATGATGGATGGAACCCTTTTGTTAGTAATTTTAATTCTAATTTGATTTCATGTTAGTAAAACAAAACTAGCTGGATGGCCTAGAAGGAAGAAATAAGTTTGTATCCCATGATGTAAGGAGTGGATGTTTGATATCACTGTCTAGTCATTGTGAGAAAGCTGAAATTTAGTGGTTTGTTTACTGATAGATTCATAAGATCATTACTGTTAAATAATTTGTGTTTTTTTTTTAAGATGATAATATTATTGACAGCAACCAAAAGAAGATGTTTTAGGTCATTTGAGCTTTAAAATCTGGATTGTTGGTAAAATTACTCTTCAATTACTTTGCCTATACCTGGCTCAAAGGTAATTATGGAATTTAGACCCATTATTGGCATATTTCCATCAGTTCCCAGTTCATTACTCCTCAGGAATTTCCATGGAAGTTTCAGCCATGCCAGGGTTTTGTTTAGCCCGGGTAAATCTATGTTGTGAGACTAAAGAAGACACTTCGCAGAAAAGTAGTTTTTATTCATTGGTTCTAAGTTCTGTCATTGAATGCCTATCTATCTCTACCCCTGTTTTTCCTTCTTTCTAGTGATATGTCAGACAAAGTAAGTAGGAAATAGATACCACAAAAGCAACCTATGGTTCAATTTCGATGGATTATATATGCATCCTGATAAATAACTTTGACTTGAGTTATAGTATAAAGAACATGATTGTGGATGGCAACTTTGTTCTTGTCTCAAGGTGAAGCATAAAGATCCAGCTCCAGCAATTTTGAAAGTTTCCTTACTCGAAATTCAGACCTTTATGGTTGCCTTTTTGTAGGTTTTGAAAGCACCATCATCGACATTTTGACACATTTTTCAAGTATTAAATGGTATTACTTCCATTAACTCTAATTTTATGCAGTATTGCAACGACATTCTCCTGCCTCTCAGCAGTTACAGCTGTGTTGAGAGGTGGAGAGTTGCTCCTGTGCCCAGTCTCTGTAACTCTCTGAACCTATAACCCCCTCATTTCAGTCTATGGAATTTATCTACAACATTGCACTTGGTTGATGTTATATTAGATGCCCTTTCTAACGGGTCGAGTTAACACTGTACAGTAACTTCTAAGTTGCTTTGGAAGCTATCTTTATAGTCTCAAACCTTGTCTGTCTCTTTTTTTAAAAAATAAAAAGATTTTGGCTTTGGAAATTACTATAAACCTGGAGAACAGCTTGCTACGTGGTGTGGAAGTCCACCATATGCCGCCCCAGAGGTGTTTGAAGGGAAGAAGTACTTGGGTCCACAGATTGATATCTGGGTAGGTATCATTGTTCATTTTAAGCTGACCATGAGTTGGTTATTAATTTTATAATATACTAAGGGAGACAATATTCCATATTTGTAGCTAAATCGAAATACAAAACTGATCATCGAGATTTAAATGAGAGCAGTAAGACACAATGAGATAAAGCGAATTTAGAAGAACTAAGCAACTTCTTTTTTTCTTTATTTTTATATCCAGAGTCTTGGTGTAGTTTTATATGTGTTGGTATGTGGTGCTCTCCCCTTTGATGGTCACAACCTGCAAACATTGCGTGACAGGGTTCTGTCGGGACGTTTCCGCATCCCTTACTTCATGTCTGCAGGTAAGCTTATAAAAGGTCAAGACCACACTCTGGTGGTTACTGTTGCTGTGTTTGGCCACGAAAAAATATGCTTCTGGTTTTAATGATGTGTTTGAACCAGTACTAGAAATAAATTATTATAATTGCATTATTCAAACATCTATTGTATCAGTTATCTCCCCTGATGGGCTCTATAGTCAAAGGTCTTAATTTTTGTACTAAGTTACTTGTTGGGTTATATTAGCTCTAAGTAATACTTGAACATTACTTTGTGAAACCTAACAGGTTTCTGACTGTCAAGGAGATCAAACACTGTTAAGGAAATTAATTAAAGCTGTCAATCATATGTGATGAATGGAGGCCTACTCTACACCAAGGATCTGTATTGATACTTAACACACCTGAGTCCAACTTAAAATAACCAGATTTGATGGCAGTGTAGGGTAGGGTAGGGTAGGGTAGGGTCAGGGGACATTTTAAAATAACGGCAGTAGACAGAAAGCCCACTGATTCTTTCTCCACCCGATGGATAGTTACCCATTATCAGCAATTTAATGTTATTAAAAGATACGATTAATGGGAGATAACTCTGTTTGGTATTTTATAATTACTGTTCTGAGTTAAACTTCAGCCTGTTGTCTAAGCCTCATGACGAAAAGAGATGAAGAGAGAGCTCTGAAATGTAAAATGTATTAAACTATTTTAAATGTTACAAATTTTTTGTGGTGTGTGTGTGTGTGTGTGGCTTCTTTAACATATATTTAGGAAAATTTGAGGAACAAATGTGCTCTGAAATATTTTTTTCTCCAAAGTAAAACATTTTTGGAAAAAAAAATTCAAGCTCAAACAGGTGATAACTGTAAGTAGCTGATTTGTTAGCTTTTGTATACTTATATTGCTTTAGCTTTTAGCCCTTTTGCCTTTTATTATGAAATCACGTAGAAATTAGAGAAAGATGGATTATGTGCTTCTCAACAGCAGGGTAGATGGATTGGTCACTTTATCTTTTTATAATAAAACAGAAATCCAGGAAGTGAACGTGTGCTTGAGATGTAACTGATGATGGAGGCTGCTGTTTTGATTGGTTGGGCCAAAAGGCGAATCAGGATATCAGCTTATGAAATGCTTTTCATTTTGTAAAGATGCTTGATTCATCAAAGAAAACCATAATATATTATGGTTATCTAGTTTGATGTGATTTCTTTACTTTTTGTTTATTTTTTAAAATTTATTATTCAGTAGGGAGGGAGTGTCTGTGATCTTATTCTGGTTTTTATTTCAGAATGTGAACATCTAATTCGTAAAATGCTGGTTTTAGATCCTACAAAACGGTTCTCAATCGAACAAATTAAAGCTCATCAGTGGATTCAGATGGAGGGAGGGCCACCAAAGCAACTTCCACCAAGTCCAGTTCTGGGCAACAGGAATGAAGTGGGCGAGTTCAACGAACACATCTTACGACTTATGCATGGATTGGGGATTGATCAGAACAAGACTGTAGAGGTGAAAACTTTGAGCCATTTTCTGAACCTTCGTCTTACTGAATGTAATCCAATGGGGAGAGGATAAAAAAACACAAATTAAATAAATCAAATTAAAATAGGTTTATTTAGTAAACTGTTTTGTTTTTTCTTTTTTAAAAGGTGGCTACTCTCGTTTGTTTATCAGGCGCACTATCCTGCGGAGGTGGATTTGAGTTTACTGTTTGGTTCGTTGAGAATATATGAGATAAGAAGGTGAAAAGAAGAATACTCTAGTCTAAGACCTAAAGACGCCAGCCTTTAAATAGTTTTTGCCATCTTAATGCCATATTGTCAAAGTTACAGGGTCAAGCAGAATTTCTATTTTTGTCTAAGCTGCTCTATAAATGCATCATCCCTCACCACTGGTATAAACTACAGAACTTATTGTAAGGACAACATTGTATTTCAGAGCGTTTGATGTGTTAGCATAATAAACAGCAGCAGAATTCCGTTATCAATGTTTTAAGTGAACATTGATTGTAACTCTGTAGGCTAATGGATTTTGAGTTCTGAGTCAGGCATTTTGAAAAAATGAAGCCTATTTAAAAAATTCTTTTTTTCATATTTTTGCATTTTTTTTTGTTTTGATTTAATGAGCAAAAATATTTACTTGTTTCTCTCTCTTTCAGTCTCTCAGATATAATGCGTATGACCATTACACAGCAATATATTGTCTTCTCTTGGATCGATTGCGGCATCATCGTAGCAGTTTCCCAATTGACAACAGGATTGATGCTCGCAAAAGACGTCCTAGCTCCATCGCAGAGCAAGCCATGCGCAAGCTTGGTGTAGTGAATCAAGTTTTTACCAGTCACAATTATGGAGTGATGCCCAGAATTCCTCTTGTTAACATGAAACAGGGAGCATTTAGCCAGACTACAGACTGCATGTCACCACCAACTCATAACTTGCTGGTTGGACCGGCAGTTTTTGGTGATGCACAGAGCCCCATCAATGTGAACAGTTGCTCACCAGATGTAATGTCACAGCCTTGTGTAAAACCCACTCACAATGTGACTGGTCATGTGATTACCTCATCCATTGATGAAGGGGTTGAGGCAGATATTTTAGACAGAGAATCAGACAGCGATTCATCACAGACAAAACCACAGACGTTTCCTGGTGAAGCTACATTTCTACCTAGTTGCATGTATGGAGATTATGGACAGTTGCTTTACTCAGACAGCAGCCAGACATCCATTAGTACCAGCATGTCGTCACCTTTTACGAGTTTTGACTCCACACTCGAAGCAGATCTCAGCTTGAGCCAGACATCATGTACAGCAGCAAGTTTTGCACATCCTGCATATCAGTTATGTAAACCGTCACTAGTTCCAGCAGCCACCACGTCTGTAGCACCGCATGCTGCTCAGCCCTCTATTAGCAGGCAGGGTGCCATTGACCTTTCCGATGATCGGACCCAGACACGGTCCCCAGTAGACTTTCGGGAAGGGCGGCGAGCTTCAGATGGTCAGGTAACACAAGGGGTAATTGCATTCAGGCAGCGTCTCCGAGACACATCAAAAGCCCAGGGAATGATGGAACTTCGGCAGGAGCACCAACAATTACAGAACCGCTGCCAGAATGCTTATCTGGTTTCTGAAGTGAAATCCCGGCCAGCTCACAATCGGCCCTACCTGCAGAGGATGAAATGGCGGCAGTGGTCATTGGAAGAGACTCAGAGTCCAAAGCCTCGGCCACTTCTGAAACGAATGAGCCTTCCCACAGAAACTTCTGATCTTCAGCCTCATCGGCTTCTTGCTTTGAAACACAGTCTGCAGGTGGAGCAGAAAATGGACCAGGCTGGTCAGAATGAGTCTACACAGCATGCTGTTTTGAACCCAGCTACAACCAGTGATTACCAGCTTGGGGTGATGAAGTTACAGCAGCCGTTGCTTCATCACCGCTTGCAGCAGAAGCGCCAGACTTTCCAGAAACAATGTCAGCTGCAGCAGCAGTTTCAGCAGCTCAACATTGATCCACAGACACCAGCACAGCCTGTCTTCTATAGCACATCCACCTCATCTCAGCATAGTGTGACTGCTCTACAGCCTGGGGGCACCACTGCACAGTATGTACTACCACAGTCACACATAGTCTCACCTCCTCTGTACATCAAGGCTACAAATGAACAAATGTCACCGCATCCTCGGTGTTTTCCTCAGGAACCTGTCAGCAAGCTCTCGCCATTGCTGGGCGGTGCGGCTGAGCACCACCTGCATGTCTACGCTGGTTGTGATCTAATCAAGCCCACGCTACAAACTCTTTTCAGTGCCAGTGAGCATGGCCTATCAGGATTGCAAACCAAGCCGCCTGCTCCACGGCATGGCACTCCTCCAGATGGTTCAAGCCCAACTTGTCCAGGGTGTCTCTCACCAGCTGCCCGTGAGCAGCTGCAGTGCGATCACAGCTCAGACCTCAACTTATGTAACAAGCCATTATGTTTGGTCTTAGATGAAGGAATGGATCTGTCATAGTATTTTTCTTAATTTAATCATATTTTTTAATATTTCTTAAGTAGGCCAAATCTATTTTGCAAGTATCACCTATCAGCAAATAGCAAATGAAATCTGGTTTGTATTGCTGCATTTTTTTAACGGTACTTCGAACCAGCGGTTCATGTCAAAATTGTCCCGAAGCCAATTATTTTACACAAGCACATGATGTCATTTATTGGTATTTTAAAACACATTGTGGATTGTTTATATATTTTTTAAGTAGACTTATTTGAATTCAGACTAAAAAAGATCAAGCAGTGATTTGTAAATAAGTTGTTTGTTTTTCTTATGTAGCCTTTCTCTTCTGTCTTTCGGACGCACTTCCAGTTAGGTCCGCTGACTCGACCACCCAGCCGGCTGGGTCACAATAGTAAGTGAGGGCGATGCATTATTTGACAAGCAATCCTTGATCAAAAACATTAAATCTCGCTTTAGTTTGTCCAGAGGTTTCTGATGCATGTGATCTGCTTATTCCCACCAATGTTAACTTTGGTCAGAGAACACGTCAGCAGAGAATAATACATTTTGACTTTTAACTACGGGGTTTTAAAATGATACTAAGTTGTTGTCTTGACATTAATGGGTTAAAAGGGGTGACGTGACTTTTTTTTGTGGGTGAAAAACAAAATTAACTCAGTCACGCCTGTTCTGATTGCGTTCTTGTTATATTTGGGGGATTGTTTATTTCCTTTCTTCCTACTCTCTTATTTCAGTGTTGTTATTAGCTACATTTGAACATTCAAGTCTACAGCAGCGTGAAATAGTAATAATGGTAAAGCACTTGTACAGGTAAGACAATTACCTGGAGTTGAGGGGGGAATTCTTAGCTGCAGAGAAAACTGCTGGCAGCAAGGGTGGTAATGTCTGCTCACCAGCTAAATTGCCTGAATGTGGTCTAAACTTTCATAGCTTCATGAATGGGTTTCAGATCTTTGGTTTGATGTTGGTGGTTGTTAACGAATAAAGAAAATAATGTCAACACTTGTTAAACAAAAAAACAGACAGACAGACAAGGAAGCCTTCGTCTAAACTTGCCTCGTCGTTGAGCACAATCTGACTTTGTTTCATGCATCCTAGCACACACACACACAAATGCATTGTCTGTCCACTGGTTATTAACTCTGCAATGCTGAGAATTGACTCCTCATAATGCACCAGTGGCTAAGCATGCAGCTGTTGCCCTGGCAACTTTTCTCAATAGTAGCTCAGCTGCAGCAATTAAACTGGCAGAATTTCAAACACTTTGCATTGCTCCCAGAAAAACAAAATGGCACCCATCCACCTCCCTTCTTTGTCTAACACTCAGCGCATGCACTGCTTTGTTAGTCTGTATTAAAATTAGGTTTGGTCTGAAGATCGTTAAACTGGACTGCACACCTGTGGGAAGATAAGTGTCAGCTGTTTGGGCTTTTTTGTTGTTTTAAATTATTTTGCAGAACAAAAATTTGTCTCTCCTTGAACTGGAACAATTTTCTGTTATTCCGTCCACCTTTTGTTCGCCCGCTGACCAGCCTTTTATTTTTGCTGTTGTCTTTTAACAGCTCCAAGTATCCAATGTAAAAATTGGGTTGTTTTGTTGTTTTTTTGTTATGTTAAGGAAGATTGTGATGCAATAACACAATTTGTGTAATGATGCTTGATGGTAGCCTTAAAAAAAATATTTCCTAATTATATCAAATTTTGCAGTCTTACAAACTTTGTCTGTCTCCCTCCCACCAGTGATGGTGGGCTTCACTGTCTACTTTCTTAGCTTTTAACCAACTTTAAAGTTTCCATTATTATCGGTATTGGGTTTCAGTGATGCGAATTCTGTTATTGCACCTGTCTTTCCAAATTAAACAGCATAAATTCTATATCTGGGGACCAGATGACTCTATTGAGTGGTTCAACTTTGATAATTGCTAGCAGCTAGTTTCCTAAAACTTTCTATTAAATCATCATTTTTTTTTTTGTAAATGAATTTTTATGAATACAAGTGAAGATGCTTTGAAATGGGGGGGGGGAGAAGCGAAGTTTGGTTTTTTTGCAATAAATCATTTTAGAGCTCCGTTACTCTTCTCAAAATTGAAATGCAGCGATGTGAATGATTTCTCAGGTAAATAAGAATGTTGATTCCTCGTTCTTTCTGAAGGTAAAATGTAGTAAGGTGATGCAGGTCTGTCCACAAGTCCAGTTTCCACTGAACTTTGCGTACCCATTTGGTATGACCTGGACTTGTCACGTGTAGTTCTTAAATGTCTTACTGCTGCTTTTACATACACATTTTCTTCTGTCCCATGACTACTTAAAAGGCGAAACGTTTTGGTGCATTTCATTTTTGGTATAGTTTATTTGCTGAAAGCAAAGTTTGGGCTGTTTGCTGTATCTTACATTAGGCCACTGAGAGTTTAAAATGTTAAAATTATACTACCAAATCCATCTGCTAAATTTCTGTTGCTTCAAAAGTAACTTGACATAGAATTGTGATTTTAAGAAGCCTAAGATGGATTTGCTAGGAAGAAGCCAATCAGCATCATTGTAACATGCATCCTTTTGAGAGAGACATTTTCATTGGACTCCCCTCTTGAGCTGAGATTGCTCGTAAGTTGAATGAGTTGCTGACACATTCCTATGTAAATTCAGTTTTTACCATGTTGTTGTTTAAATATGTATGATGACCATTCGCAAGAAACCTGAGCTGCCTTTTAGAGCTCAGAGCTTGGTTGCCAGCCGCAAACCTTTACTACCTACCCATGTTAGGGTGCCTCAGATGGCTTTGACCAGGTGCTATGTTCCACCCTGTCTCATTAACCCCTTATTTTGGCAACGATAGATAGCTTCAGACTTGCTTATGAAGGTTTTTAATGTTCAAAATCTAAATGGGTTCAAAAAAATTAAAATCAAGATTTTGAGATATTAACCACTCCCTTTTTTAAAAATATTTTAAAGAATTTATAAAAATTTTTGTATAAACAGTTCATTGGACAGTGAGAAACAAAACTAGTATTGTTGACATCCGTACATTTGATATTTGTAGAAATAAATTGTTGTTTGTTATTTTCATAATGTGTTGCATGTAGTTGTTGTATGTAGAATGTAAATGTACACAACCTTTCTAGATGGTGGATTGAGCTTTTTTTTTTCCAGTTTGTACCTTGAGAAAATTTGCTATGCAAACAAAAGCAAATGTGCTAGATTTGTTCTCATACTTTCTTGTCCGTTGCCTTGTTTGTTGAATAGACACTAAATAGCTAATGATAAAAGCTGTACAAGTTTCAGTTCCACATGGTTAAAAAAAACACACACATTGGAAAGTTCACCTTCTAGGCTTTTATTTCAAATATAAGCCACAAATCGTTTTACCCACCTTTTTTGTCTTTAACAGTTAAGTTGCCAACAATAATTGGTGACTTTCCAACCTGATAATACTTTTGTTTGATTCAGAATGGAATTTTGTGGTTCTTAAATCATTTTGCTAACACGCTGTAGTTTTCTCTTTAAAAGATGCAGTAAATCATTTATTGAAAATGAACGCTGTGGTTCAAATGCATCCAATGTGTTCAACTTTTTGTATTTTTTTACCTGTTGGTTGGAAACCATTTAGTTTTTATTTTTCTATGGGCTAATTTGATTATGCAAATTTATTAAAACTGCTTTCCTTTTTTCTTAAGCCAGAATTTTGCTTAATGTTTTATCAGCTCTTTGAGGAAAAAAAGCAATAATTTCCAGACAGATTTTTTGACTGTGGCAAGTAAAGATCAAAGAAACCAAAGGCATCCCGGCCAGGTTTGTGATCAGCAGGATGTCCTTGTTGTCTACAGCAGCCGCCTACATGTCTATGCTACTACCGATAGAGGGAGCCACAGGGGATGCAATACTTAAAATGCACTCTTACTGGGTTCTGTCCGAGCCACGAATGATGATGTTTTGGATTACAACAGCCAGCCATCAGGAAACGTGCAGGACCGCCACGAGTTCTACATTCATCTATGCAGAGCAAAATGTACAACTCTCTAGTATTTCAGTGCCTAGATGAGGTGTTAGTAATGGTAAGTTGACTCTTCTAAATGTTAATATTATGCTCTTTGATCTTTCCCTTTTTTCTGTCTAAATAATGAATTTAAATATAAAGTTATATTTTAATGTGTCTCTCCCACCCAAAAAAGAAGAAAAATTTCATTTAGAATCATCTTCGCTATTTTCAATGGTCCAGCTTCATGCACTTGAGCACCACTTCCTGCGGCAGAAAGAGAACATCATTTACGATGTTTTAGCTTATGCAAAAAAAAATACACTTCAAAAGGGAAAATTTTAGCAATAAGTAATTTTACTAAAGCCTTGCAGACCAACTGAAATATTCTCTTTTTTTGTAACTTCAGTGGAACACGTTTCTGTACCCCACTGTACAGTATTAAGAACCAACAATCCCCAAGATGATATATTTTTGAAATCTTTTGCCCATCATTTAAATATGGGAGCATTTTGTTGTGGCACTGACATCTGTTCTAACTTTGATGGCCATTACAGTCAGGTGTACAACGTGTTAAGAGCAACTACTGCCATCCAGTTTCTGGTCAAGGAGGATGTCTGTCAGTCATTCTACAAGTTGTAAAGTTTTTTTTTTTTTTTTTTGTAATTGTTAAATGATTTGTGAATTCCAGACGATGTTTGTCCCAGATTGTTCACTTACTGAAGTGCAGATCTGTTTTTGTAGTAGACATTCAACACCTAACCAACCGGGGTTTTTTTTAAAATATATATATATATATTAGTCCTCACAAAATCAAAGCCTACATCGAAATAGTTTCTGGTTATAATACTGTAGTTTGGTAGCTTCTTGATGCACACGATCGAGTTAGACTGTATGTAAATGAGTGAGTGACGTCACAAATGCCATATTTATTCCCGGTGTTGATACTATAGGATCCTTTGGTATGCAGAGCATTTGTCATGCATGACAGATGTTTCTATTGTTAATACTTTGTAGATAAATGTAAACTAGCAATGTTAAACATTGTTAATAAAAAATGTAGACTGTTTTTCTTTGTTATGTATATGAAGCTTTACAACAGTTTCCTTCCTTGGACAATTTTTCAGGCTGATAAGAGTGGGATGCATTGCACCATCGTTATGTGCACTCTAGTCCAGTGGTTTATTCTTCCTTGTCATAGGAGACTCGCCTCTGTCATGGCTATAGAGCGTCCCCCCGCCCTTGGTTCCTCTGTCTGAGTGCCTACACAGGCCACTCCCCAGCAGTAACTGGAGCAATGCCAGTAAAATACCTTGCTGAAGGGTCACAACAATGCACCAGCAGTGGGAACTGAACCCAGGTCCTGAAGCCACAGCCAGCAGTGGGAACTGAACCCAGGTCCTGAAGCCACAGCCAGCAGTGGGAACTGAACCCAGGACCTTTAGGTTCTGAAGCCAACACACTCACCACTGAGCCACATTGCCTGGCCAGAGTATAACCACTGAAAACTATCTATCACTCATTCAAGAGATTAATCAGTAAAAGTATCTGAAACAAATAGGCATCATTTAGTTTTTAAAAAAAAAATAGTTGAAAATTAAATAATGCAAAACAGACACTTTAAATTAACATTGGCTTTCGATAGAAAACATTAAAATGCTAGTCACTCTCCAAATCAAGGAGATTGCATAGCTAATCCAAGTAACACCATCTTCATTACTCACAAGATAGACAATTCGCAGTTTTGTGAAAAATCTCTTTAATTAAATACAATAGTTTTATATACATCACAAAAGCAGTGATAATATACTAGGCATTTTTGTCAGACCTTCCTTGAGGGAAGAGTGTCTTCCCACATAATAACTTGATCCAGGCCATGAACCGCTCACAAGGACAGCTAACAATAAAAGCAACAATTGCCATCTTCACTTCTTCCTCTTACACGCGTGCACACATACGTACAGAGTGTGTGGACGCGGACAAACAGTTTCATACTTTTTCTGACAACCTGCCCTGGGTTCTCTATAAATCTATTCCATGCCTTTGGTCGTAAAAATTCTTGACAAAAATCAACATAGAACTGGATTGCAATAAACTATGTTTTTAGGAATGACTGACTGCCTTGTGTTGGCTAGTCATGCCAGCCCAGTTTTCTTTCTTTAAGGAAAACACTGCACTGAAGAACTGGCACGCACACACACAAAACCCACCAGCCAACCATTAAGTTTGAAACGGTTGATTGATTCTCTGAAAGCTCATGTTGATACAATAACTAGATGAACTCAATTACACTTGTCTTTCATATGCACAAATAAAATCCAGTCTATATTTAATAAACTTCATACTAATACTGAACCACTTTACATATTTGTTTTCTCATACACTCTGATCATTAAGAGAATCAGGTGAGGATTTTCCCATGAGCTAAGAACATAAAAAGGGTTTATCAGTTGTTTTAGAAATACAGTTAAGTTAATATATTTCATGTTGCTTGAAGCACCAAAACAGCTATGTAGCTAAGCTCTACTGAGGTGTGGCCAGACAGTAATGTAATTCTGAGAACGAGAATTTACCAGACTTCTCAAGGATTATAAAACAAATATTATCTCCAAGGTCTTGGTCAATCCTCTCCCAGCAAGGTTCAGTTGTCAATATATATCAAGAGAAAAAACTTATGTAGTCCAATACCTGTTGATACCTAAAAGAAATGCAAATAAATTAAAAGTGAGGGTCTTGTTAACAATCGCATGGCTGCAATCTGCCTGTTTGGTTATGGAGCGAGTAAAAAGGATTTTCCTGATTAAGACAATAGCCAATCATATGCATAAAAGCAAGTGGCTATCAACAATGGTGTCAGATGATGAATGCAATGACTTGCTATAGATAGCTCTGGAAGATGATAATTCACACTGCTTTCTTCTGGTGAACTTCATTGATATTCTAACCTGATAACTTTGATTTTTATTTGGTTCACAACATTAAGGAAAAAAACATCCATAAAAATATTCAGTTAGTCTGCACTTCTCTTGACAGTGGTCTGAGTGTAGCGTTGATCAATGAGTCTACTGACTATGGCCCTTCCTGACAGATCTTTAAGGCCTTTCTCTTGACAATGGTCTGAGTGTAGCATTGATGGATGAGTCTACCATCTATGATCCTTCCTGACAAGATTTTAAGGCAGTCCTGTGATTACAATTTAGTTATAAAACTTGACAAAAGGCAAGGAGCAAAATTATCCATTCTTCAAGTCATGAATACAACTTTGACAAGCACCAGGTGGCTAGTTTATAGAAAATCACTTAGGAAAATGTGCATTGTAGTATATGCTATTATTAAACAAACCTTTAAATTATGCCTTGTATTATTTCACTTATTCTTTAAAATATTTTGGAGCATAACAGATGATTCTTGTTTATTTTCAAATCATCTCTTTTTAGCAACGTTTTATAGTGACTAAGGGGCGATTTTTTTTTAAAAAAGGAAACTTAGTTGTGACCTGTTCTTGTTCTAGACTGAAATCTTTAGCAGCAGTGAGGTGTATTTCTAGTCAGCTGTTAATTAATACCTGGAGGGAACTGACCTATGAATGCAGAGTCAAGCAATGATCAGGTGTGGAGATGTCACACCCGTTAAACGTGTCAACAAACAAACACAAGCAGCTGACAATAAGGTGGTAGGTAAATGAGCTTTCAGAAAACCTATTTCTGTTTACTAAAAAAACCCCCGACAACAAATGTTCGTGCAGTGTTTTCACCGAAAACTGGACAGAGTGTTTCAGTACATTCTTCTCGTGTGGATGTTGAAACTTTCATTAGACAATTTTGTACTTATTGCTAAAAAAAAAGCTTTTTTGTTAAATACAATATTCTTTTACAAAAATTACTGAGATGAGGGGCAGCAACAAGTGTTTTTCCCCTCCCCCCATTCCCCAGGCCATTAGAGGCAGTACAAAATCCAGTGGACCCCCCCCACAACCTTTGTATGACAAGTATCACAGTGAAGCCAGCCAGTCTAGGGTTCCCCAAGTTAACACCCACACACACCCACCCACACACACACAAATCCACCCTCCATCTCAAAATGTGCTGACTCGGCAGATCTGACTACACTTTCACAATATTACATACGTTTCAGCCTGTTGCTGTAGCATAAAGCTGTTATACGTTTTTCTAAAAAAGCTAATAGTGCAGCGTCTTTATGCAAAAACAGGAAGTCGAGATAGATGGTCTCTCTCTGTCCAGCAGTGAGTGTAGAGTAAAATATTACACATCACTACGAAGATAAATTTACACTCCAGGCAACAAGACTACAATTATGCACTGTTTATTGCCATTGTGCAGATTAGAATCTTTGGAAAGTCAGTCAGATAACCTCCTCCCCTTAATTGCAGGTAAGTCTAAACACAGATGGTGGTGTCCTATTGGCTGACTAGCTGCATTGTTTTGTACATTGTGGGGGCTTAAAAATCACATTGGCATAGATCCACAGACATGAAACTACAAGAACAGAGATGATGTCAAGAAAAAAATGAAAACAACAATAAATACATGGAAAGTATACATGAAAACAATTGATGCAATCTAGTTAAAATATAAATCCTGCAGGTGGTTTAAGTTGTAAACAAGAGCAAGAAGGCTTTACTCTGAATTTATATTTTGCATTAAACTGAGCTAATTTGTGTCAGATTCAAGTATTGACATCAGTGATCATGTGACAACTTTTCAGTCATTTTCCATTAATTGCGAGAGATTTTATCTCAGGTCGTTTGTCCCACAGGTAGGCTACTATCCGGGCTGTTAACTGACTGACTCTCATCCCACTAGATGTCAACAGGTTAACACCAGAATGGATTGAATAATTAGCTAGGGAAAGCTGAGAGAATAACTGCTGACTCTATCTACTCAACTAAACAGAAAATGATTTACTCTCGGGGTTTGAACACAGTAATTATAAAACCAATACTGCAAAGAAATTCATGGCATACAGCATCAGTCACTTATAAAAGCAGCAAACCAGGACTGTGGTACACCGGCTGGCTGCATGAAAATCCAAAAACCACATAGACAAATGTGAAAAAATAAAGGACATTTAGAGGGAGATAAGTTTATTTTATGCCTTCCAGCTGATCTGATCTGCACAGGACAGAAAAGGCAAACATTTAAAAAACTACAATAATATTAATACAAAAGCAAACTGTTTGTAGCATGTATTTTGAGGAAATAAGACATTTAAATTTTTTAACACCAACTTGACACAAATCTTTTAACCACATGGTTTTAGTGCTGCGTGGATCACCAGCGCCAACTGTCCCTTCTCTAGTACCAACTTCTACAAGAATTTTAAAAACTAAAGCAAAAACCAGTAGTTTGATTTTCATTTGGTAGAATTTTAAAAGAAAGCATGGTTAAAAATTTAAATAAACAAGCAACGGTTTTACTTGTAAGGTTGGATGCTAGAACAACAATGGAGCAGCTAGATCACTGTCTGTGAACTTTAAAGAGAAGTGTCGCAATAGATTGATGTTTGACATAGCAATAGTCTCTCTCCAACTAAACAAAGCCCAAACTTTGTTTCTTGTTCTGCTGCCTATAATTGATCCAAGTTACAGCCTACCTAAGGAAATGAAAGAGTTAAGGTGGGAGAGATACTTTAGCATAATTTTTAATATTCAGACAAATTTGTAGGAGATTAAATAAATGTCGACTCAGCACTTTTTGAGTTTCTATTCTTTTTTTTATGCATGTGTAAATAAAAACCAAAAAGTGGGGAACCCAGCTATCTCTCTCTCTTTCTCACTCACACACATACCCACTCTCTCATCCTACAGATTCATGCAGCGGAGTAATTCTGAGCACAGTTTCTGGTAATGTGACATGTCTCCAGCAATCTTACGTACATGGAGTCCATTTGTGCTCCCATTCTCACACACTTTCATTTCCAGTTGTACACCTGAGTTTTCTAGCAAAAACAGATTCTGTGAATACTTGTAGATAATGTCTGTACATCTAGCATCCAGTATGCGCTTGATTTCTGACAGTATCTCCTGAGTGTTTTTCTTTGAGCTTAGTTCGATATTCGAGCCTAGCAGGGAACTGTGTTTCCCCAGACTGGTGGTACATATCCCATTCTGTGGTAAATCCTTACTTTCTGAGCATTTTTTTTTTGATGGTGAAACTTTGGATTGCATGTTGCTTGTAAATGAGTCAAAGTAAGTGAAGCACTTATGTGAACTACCAGGTTCCTGATCGAGGCTGGAAAACATCGGAGCTTGTGTGATTGAGTAAGGATTTCCACTCGAGTCAAAAGGCTCATGCACAGTGTTGTGTTGCCAAAATCTTGTCTGATTTAGTCGATACAATCGATTAGAGTTGTGATACTGTGAATTCAACCAGCCATACATCGGGGAGGAATCTATCAAAGAGTGGTGAGGCAACTGAGAACTACCAGTTAGTCCTGCATCATTTTCATTTAACTTGGGTTGAATACTGGCCAGATTAGTGTTCACACATTTTGTTGTGTATGACTGCTTGCATGTATTTACTGGCACAGTAGAGATAGCAGGTAGTGCTGTAGTTGTGATGTACTGGAATGCACATGTAGGCGACACCTTGTTGTAGGTTGAACATCTGTTGTCTTTTGTGGGAATGTCAAGCTCTCCGTCATCAGAGGTCATGACATCTGTGTGTCCCTGTGTATCTGTGATGCTAATCTGAGGAGTGCAAGCAAACTGGTGCTGTTTTGTTGCCTGGGCCACTGCTTCCTGCACCTGCATCTCTTCATCATCATTACTCTGGATAGTTTCACCAGAATCTGTGGCATCTTCTCGAATCATATGAAGATTGGCAAATGTTGGTGGTGAGTTGCTCTGCTGGTGCTGTTGTGGTAGGTTCTGAAGAATGTGAGAGTAAGACTGGGGTGGAGAATCTGTTCGTTGGGAGCACAGCAGCATCCCCGAAGTTGCTGGGCTAAACACGCTGGAGCCACTGCTCGGAACGTGTTGGAGATGCAGCCGCTGGAAGTGGTGGTTAAGGTTTCCTGGCAAGACATCAGTAGCGGTCTGTGAACACTGGAGGTTTGTGGGGGAGGAAGGCACAGAAGACCTAGAAAGACTTGTAGAGGTTTGCTGCTGAAAATACCAAGTAGTTTACATTTAAATGCTTACCTTTCAAAATCATGTGGCATCTAAAACAAGAAGACATAAAATATCAAAATAAATCTTATAAATAAATTCTTGAAAATGCACAGATATACAAACCACAAAAGAGAATGGATAAGAAGTGACCTAAATCCCTGACCAACTTGTTTTTCTTGCAGCGATTCCACCTTGCCTTTCGGAGACTGAAGCATTTAGCAGCAAAATACCCCAAAATTGCTGTCAGAAGAGCACCATGTTGTTTTGTGTATATCTAGCATTTAAAGGTAAAGTATCGGAAAATACTGTCAAGTCTACTAAGGGTCTGCAGTAGTATCAGCTAGTAGTGCAGATAACATTTCAATTCTTTCTTGCATTAATAACTAAACATCAGCAATACTACCCGAGTTCATTCAATCTGCTCAGACAGATTAAGATATGCTTAAATAGACAGATAACAGTTGCAAACTGTAAATCAAATTTGTAATAGAATGTTAAGCAAGCATCCCTTTTTCCTTCTTGGCTACCACAGCAGTGCATGAGGTTTGAACACTAGCTATGACATGACACTCACATGCAGAGCTTACAACTTATTTTGTCATAGATTAGTACTAAATGAATAACACTCATTATTACAAGGCAGTGAGTAGATCTTTAAAAATTAATAGTGATAAAGAATGGAAACCAAAAACTAATTTAAAAAAATTTGTTCCAAAGTTTTAAGAACAGAAATATGTTAAGTGTGCCCTTTAAATCATATGAAGCTAATGATAATAAAAAAAGCTAGTCCAAATTAGATCAATAGCTGTCAAACAAAACTCACCTGGAGTGACTGCTGCAGCAGATGAAGAGCATGTTTTTGATGGAGCTCTGCCTGTCGTTTAGCTTCCCTGCTGTTTACCTGCTTCTGAAACATAATTTGTTTTGTCAATCCTATGACTAGGCACAAAAAGGACTTTGGCAGAGTTGTTTAGGTGAATTAGCATTAATTTACACAATAATCAGTTTGACAATTTGAAGATTTCAATATCTGAAGCCCTTTCCAATCAATTACACCTCCTCCTACCTGCATCTAACTACTGCAGATATCTGAATACCGACTGCCCTGTGCAAGTGCTTGAGCAGCAATGTTCTGCTTACTTCACCAATGTAACACTATCACAGTAGCCATATGCAAAATTGTATCTTCAGCTAAAGGTAATTTCTTTCTTCTTTACATACATAACCCACCAAATTTGATGGATGATGAAAGATGATGATTTTCTTTCAGGACATTTATTCTTTTTGCTCAAGATATAAATTTGTGAGAACAGACATTTTCAATTTCATTTAGTTAATTTTCTAGTTTTACAGATGGTCACCTGCAGGGGCGTGCCAACTGGCCCCGCCTCTTACCAGGCCTGGTCACCTGCCCCCATCAAGTGAGGAAGAAGTCAGAATCTTATATTATTCAGGCAACGAAAGGCATCCAGAGCATTTAATATGAGAGAGAGAGAGAGAGGATCAGTTCCCAAACCCTCAGTTTATTATGGGCATGATAAAAAGATTATTTTGAAAGCTTGGGCTGTAACAGCAATGTAGTAGAGTTGGTGGCTCCAGGCTGCCTTAATTATGTATGGATAAAAAGGCAGACAGACCTCTTTTAGCTCCTGTTTGCTACCTGATCTAACTTTCTAACTTAATGTTGCATATCCAGATATTTATATGTATTTATTAAGTCACTTTGGTAGCAGCAGTGTGGCTGGTGTAATGAAAAATTTATCATAAAACAGAGAGATAAGAAACATGATGACATTAGTTTTAATACAAATATATTTTTTTCACTTGTGTACAGAAGCACTGACCCAGGTGCATAGCCAAGCTCAGTCTAATGTGCACAGTGTTTGCTGGCAGACTTATGGATGACAGTAGTTTAGTGATTAATTCCATTTACTGATGCACAAACTCAAATTAATGTTAGGGCTCCACCTGTGCGTGTCACAACGACTGATTAGAAGTGTTGTAGTATAGGAAGGCATGTATGCAGGCTCTGCACTGATCTTGAGCATATCTGCGGATTCCTTACAGCGCCATTTTGGCCTTATACTTTTACCATGACCAGACATATTTTTTTAATCAACCCTAAGCCAGCATCCAAGTGCTCCTGGTCATACTGATCCCAGAATCTGAACACCTTTTGGATGATCCTGATCATCATGTACAATCTTGCCAGGCAGTCAGTCGTCGGTCAGAGACACAGACAGGTTCTGTGGTGACCGGTGATGAACTGTCTGGTGCACATATGAAGAACTAGAGCTCCCGTGTCTTTGAACTACCGTAGTGATGCAATGACTTCAATGATTTTCGACTCATGACACACACACACGCTGTATTATTTGTGCAGATGTTAAAAATTAAATTTATTAAGAACCTAAAACCATTTTTGCATAACCCCCCCTTTTTTTGAAAATTATATTTGAGGACTGTGTTCAAACTTGAGCTTTTTTCTGATTTGGCTTTAAATAAAAATTGGATTTTTAGCACAAATTATAGCTCAGTTAAAAAAATAAACAAATAATTAGAGAACATCTTTTTTCCCTAATTTTTGCCTTTGAAAAAATGGGTAATTATTTTTTTAAAAAACACCTGCCAAGATGAAATCTTTTATTTTGGCTTTAAAAATTCAGTTTAGCACCCATCCCTCAAGCACTACGTGAATATGGCCTTCGATGGGTTCTCTTCGGTCCTCTGACAGACAATGAAGGAGTGTCACCAGTCCTGCCCACCTGCAGATCCTGATATTCCTGTTGTAGCTGCTTGAGGCTGTTCTGCTGGAGAGCTTGGTCATACAGTTTCTCAAGGTGTGGTTGGTATTTGTGGATGCTGGCCAGACCATCGCTGGCTCGTCGAACTGGAGAATAGCGCTCACTTGGCAGATGCAGGGAATTCAAGTCCTTGAAGGAATCCCGGCCTTGAATTTTAAAAAAAAAAGTCAGAATAAGCAGCTATCAGTACTGATGTCTGGCTGGACAAACATCTCAACACTGTGCGCGCCATCTCAAAACAATCAAACAAGAAATGTACAAGAAATGTTTGCAGTGAGCTGATATCCCAAAAGGTTTTGTACATTATCTTAACAAAAGTTAAAAACCAACAAGAGCCCAGTTTTACACATACCAAACATTAGGGAGGCTGATGGAAACCAACCAGCAATTTCAAAAGACACTGTAAGAAGTGCTGCTGCTAGGTGTTGGCGGACTTACATAGATCTACTGACTTGGCAGTAAAATCAACATTAACCTTGAAGGTCTGATGAAAGAAAATCAAAAGACTGAAGCGCACATAAAAAAGAAATGTAAAAGTTCATCTTTTAACTTTAAATTTTTTGAAAATCAAACAACAAGAAACTCCACTGCAGAGAATCAAACAACTTTACAAGAAAGTTCATGCTATCTGCCCGCATCCCCAAAGTATTTGGTATGTAAACAGTGAAAACAAAGTTAGTAAATTAACATGGCAAATATTAAACAGTTAAATTCTCTGCTTATTTCGTTGTATTTAAATTTTCCAACCAGAGATTAAACTTAAAGTGTCAGCTACTTTTTATTATTACTGTTAAATAGATATAGTTTATTTGTTGAATACAAGACTCCAAAAACAAAACTAAAAGTAAAGTGCCTAACAATAAGATTTTTAAGTGACTTGTATTTGACTTTGGGGCACTTAGCTTGATAGGCTCAACATGACAAATGGAATCCAGTGAAACCAAATAGTTCAATGAATCAATTATTTTAACCTTCTCCAGTCAACACCCCAGGGTGGACAAAACAAAAGCGAAGCGAGCAGAGAGAAAATATATTTTAAACATCTACCCAAATCTACCAATGCAAGTTGAAAGCAATTTCTAGGTTTGTAGTTTTTTTAAAAAGATGTCATGTCTTCAGGAAGAATTTTAAAATTTTAATGTGATCAATTATAACAGACCTAATATATGTAGAGAGAGAGAGAGAGGAGAGAGAGAGAGATGGAGAGAGAAGAGAGAGAGAGAGATGGAGAGAGAGGGGGAGAGAGAGAGAGAGATGGAGAGAGAGAGAGAGAGAGAGAGATGAGAGAGAGATGGAGAGGAGAGATGGAGAGAGAGAGATGGAGAGAGAGAGGAGAGAGAGAGAGATGGAGAGAGAGAGAGGAGAGAGAGAGATATTCAAGGTAAAAACTTCATTTCTGAGAAAGTGCAGGTACATTTCCTTTCTGCTCCAGTCAATTCAGAAAGTTTGAAAAAATTTTAGCAGAGGGTGAATGATTGAAAAAATATTACAATATAAAATACAGATAAAATGTATATTTCAATACTACATGCCTCTTTACCTCACCGTGTGTGTGTGTGTGTGTGTGTGTGTGTGTGTGCCCAATGTCCACTAAGCACACATGAGAACGTATTGTTATATTTGTGGAAACATCAAGTAAGACACATACCACACTGTAATTCTGCATGTTCAAAAAGACAAATAGAGCAGGAAAAAAAGTTAAGATCTGTATTCTTCATCTTGTATTTCAGAGTCTAACTAAGTGTGAAGACAGATATAACCGAAAACCAGCTCTGAAGTGAAAAAGTTAGAAAAGAAATTTAAAAGTTCCTTGAATAATAGATTTTATTAATTTAATACATACAAATTTCAGAGGATACCAGCATGGTCAGAGAACTAAGTTAAAGATTCCAGGAGGTAAGAACCACTATCGACAAAGATGCTATTGGAAAAGAAAACAAAAAAACAAAGTTTTCTACAATAAATCATGCAAGCTAAGACAATGAAGCAAAATGATTTGCCACTCAAGTTTTCTGTTTGAACTTTTCAGTTTATTGAAAATCTTGTACCCTTTCCATCAATCAGCTTCTTTCTAATGTGTTAATGCAGCACTGTTTTGCAAAATACATCTTCAATATTCTTATTTATAAACTACCCTTTCACCAGGTCTTTTTTAATGTTTGTTTTAATGTATCTTCTAAATTTTGTTTTAAAAAATAAGTAAAAGAAACCAAAATGTATTTTCTTCTTTTCAGCAACCCGATTTATAATTCTCTCATTAGGTACATAAACCAACCTGTTGTCCGTTCTGAGGTAAGCAGGCATCCTCGACGAATCCTTCCTTGTTTCTGCATTTTCTGCATCTCTTCTGGAATTTCAATAGGTGTTGTCATAGCTACAGTGTGTCTCTTCGATAGTCCACGTGAGCAGAGGTAACTGGAAAAAATGTTGTTTAGCAGGAATATATAGATATTTCTCTGCTAACTCAAAATAGGTAATGTCATCAAAAGAGGTTAACCCATTCCCACTGGAATGCACCTAAAGGTATAATATACACTATATTAGTGGTTTTTGTTACACATTTCGTATTTATTTCTAAATGGACATCCAGTCATCAAGAATGTAAAAGATCTGTAATTTTTTACATTTTTTTTGTTTTCTGTCTTTTCAAGATAACTAAAAAACTCATTATTTCTAATGCTCAATCTGCACAAATGAAAAATCTTTAAATTCAAAACTGAGAGATGTCAAACCAGTGAGTGTTCTCTATTAGATTTAATGAAGAACCCTTCCTCATCAAGCAAATAGAAGTGCTCTATACCTTAACTTCAAACTGCATTTTTTCTGTATAATTTTATCATTAAATTGAATTTAAAAACCTGCACATGCGAGAGCCAAAATTTTGGCCGAGATTACAGAAATTCTAATGATGTTTCACTCTTTTGATCTGAGAGACAAAAACAACAGCAAACTCTTCTTTAGAATTATTTCCTCAATGCTTATTGGTTGCAAATTGTCAAAAAAAAAATTTTTTTTTTAAATCTAATATTTCTTAGATTGCTGACCTGGAAACAGCTTCAATGTCAGGCTCCTTGTCACTCTCCCCTTCCACATTCTCCTCAACTGTCACTGAGCGCTGTAACGAGGGGCCACCGGGGATTGTTAGAACAGGAGAACCTTGCTGGGGCTGAAATAAAGTACAGTTTGAGTTCCAGGAAAGATGACCAAAAATGACAGCGCAGAGATCTGCCAGCAGTCAACAGGAGGAGTTCTCATGCAGGTACACAATATCAAACAGAAATGCGCTTGCCTCATTCATCAGTTAGCAGACGCTACAAGAAAAATAAACCTATGACTACGCAAAGATATTTGGGTAAAAGATTTAAGAGATATAAAATATAAATAGACCTCAATTAAAAATACAAATTGAAAAATGTTTTAAGAAATTTTTAAAGAAAAGAAAAAAAAATATTGTTTTATTCTGTTTTATATCTGGTATTGTGCCTTAATAAACTGTTCGGGCATTAGGAATTTGAAAGGTCTGAAATATTCCAAATTGCCCTGTCTATAGTTTATCGTGCCAAATAATATAACCAGTTTATGAATCAAAGAATGTTTCTATTCGTGATTCTAATTCTAAAAATGTATAGTGTTTGATGATGATGATTCAGATGTACAGAAAATTGGAGATACCATACAAAAAGAATTTTTAAATAATAAAAAAGAAAAAATTACTGAAAGAGGTCTTTGTGGCAACAAAGACAGCCAGGTGTGCACATACCCCATAGTGCAGAACGTATAACTCCAGCCCTGACTTCTTACTAGTGCAACGTAGGATATGTTAAACTTCCATCTTTTACAGAAGCAGAAACAGTGGGGTTTTCTTGGACCTTTGCACAAAGTGTTTGTTTTCTGTTGAGTTGTATTTTAATAAACAAGTAATGCCGCCACTTCTACTTGAAAGGCCGACAAAATGTCTATATTATTCTTCATGTTTAGACACAGAACACAATTTCAAAATTTGTGAAAGTAACGCAATCATCATACCTAATAAAATATAAACAACAAATCTAACTGCTTATTGAAAATATTAAAGCACAACAACAGTAACGCTAAAACAATATGCATGGTTTTCCGTATTTCTCCCCCACTAGAGAAGTTTCTGGAATACAGAATTTAAGATTCACCAGCAGTAAATGATAGGCTGTGAGGGCCCCGTCTAAACCTGTAAATGGGCAATCAGTAAGTTAAATCAAACAAACCACCATTTTTGCTATGAAAACGGGGAAGAAAACCGCAGTATAAGTCTCTCTTCCTTTCTAAAGACCGCCACTCACCGGTGTCAGTCCTTCTTGACTGCCAGGTTGACTGCCAACTTCAAAGGCTTGGAAGTGTCTGGAAAAGCAGTGGATGTTAGCCCCACCATCTGATGCCCGGCGATAAATGTTCGATGATCCTTCGGAAAATGAAGAAATATAATGCAAAGTTTAATAACCAAATTAGGTTCTGTTGGCATAAATAAGGCCTTAATTAATTTTGAAATTTATAAAGTCACTGATTAATGCTATCTTCACAAATCATTCTAAATAAACTAACTAGTTAATAGTAATATTTTAACATCTACACACTTGCCAATAGAAGTTAAAGTGCGCTTTTGGCATTTGTTCCCTCTTGTTAGAACCATTGTTTTGCTATCTGTTTATCATGGATTCCACTTTATGATTGTTGGACATTATTTAATAACATAAAGATTTATAATTTTTAATACTAATATTGCTGCATAAACCTAGTCATAAAATTAAAATTAAGTTTAAGAATTACACAGTACAGTAAAATAAGTTATTAAACCAGTTACATTAAAATATTAGTCTTTGCAGTTTGATTGCTACACATTTCATTATGAAGAGCTGGTTTTATTCAAACATCACAATTAAGAAACAGTTTAACGATCCAAAATATCCCCATCTAATGATTTTTTTAAGGGTTTTCTTCTTTACGTTTCACCGGTTAAATTTTAAACAATTTTCTGCCCTTTTCTGCACCTTTAAAGCAAAAGTCACCAGGTGTATACAAACAAAGTACAAATAAACTAGAAAATGAATTCAAATTAATTTTCTGTATCAAGAATTGCAAAGTTTCAATTGTCAGTTGAATGTAAAAAGACTGATTTGAATTTTTTCTGCATACTTTTTTTCTTCTGTTAGTTTTTGCTTTAAGTTTTGATACTTTTACTGATCAAACTTCACCTTTAATAAATGCTGGGAAGTGAGAGTTTGCTACTCAATTACAGGCAATCATATCTGACATTATTCTGACCACTGATTTCCAGTGAGCCTTGACTTTGCTTACTCAGTGTCCTATGTTCCAAGTATTTAGTTTCGCTGCAAACTGAGAAATGCACCAAATGACCACCAAACTACAACTCACATTTGTTTAGTCATTTTAAAAAATATCAAAAATCATGGCAATGCGGCATTTAACTAAAACCACGATGTTTTCCATGTAGAGCTGAAGAGATAACACTTCAAAAACACATGTGTAACAGGGACTGGGCATTCTTGGCGATAGTTTCTCTTTTCCCAGTCATTGGATAAATGTGTGTTCAGGATAAATAGATAAACTACTATCCAAAGCTATTGAATTTAAAGATATACCTCCCGAGAACGTTGATGTGTGTGTGTGTGAGAGAGAGAGAGGAGAGAGAGAGAGAGAGAGAGAGAGAGAGAGAGGAGAGAGAGAGAGAGGAGAGAGAGAGAGAGAGAGAGAGAGAGAAAAAGATTTTCACAGAAATGAGTAAAGAACTCAAACAAACCTGGTCCCAGCAGCTGTGGTGGTCCCAACAAATGTTGATCCTTTCTTACAGGGTTTTCAAAAATCTCATTCTGAAGTAGTGGCAGGTTCTGTGGAAGGTTGGTGTTGGGCAAAATCCCAAATGGCATGAAAAAGTTGGGTTGTGGTGTTGCGATGATGGGCTGATGATTGGCGAGTTTCACTCTGACGTCCTCTGGCACCTCATGGCGAGAGTCGCCCACCCCAACTGTGTGGCGCCGCATGGCAAGGTAGCGTTTCAAGGCCTCTGGACATGGTTCTTCACTGTCTGAGTCAGACTGAAGAGTTCCTTCAGGCTGTCAGAACAAAGTGAATATATTCTCAAACAACGACAAAAAAAAAAAAAAAAACTTAAAATATTTACCGAGAGAAGATCCACTATCCTCACTAAGGTGAATGTTGTTGTTTACATGCAGTACTCCAAAAAACAGCTCTCTGCAGATGTGTTTAATTTAGTTTTATTTTCTATACTAAATAACTGATATGAAACCCAGCTAGAATACTTACTAACTACTTGAGTCTGACTCAAGCTGAGTCACTGTTTTACTCTTAGCCACCAAGAACCAAACAAAGCTTTTTTTTAATGACAAAATATCTACACACCTTAAGTTGGAGTAACTTCACCATGATAAGAAATAAAAACAACAAAGTTATAATAAATAACTTCAGCAATAACCATTTAGATATAAACAGAAACAGAGTTTTCTCTAATAATTACAGCTATCTAAGCCTTCTTAGTCTTTACGGCACATGCTGCAAATGTAATAATGTCTTTAGATGATGATACAACATTTGATAACTATGATTTCTAATTTTTAGTGATCAAATATTTACAATGATGTTGCTACCACCTTCATGTTTTTCTTTAGCAGTGATACTATTCTAGGTTTCAGCCACGTGATACTCCTAGTTTGCAAAAGCTGAAAGCTGTGTATAATGTTTT
Organism: Nautilus pompilius; assembly: GCA_018389105.1. NCBI lineage: Eukaryota > Metazoa > Mollusca > Cephalopoda > Nautilida > Nautilidae > Nautilus > Nautilus pompilius. The sequence continues at coordinate 141,612 of JACATO010001372.1, read as the reverse complement.
AGTCTTTTGTATCCTCAGATATTACTAAAAATTGAGTTTTTAAAACTTCTACCCGTGGAGATGTCAGTTCATTGTATTGGGAAAGACAGTTGTTGAAATCAAGAGCATTAAGCCAGTAAACAAAACAGTGCCAGAAGGAAAGTCATGGTTACCTGAATAGCTCTGTCTGCTTCAAAAGACATTTTCATATTTATAATCCCACTCTAAGAAATCTTTTAAAAGTAAACAAAAAGTTTTAATACAATAGCCTTGCTGTATTATATTTCAGGCCCAGTTATGGTTGACTGGGTTAGTGGGTTTATCAACCTATTGTTGTTTAAATTCCACACCTGCTGGTTGAAAGATTAGATACCTGTATTAAATAGTCATGTTAGAATCAGATTATAAAAAACAAACCACCTAAGTTAAGTAGATAAATGATGAACTTAATAAACATCAACATCTATAAGACGATTACCCCCCCCAGCATCCATCACTAATCAAGTTGCCTTTTATTTTTCCAGATTTTTTTGATAAAATAGCCATGGATATCTCTAAAGAACAGAGGAGCATTCATTAAAATAAATACAGCAATATATACTATTAATTATTTATCTACGAAGGGAGACAACTCCAATAATGTTTTAAACTCTTTCTCTGCCAAGGTTTTTGATGTCATTTCCATTAACATCTTCACTCTGCCATTAAAAGATGATTTGGAACCCTGCCACCAAGAGCATTCGACAATGGTTAAACTAATGATATCCAGTGCTACTGACCAGCCATCTACTGAGTGTCACAAAAACCTCATTAGATTAGTGATCTCTGACTTTGGCAATCAGTGGGATGTGATTATTGATCAGAGATCTAAGAGTTAAATGCTTAATAGGTTATCCATTCTTTGGAATTTTGAGTAAAAAACAAACAGAAGATTAAATTGATGGAAGAAAAAAAAACTACAGTATAATATCAAAATTCTGACGCCCAGAAACAAAAATTCAATACTCTCACCACAAGTTTCCAAAGGTGGCTCCTGAGTTTAGATTGTGCTGCTGTAACCCATGCTGCTGCCCAATCATTGTTCTTGTTGTCTGAATGCATAGCGGCAAGGCTCTGTGCTTTTTTTCATTAATTCTACCCTCATAACAGCAATGAAAAGACTTCAGAGTGATAGTTCTGTGTCTAACGTAACAAAAAGGAAACATGCGCTTACCATAATTGAGTGGAAGCATTACAAAATTAGATGAGTGCATCCTGCCTCTCCTGCTGCCTCAACCTACCTCAGTTGTACCCAATGCTACCCCCAGCACTTTATCGTCTATGTAAGAAATGCCCTCTAGACTAAGTATACTGTACTCTGGGAGCATGCTCCAGACATAAGAACCTGAATAGCATCCTTCAACAGGAGTCATGGGTAATTTTACCTGAATAAATTTTAATCCCAATAAACATTAAACCAACCTCTCAATCTTTCTACTTCCATCTAACTGAGTTTAATGAACATATTATATAAGAAAAGAAAACTTTGAACTAACATATAGAAAACTAAATTAGAAAGGTATTGAATACTTGCAGTTTAAATAAATCATAATTTTCCATAGCACCTCACACCCGAAAACTTCATTTAAATGTTGTAAAGAGTCACACTTACGTCTGAGATGTGATTGGGATCACTAAAATAGGGAACTTGTGGGAGACCGCCAAGAGTGGCAGAAAGATGGCATTTGTTGTCCAAGACTTCCACAGGAACTTCAACTCGCTGAACTGTTAAAAGAAGACATTGTTTTGTTTATTTTTGTGCTTTTTCAAAGAAATACAGAATTTCTCTAAGTAATTTTAAATACACACAAAAATAGAAACAAAATGCTGTTCTTTAGCCCATCAGCAAGCTTGGTGATTCTATAATGAATTGAAGCATCAGACAAAACTAGAAATGAAGAAGTTAGTATGACAAGATACAGTTCTTATCTGGTAGACTTTTACTCTTGCAAACTAAATTAAATGTGCTTAGCTACTGTTTTATATTTTGAATTTCAAAGAAAGTCTTTACTGCTATAGCAGACTCATCATCTATTTCAGGGGCTTTAGACAACAAAAAGTATAGATAAAGAGCATGAGTATCCATTTCACTAGATCACAGCAACAGAACAATGATGTATTTACATTTATTAAAATGTGACATTATAACAAAACCCAGTCTACTAAGTGACATCACAAGAATGTTCACCATTCCTCTCAGCTGTTTATATTAGAACATTCCAGCAGCTCCAGGTCATGCAAAATCTGTCAGCTCTTCAGAGTTTGGAATCCAGCCATTTATCCTGACAACAAAGTAACTGCCAAGGACCTTGCAGCCTTGCAAAAGTAAATACTGTTCCCCCCACTCCTGTAGCTCAAATAGTGAGCGACCTTGTGACTCACCAATGAAATGAAGCAACAAAAATGGTACCTAGTTTTTTAACAACAATGAACACAAAGTGAGCATGACACTACCCGAGCCAGCTGACAGATTGCAAAGTTAAAAGAAAACAATAAAACAACTATAATGAAAATGAAAACTGAGAGAAAAAATTTGGGCAAAACAACAATAAACAAATGTTATTTTTCTAGGCCTAAAAAAAGATCAATTGGGCAACAAAAAAAAATTTTTACAAATGCTCCATTTAAAAATTAAAAAAAAAAAGAAATCTGACAGTTACTGATGAAAGTTTTGTTAGCCTGGAGGCTGATAAAATGATGTCTGACTGATTTCTGTGCTAATGAGACTATGTGTAGAATATCTCTTCCCAGTGACAGAACAGCACACCCAAGGTAAGTTCTATGGTCAGCCACCATTCCCAGCGGCAAAGCAAGATGTTGGGTGTGGTACGTACCAACTCCAGTCGTGATGCTTGAGCGGCGTTCTGTCCTTGTGACCACTGGTAAGTTCCGACCAATCGTGGGGTTTGCTGGTCGGTTGTGGAAAGCTTTTGGGTGACGTTTGCACTTGTCCAGCAGTAAGTGATAGATAGCGCTGTGGTGATCGTAGCTCTGCTCCCGAACAGACTTGAGAATAAAACAGAAAAAACAACACCCCCTTAGACACATGCTATCTTTGGGGGGGGGGGGAGAGAGAAACAATCCTCCACATCAAGGCAGCAAAAAACATTTACCTAAGAATGAACATCTTACACTTAAGAAAAATTTAATGCATAACAACATTAAGCTGAAGTTTAGATGGTCAAACTCTTTCTTAGAAAATCGGAAGGAAAATTTTAATCTCAAACAAATGCTGGCTTTCAAAAATAAATAGATAAAATTCTAAAAATAAGATAACAAAAAATGTATTAAAAAAAAAAATAAAGCTAAAAATCATGAATTTTTTGAAAACAAAATTGTTGATAATTTACCAAGGAATACTGACTGTGATGTGTAGTCTGGTCAGTCAGGACTTTTTAAATTAAATGAATAAAAAAGGAGTCCCTTTCAGGGTCAAATCATAAAGTCAGCCTAGTACTTAATAACTCCATTTTACTTCACAAACCCTAGATTTAACAAGCTTTTGTCATCAGCTTAAAACAGAGGGGAAAATAAATAGATTTTGAAACTGCGATTGTGTCTAACCACAAGGACGTTTTGATACAAGGAACCTGTTTTTAGTATTAAAATAGATTTTCTGTCTTAAAAAAAGAAAATTAGCAGAATCTCAGTCATTGAAAGTGCAATATTTCCAGGCTTTCATTTGATAACTGACTGGAGCTACATTTGATCAAGTCTGACAAAGGCAACTTTTTAAACATTTTTTTCAACAAAACTTAAAATTAAAAACAAAAGTGAAAAATGTACTTCCAGAGTGCAATGTGCCTGAGACCAGTTTGTCTTGAACAATTCTATTGGTTTATCCAAAGCCATTGTCACACTTGGTTATTAAGAGGATGCACCCTCCAAAACATCTCAACAAATATAGCTAACTGCCTGCTTTGGATTTTTCTTCATTACATACCTGTATAGATGCTCATGTGCTTACTACCTGTAGTCAACCTGACCCACCCAGTAATTTTCAATGTTTGCTTTTATGTTAGACATAAAGCCTCCAGCCTTGCACAACAAATGGCCAACAATGAAACTTCTCTCCCTATTCACATGATTTGAAAATTTGTAAAACTAGCACCAAATACATGGGAAATGGCAGTATGAATATAATTAGGTGTTATCTGCAACAATAAGAAATATGCATCAATCAGAATATTCTGGAATTTTCATTATCTAGATGATTTCTGATCTTTCTGTTATGTTACAGAAACTGTCAGAGCTTTTCTTACAATCTAAAACATCTTGAAATTTCCTCATAACTTCTCCATGTATAGAAATAACCATCCATGCATCAGCATCTTTAGAAAACTGAAATAATTTTTCAGCAAAAAATATTAATCCTAAAAAGTGAAGATATACACGGAAAGTATGCAAATGATTGTGATAGACAGCAGACTGCTATGTATGTCGAAATGAGCCTGACATATTCAGAAATTGTTGAGAAATTTGGTCTTCCAGTAAGAAATGTTGGTAGGATTACTTGAATGATTAAGAAATCTGGACACTTTTCTCTTAAGAAATGAGTTGGTTCAACAAGTAAACTGTCACCAAGGAAAGAACAAGTTTTGGCCGACATCAAAAGAATAGGTTTTCTTCAAGTGGTACATTAGCTAGAGAATTGAAAGAAAGTATTGCCAAGAAGATGATCTATTAGAAGATATTTGGTAACAATGGGATTCAAATCACGCATTCCACTGCAATAGAAGGACAAGTAGAAGAGTTGATCAAAACGATATTTACAGATGAATCTTCACTTAATCTTTTTGGTAACCCCATAAGCATACAAAAAGTATTCACATCTGGGTGTGTTTTGCTGCTAATGGTAAAGGCAATGTGGCAATCCTACCAAAAAGGACATTCAAGAACAATAAAACGCATTCATTTGAAGACCGATCTGGTGGGAATTCTCCTGGTTTAAACCCAAATGAGAACATATGGGAAGTGATGGAGAAGAATTGGGAAAAGTCATTAAGGGGACTTGGGCAAATATTTCTTCATATAAGATATTAACTGAAACAAAGCCAGGTAGAATGAAAGTAGTCATTTAAAACAAAAGTTACTGGTCAACGTATTAACAAAAAACAAGACTTTATAATTTTAGCTCATCTTTGCTGCTATAATTCCAGTTTTGTTGGGGTCAATTTTTCTCTATCATGTTTGTTAATGAATACTTGATAAAACCAAAACAATTCTACCTGGCATTAAACCTTCATGCTAAAAAAATGCCTAATACTTTGAAAACTAGTGATGTGGCCAAAACGACTGGCCAAGACTGTAAGTTCTTTGTACTAAAAACAAATCATGAACATGGTTTATGAATGTTATAACTATGATTTAACTTTGCACTTGCAAAATCATTTTGCTGAAACTTAAAAATGCACAGCCTCAATCCAATACCCTACCCTGCCTGTTAACTAGATTTCCAAAGGATGTACCAATAAAATGCCAAGCAATGTTTCAGTGAAAAGTGACACTACTACAAACTGTAAATAGAAAGTAATTAATTTTACTGACAGTTAAGCTGAGATTTATTTTTAATATCAGTCTAGTTCTCCAAAGCCTGCCTTTGTGTTTACTTCATTATTGCTCAGTGTTAAAGATCATTAAATGAACCATTTAATGCCTTATCAATCAGGATGTCTGACTAGTGGAAACAAAATATATTCTATTAACCAGAAGTCCAAAATGGTTAAATTAACAATACAACAACATATATTCCTCACAAAAATGAGTTATAAGCATTTCCAAGTCTGCAGTGCTTGTATAGTACGTTGTTCAAATGTGCACATGCATATGATCATATTCTTCTGTTTGAATGCCTGCATATTGAGAAAAGGAAACCCAGACATGACACTGCATGTATAACAAATAATCAGCAAATCACTCCTCCTGCTTAATCTACATATATATTTGCATATGACCCATTATCAATTCCTCTATAAGCTAGCTACATATGTGATGTAAGTCAATTTAGGAATGCTTAGAAGTTGTTTAATGCGAAATGAAGTGGCTCAGGCTATTGGGGTGATTTAAAGAAATATGAAACAGACTTACGTTTCTCAGCACTATTTCTAGGGCACTAAAAAAATACAAGACTGGCCAGATCATGTAGAGACCCTGTTCCGGTTACCCAAGGGGTTACAACTCTTAGTGAGAATTGTTAGTTTGTGAACCTTGCCAGAAGAAACCATTTTTAACAGCAAGAGATCTAAAAAATGAATTTCAAAATGGCAACTAACCATAGAGTTGCAACTCAGATACTTCACAATAAGTTTCATGCCAGTGGTGTTCAGTCCAGAACACCACTGTGGCACATCCCTCTAACATGGCACTATTAACAGCCCTGTAAGCAGTAGGCAGCGCAACATCACAACTAGAGTTTGAACCATTAGCACAGTTTTCTTTCTACTGACAAGTCTAGATTCTATCTAAACACCGAGGATGGACTAACTAGAGTCTGGAGACAAATTGGAAATGATTTGTTAACTGTGCCATTACCTAGCATGATCAATTTTGTAGAGGCAGCCTGATAGTATAGGTTGGCATTCATGTTCAAGTTGTCATCATTAGAAAGGGTACCAGTATGGTGTCAGATCCAGGGATAAGATCATCACAGCTGTAGTGTCCCTCTGGCCCCAAGGCAATGTTCCAACTTCATCTTTATGAAAGATAATGCCCATCTGCACCGTGCATGTTCAGGTCTACATCACTTGTAAGGTGTGGCCTACACAATCTCTAGACTTAAGTGTGATTAAATGCCTGAGGCATACTAGAAAGGCGTGTTTGTGGTTGCCAAGTCTGTCCAGTCACTTGATCAGCTAGAAGTCACCCTGGCTGAATAATGACACAAAATCCTATGACAACAGCTGGATCATCTGATTTAGTTAATGCCAACGTTTTGAGTTTAATGGTGGCAGTTGTTAAAGGTTTTTCTGGCTATGTCAGTTGTCTGTGATCATTTATATAATGGTGCTGTTGCCATTTTGCATATTTTGCATGCTTGTTTCTGTCAGCCATTTTATTTTTTCTTAACAGTTTAACTCAGCTTCTACTGACACCAAGTTTTATTTTAAGTGGAGGATGTAGATCAATATGCAGGCCCTCTTCAACCAGAATATGAACACATACATGCATGAACATACCATACAAACACTACAGGCTTGGAAATGCTTGTTGGTTTTTTTTTTCTGTGAAGAGTACATACATAAGTACACAATACAAGAACTGAACCAGGAACAATAATCACGAAAACCAACAATGCTAAGAGTGACCCAAAGTTTCAAATTTAATTTTTATTAGGACCTTTACATATGAAGTATTTAAAAAAATAAATAAATAAATACAGACAGCTGCTTTAGGAATGGAGATTTCTAAGTTTTTTACCTTGATTGTCTTCTCCTTATTGATCCCTAAGTTGTCCATGTATCTGAGCACCTGGTCATTGAGCTGCACAATTCCACTGCTTACCACCTCAGTACTGCCTGAGTCAGCCACAAGCTGCTCAAACTCCTTGTCGGCTCCAACTATCCGTATCCATTTGTGTTTTACTATTTGATCCATAGACAAACGCTTTACGGGATCCACAACCAGCATGTGTCGAATGAGGTTTTCACATTCTAGATTTAAAACAAACATAATGAAGATGAGGGGCATATCTTTTGTCAATTAGCTTCATTGGACCAGAATAACATATAAGCTAATAGTCCATTCTTCCACTATCATGTTAACAATTTTATACATGCACTACTATTTTATTTGACTGAAATGATAACTTGCACTATATGTTTTCATACTCTGACTAATGATAAAGTTTGATAAAACATTGCCTTCCTCTCAAAAGAACAGCACTCAATGTTAGTAGTCTTTTTGTTTCTGTAGAGATCTAGATGGCATGCTCTTGAACTGTATAAACATATTTGATAAGTAAATATACTCAATATTGTCCACTTGCCTTCCAAACTTTTAACAATATCAGATAAAACAAATTCTAATTTGACAGCATAGATTTTGGTGACAAATTTCATGCTATTTCTATTATTTTTAGATATAATTAAAAGCACAAACATTTCTATATGCAAAGAAATCAAAATAAATATGTAAAACAAAAAAAAGCAGAATAATTGATGGCTGATCTCTATAGTGTGTCACCAAATTAAACTCTCAATGTTCCATATTAAAAAAAAAAACACAGATATCAACTTTAAAAACCTTATTGTACAAAACATGCCTGAATGCTCTAGTTATGAAAGATTCAACTGAATTTTCATCTAAATTGAAAATTAAACAAAGTGAGAAACAGTCTATAAATCAATGTTTCACCAGGTTAAATTTGTTTCATTAAAATTTCTGACAAATGCAACCTCAGCCAGCATTTAATGACAACATGAAAGTTTACAAATGACAATAATAAGTTTATACACAGAGTATGGACTTCAGTACACACAACTCAAGAATGAGCTGGGTATATTTAATGTAGAACATCCATGCTTGATAACCATTTAGCATTCGAGATAGTTCACCAGGTATCTAATGCAACAGTAAATGCATACATCTGTAAAACAAAAAGGTATATGCAAAAACAAAGGAAAATAATCTTGCCTTTCTATTAATGACTATAAACAAGTGTATGGTTAGTTTCAATTGCAATCTCAACCAGCTACCTTTGAATGCTTACCTGTGGACATAAAAAATGGAATGTTGAATTTGCCGCTAAGCACACGTGCTCGTAAACTTTGGAGAGTACTTCCATCAAAGGGGAGAGCACCACAAACAAGGACATACAGGACAACACCCAAACTCTGAAAAAAAGAAAAAAAAATTAACACATATTTTCAATATCTGAATTATAAATAAAACAGTAGTTCCCCATCTTGTCTAAAATCACACCAAAATGAACCGTCTCATGGATTGGCTCTGATCCAGACAACCTGGACAGACAGTATGTACGAGTAGTGATCAGAAGTGTCAATAGAAAAGAAAATGTTCAGCAGAGAACTGAGAAAAGCTTGAAGAAATGAACCAACACTATGGAAAGAAGTTTTAGTTATGCCAAACTTAAAAAAATCATACCTGGGTAATTGAAATGGGTATTTATTAACAATCCTTCCAAAAAAATAAGTCTACAAATACAAATCATATATTTATTTTTTTTTTTTTTTTTACATAAGACACACACGTGCCTGGTTATAACTGAAATAACCATGAAGCATCTGTCTACCTGTTGTTACTGCTAGGAACTCTATTTAAACACTATAGTTTGTCCTAACAATGAATTCACATCCCAGTAAATCTCTCTCACCAAACAAAAACCACTACTTTTATAAAAGTTCACATAGCAGCCATACATGGATAATGCAACTATCAAACTCAACATTAATAACACAAATAACACGAAAAATATAACAGAATTTTTTTTTAAATAGCTATCAAATCACTCTTCTTGCAGAAAGTGTAATGCACAGCTGACATAACACCCGCTTGGGGCAGTAAAACTTTCAAATGTGCACCTATTTTGGCAAATATGCCTGACCTACCAACTCCTGCTAGATGCCCATTTCCAATATTTTCAGAACATTGTTACATTTTAAAATATATTTCTAAAAAAATTAATCTAAAAAAACTTATTATATATATATATTTTTTAGTTGTGTAGTTGCAATCGATTGTTTGTTTGAAAACCAACTAAGAATATGCTCATAAAATAATTTGCAAAAACTTGAATTTATTTGTTATGGTTCTGGTGGTGAATGGCCATGACTATTTCCTGTCCAGCTACACTTCTCCCTCTAGCAGTAAAATTTGTGTGGCACACTCTAAGGCACCTGGTGTCCAGTTTCCATTGGATCTCAGCAGCCCTTTTCTATGTAGGATCCCCCCACACTCCTAATAACTAGAGTTTTAATCAGCATCACTTGGTGGTGCAAGGAACATCAACTGAGACACCACAAACTCCTCATAAAAAACAAACTTACCTTTCCAGTTCTGTGCATATAAAAGAGAGAAAGGATCTTATAGTATTTCACCTCCCATAAACCTCTGGATATTTGTATTTTATACAATTATTTTTATATTAGAATTTTTTTTAAAGACAACTCAAATAAAATATTGCAAATGTCAAGAAAAGAGATTGTAATTATCAGTGTTCTTAGTTTAGCCACAACATGCCAGTTTTATATTCTGAGATAAGTTTAGCTAAAAACAACAGAAAAATGACATAATTAAAATATTTCTTAAAAAAAATAGGTGAGAGAAACAGAGGCAAATGCTGATATAGTGCCCTTTTCAAATTGATCTTTACTGACTACTACAAACTGAGTAAATAAGTAAACACTGATTAGTTGCACAATTCTAGCAAAAACCCAATGACTACAGATTATGAAACTAATTTTATTTAAAATGCATTATCAAATGTTTCACATCCCATTTGGCACATTGGAGCTTTCTTTTACCATCAGTTTCAGTAAACAGCACTGTTCACTATCTACGGAGCTTAAAATAATAACCGGACATTGGAAATTGTCCAACCAGTTCAGAGTGCTCTGAAATTTTATCCAATCAACTCTCACTGCAAACAACAACCAAAATAGAAAGTGTAGCTTTGTGGATCTATTCAACTTCCTTTATTTTGAAGCAATATACTTATCACTCAATAAACACTCTTAATGCATAACTTCCCTTTTAGATATTTTTTTTGCTATGTAGAACATCCCCACTTCTTCATAACTTGTCAATGAAGTGAGGAGACCATACTGAATTTGACATTCCTATGCGTGTATCCCACAGATCTTGCAGAAAACTTAATTTCAGAAGTTCAAATCTAGGCGAGTTCAACATCCTGAAGATTATAAATTGTCCTGAAAATGAGGTGATCTTTCATTTATGAAAACCTGGGATAGGGAAGTTTCACAACAAAAAAAAATAATAATAAAACCTAATTCTTTCTGCCGTAGCATAAGAAAATATTGTTCTTTTTCAGCTACAAAGAGATTACTAGGTAAGTTCAAAATTATTTTTTAAGTTTTCTAGCTTTATTGTAAATAAAGTACAAAACTTGCCTTAGCACTAATTTCTGGGTGGGATTTAACCACAGGGAAAGTCTTTATAACTTTATTAGCAGAGGTAGATGTTTTCTCTATTCAGTAGTCCGACATGTTTCTTTTATCATATTAAAAAACAAAATGACTGTTTTGGAGAAGCAAGCAGAAATGTGTGTTCACAAATTTTGTGAAGAGGGCCTGAAAATATTGGTCTGTAGGGTGATGAAGTAAAAACTAAAGCTTTAGAATGTAGGAATAAATTACTCCAACAAATCACAGAATGATACATGGTAATCTAAAATAAATAAAACAGAAAAGTGACAGTTCCATGTGACAAAGGTCTAGATCAGAGAAATTACTGCTTGTTCCTAAATAATACACAATCTAAGAGTAATGTCATCATTAGCTAGCTATTTAGATAGTTGCAAGAAAACATAATACAGTTAAATAATTTATCTAAATTTGGGGTATCTCTCATAAAAGACATCTTTATAAAAGCATAGACAAAATGTCCAATTTGGTTTCCATTATATGCCATCAGACATGTCCAACACAAATCTTATTTATCCAAACATTTGGCCTGATCATCTTGAATTAGAATTATTTTCAGCCCTGTGTCTTTATAACAATTTCTACATTCTATCCATTGCAAAGCCTAAAGCGACACAGACATGCATGCTGCTGTCTCATTCATATCTCTCTTCCTCAAACACATACACAAGACAATACAGAGAAAAGTATCTGTCTGTAACAACATAAAAAGAAACTATTTTCAGACAATTAAATACTGTTGACACTTTAGAAATTATGACCTACACATTAAAATGGATGTATGGTAATACGTGGCATATGACTGAAAGAGTTTTAATCACCTCTTCACAAGGCAAGGTACAGCAAACATTACCTTCAACAGAAATAAGAGAAGTGAACAGCCTTAGAAGAAAAACGTAAATAGTGCCAGCTCACCATGCCGACTATTAGCTGAATGGTCATAAAGTATCAAGTATCATTTGAGTTAAGATAAATAATAGTAATAATTTACTACATGCATTTGTTTGTTTTCTTTTTTTATACACCCACATTAACTTTTGAAAAGAGTTCCTCTTGTAGTTGGATAATTATCATACTACAATCCTAACGATCCAAAGTGAACACAAGTGAATAGGAAAACACAATATTCACATTAAAGATACAGTATAAAGTCTCACTTAACACAATTAATCCATGCCTGAAAAACACTGTGTTAGGTGAAATACAATTCCAAAAAGAATACATGCCAGTGGATGGAGAGAGAAAGAAATGAAGAGTAACATAACAATTAAGTATCATAAGTTCTACAGGTCCACGCATGATACACCATTAAGGGTTTAAGTTTTAAGTCTCCTTGTGCATTGCCTCCTAATAGAAGGGTGCATCGATCTTTTGTAGCTTTAAAACCGGGAGATTTCTTTTTTTCGTCTTGGGAACTATAAGTTCTGATTGGCAGCTTCTTCCAACATAATCCTGTTTTATCTACAATGACCACCTGCTTAGGGCTATGACCACCATCAGCTATAATTTGTACCAGCAAACTACGGAAACTTTTGGCTGCAATTTTATCAGCCATGGCTGCTTCTCCCATTACTTTTATGTTGTGCAGATTAAACCGCTTCTTAAAATAGAAAAACCATCCCTGAGTCACGTGGAAAGATTTCACATCACTTTCACTTTTGTCTTTCTTCAATGATTCATGCAAACTCAATGCTTTGCACTTTATAACATGCATACTTAATGGAACATTTTGCTTTATTTGGTGCTCAATCCAAGTACCCCAAAGCCCTTCCATAATGTCAGGCCTAACACAACTGATTTTGGTGGCACTTACTGATGTAGCATACAGACCACTTGCATTTATTTTATCCGTATTTGAATGGATAGTCTGGCACGTTGCTTCATTCAGCCCCATCGCGCATGAAATATCCATTAGTCTTTCACCTTTCTCAAATGGCTCGATGACTTTTAATTTTACTTCCAAAGAGTGACTTTTTCATTTCATTTTTGTTGCTGAAGCACTAATATCCTCACTTTTTCTTTTTGGGCCCATTGTTATTAAGGGATAAAAACACAATTTGGTGAGTGATGGCTCACTAGCTATCATGGAAGAATATCAAACACCGTCCCTCTTGCAGAGTACTTTGCCTCGCAGCAGGATCACGTTATAATGAAACATCACCGTGTAAAGTGAATTTTATTCCCTAGTTTATAAATCGTGTAATAGTGAGATTATGTAAAACAAATTTGTGTTAAGTGAGACTTTACTGTACATACATTCTTATTTTACTACTGCTCTGTGCATTCTATAAAAATAATTTGATGCTTTCTATGATTATGCATATACAGGGCTTAAAGCATTAGATTCCATAAACTTATCTGATATTTTTGATTTTTTAAAAAAATCCTAGGAACAACTTCCATTTACCACATATGTATGTTTTATAAAAAGCATATCAGCTGTGGTTTAAACTGAATTCATGTATTTTTTAATCCAATGAACTTTAATTTTAAGTCAGCTTTAATTCTCCACCTTCCTGTTTAATTTTCAAGCTGTTGCATTCTCTAAACTTTAGCTAAGCCAGCCGACACTTGCTGGGATTTTTCTTCTTAGCATTTTAAGCAGCAGAATGATTTCTAGAAATGTTGATAAAATGGTAGCCAAATAAAACACTGGTTACCAGGTATGTAAGACAAAAAGAAATAAATATTTTATAAACTATCAGTTCTAAAACCCTTAGAAATCTCTAAATGCTTGGGATACAAGTACAGTTAACACGGGAGCACTGCCTCCAAAACGACATATAATTGCGCTTGAAAAACCAAAATCAATTGCGTAAAAGATTAATATTTTATCCAGGGAATGTTAAATTTAATATTTCTAGTAAAACCAGAAAAAGTTCAAACATAAAAAAGTAGGTCATATTTATTTAATCTTTTAAAAGTTCATTATAAAATCATTTTAGTCAAAAAAGAAATACCTATTTTGTTTACCTGTTAACTACAGATTCTTGTTTTGTAGCTGGAAGTGTTGCATTCCCATCACAACTAGAGACAGTCTTCATCAATTCACAAAGGTTAGCATTGACCCTTTCAAAGGATGGAAAGGCTTGGACTTCAGGCCCTATATCTATATCCTCCCCTTTAAATTCTTTGACAACATAGGTTATATAAGTACATCCATCTGTTTATATTTCAAACACAGATATATCTATTATTTTTTTAAAAAATGAATATGTCAAAGTCTATTTGTCTATTCATGTCATGGCTCACTTAATCAATTGCTGACTTACAGCACCATTTACAAGCTGACTGTGCAACCTCAATAATTCTAATTTGTGTTGATCAGAGAACCAAGCAGCATTAAGTAAACAAAATCAAACAGCAAAATTCGGTTTAAAGTATGTAGCTCCCTCATTAGAGCTGAATGGATGGTTGTGAAGATGACAGAGAAAGAGATTAAATCAAAATTAAAAGTGGCAACATCTGAGTGACTTCATTATTAACGTGTCTTGAGGAGATAAATTGTTTTAGGGTCAACTTTCAGATGGTATACATCCAAAGTAGAGGGAAAGTCTCTTTCCTGGATAAGTTAGTGGCAAGCTATGTGCATCAATACAATCCAGAACTCTCTCTGCCATAGAAAACGAAAATATTCTCACAAATCCCAATGATACATCACAGTTGCTCTTGGGTAATTTTTCTTCAGGCTGACCGGTGGGGAGTAGTTTGCCATATCACTTACCCAAACATCCACCTTGGGAGCATCATAGTCCCTCCCTTCAAACAACTCCGGAGCAGCATAGGGTGGACTGCCACACCAAGTCTTTAAGAATGTCCCAGGCTTGAAGAAATTGCTAAATCCAAAATCTAAGAGAGAAATCAACAACAACACTGGGCTGTAAAGACAGTAATTATACATCGCTTAAATATACAATTATGGTTCTGGACCATATGTAGCTAATGTCCTTAGATTGAGGGAAAAATTAAATAAAAGATAAGAGTTACATAGCAAAGAGAAAAACTATAATAATAATACTGTCAGTCACCTTTACTGTGCTTGTCTGTTTTCCTTAAATCCTTGCTACTAGTTCTTCCTGAATTATTTTCTCACATCATTAAGGCATGAAGGAAATCCATGTTACCAGACTTTTTTAAAAAGCATTCAACCATGAATAAATATCATGCTGAATAACAATAACCATAGTAAATTGCTGTTTTTTAAGCTGCAGAGGACAATAGCAATGAAACAGCTTAAAATTATGGTTGGCATATAAACAAACAACCAGAAAAGTTGCTACTTGTGAATTAACAAAAATTTAAAAAGGTTTCTATCTACCTAATAATTACTATTTGTTTTAGTTTGTATGCACAGATGATTTATCTGGTTCTTCACTTCTTCTTTTTTTTAAAAGAAAAGCCAAACAGCTTTCATTATTCAGAAAGGCAAAATTAAATACTCTCATTTACTTTACACGTTAGAAGTAGCTTTACTTTCTTTATTCATTCGTTTCATCGCACTTATGCGTGCACCTGTTTCTTATCCTCCAGAATTTCAAGAACTGTGTTATTGCAAAAAAAAGTTATAAAAATCCTGCCTGCCTGAACAGATATAACAGACAACTTACTGTCTCCTCGTGTTTACCTGTTCCTTGGTTCAGGTGTTGGTATCCAAGAGTGTATAACGATAGTTGTGCATTTGTAATTTTCATCACAAAGATTATCTAGATTTAGTCAATATGTGCAGGCTTCCAGAAATGAAAGCAAAATTACAAAGCAATGTCAACTCACCTATAACACAAAGTAAGAGTTCTATGCTGGTAAATGATTCAGAGGAGAGCTATTGCTCTGGTAACAATACATTCTTTGTGGAAATACTCTGGGCAGAACAATAATTTGCTTTAAAAAAAACAACTTATAACGGCCTTTCATCTACAAGAGTTTTATCATAGTCACAATAGGTTAATTTTCACCCCCACAAAACACAATAAATGTATTATTCTATGGTTTTACTTTTTACTTTCCTTAAACCAAAGGTATGACAAAAGCAAATCTGTTCTGCACTATGCAACATTTGGCACATTAAGTTTCATGTATAAATCAAATAATGATATCCAAAAACAAACTAAGACCAGCTGATTTGTCTAACCTCAAATAATTTCAAGCTTGATTTTAACTCTGGCTATCTGAACAAATTTAACTTTGAAATGAAAGGAAAAAAAATCCATGTATTTTCCAACTACGCCAAAAAATGTTACATCTATAAAAGAATTTTAAAAGCGATGTCTACACTGATATAAACATCTGCTATTTGAAAAGTGTAATTAAATTTCTTCATATATTCATATAATTCAGCAATTAATAAAATTAAAAAAAGACAAGAAATGACACCATAAAGGAAAAATTTGATTGCCCCAAAACTCTTCAAAAATGTTCATCTATGATTAACCAGCCTACACAAAGTGAACAATATAAAATAATTGATGGTCCCCGAAATAAAGTTTCAGGAAATTAACTGAAATACAACTAGATATTTAACAAAACCAATAGAGAGGCTATGAACAGTATGCAGCGGAGATTTATATTATGTAGAAAAAACAACTTTGTAACAAAATGTTTCATTTCAGTAGTTTTACAGAATACTCATATGTCAAATCTTGTTAATTAGTTTAGATTGACAGAGTTGGAATCTAGAGATATGTGTACATTCTGCTGGCACAGGAGACAAAGGAATGATTAAGGTGACTGACTTTGAGAGAAGTTTACAAAAAATATTTTTTTTTTTTTGTTCATGCAAACAGTCATACTGATTTACCCAAAGTATTCTAGGACTCCATGGCATCAGACTCCAATAAACCATTCCAATCATATAAGCAGATGATTGTGGTCTATAAGAACGAGTATTCTCAAGCTGCAAACAGCCATGCCATGAACAATATGCTCACAGGAACTGATGGGCATTGAAAGTGGGTACATACTGGAGCAGTGGGATAATGGTAAGAGTCAGAAGAAAATCTCCAAGGTAGCAGATGGATACCCCACTGTCAAGATTGTCTAGTTGGAGAGAAGCCATAACACAACCATTTATGCCTGTACTGGACATTCAAAATCCACAGAATAGAAACTTGATACTGTGAAGAGAAGCATAGAACCTGAACAGATCATTTCCAGATATTATCTCCCCAGAATGGGGAACAACAGAAAAATGGCAAAATGGAAACCATTCCTCACCCAATGCAATGTCAGTTGTTGACTGCAATGGGAGCAATGTAAATGCTATTATGCCCTCCAGCTTTTTTGGAACATAACTTTTCCAGTAAGTCCAAATTTTCACAATTCTCAAAGAATAATCATGTATGCATGTGGTGCTGTCCACTACAGGAGTTTTTTTATAAACCATTCTGTACATTAAGACAAAATACGGTGGTTGGTTTTACCATCATGTAGGGTGCAATTTGGACCACTGAACATTTACAGATGGTGGTCTAAGAAGGAACTGCACTGGCTGCCTGATAAATAAACATTCTCCAAGAGGGACCGTCCTGTTTCTGACACTGGCCATCTGTCCATAAAAAGCAGTATTTTTATAGAAGATGGTGTGCCAGCTCACATCTTCCATGCAATGCAAAAATGGAAAAGAACATCACAACTATGTTGTAGCCTAACACAAGTGGGCTATCCTTCACTGACATAAGAATCCCTAATATAGATTATCTGCAGAATAAACAAGTGGCCTCTCAAACTCTGGTTCTATTTACTTATAATAAGTCTGTAAATGCAAAGGACTGTAATAAAAAAAAAAACAAACTAAAACAGAAAAATTTTATGTGTTCAGGGTTTCTGAAAAGAATTCAACTTAGGCAAAATTTAGCACTCTTCAACTTACTTAAGCAAACAACAATGAAATCATCCAGCGACAATAGTTTATATATTTACAGGATGCATGATGCTTAATGACAGCTGCTATTTTCCTTCAGTCTCTCTACACCAGGAGATCGACTTCAACTGTTTTGCATGTTCTGTTGGTAAAATAATGCAGCAAAAATTATAAAACAACCTGCTTGCTAACTTTATTGTAAATGATCCCTATTCTTAAGACTACGTATATTTTTTCTTTTCTTTTCATTTTGTTGAGAAATTTGTCTGTAACAAGAAACTATGAGTAACAGGTATGAAGCATCTGTATTTTTCTAGAAATCTACAAACTGATGTAAGCAAAACCGTGTTATTTAAAAATAAAAACAAATCAATGATTTGTAAAGGAACTAAATCTTTGGTTTACAGCAAAAATAGTTTTATTTCTATTCATAAAAATGGCTCTAACGCAACCAAATGAATTTACAATTCTACCTTGAATTATTCAACATAACCAAGCTAAATCTGTACATACCTGCAATTTTTATATTCAAGTTTGCATCCAAAAGTAGGTTTTCTGCTTTAAGATCTCTGTGTACAACATGTCTGCAGTGGCAATACAAAACAGCAGCAACAATCTGCTTGAACTTCTTCCGAGCCTCTTTCTCATTCATGCGGCCATGCGCAACCAGATGATCTGAAATCGGAACATTTAGATGCTGCTAACAAGAACCATGTCAATCATTTAAAACTCCTGAAGCATTTAGGACTATGCACTCTTAACAAAGCCGATGGCTATCTCTTTATATCTAATGTTTGCAAACACAGTGTATTTAGTTTGCCTTAAAGTTCAGATATCAGCACACAGAAAACAATAAGAAAATGGCTATTCTGACAGCAGCTACCGGGAAGTTGTTTGACCAACAGCGTCCATCAATGATCTATCAGTATGAATCAAAATCCAAGAAAAGCAAAAAAAATGTTTGTGACTCTTAAAAACAATCCTTCTCTCCTCCCAGGGTTTTGCATACCACGAGGGTTTTCCTTCTCTGTGTGTCTATTTTGATTAATTGTATTTACCGTACTTGTAATGGTGGTTCTTATGTCACCACATCTGTGAGGGGACTCAATAATTATAATCACACAAAGCCAACCAGCTCAGTTACTATGCTCTTACCAGATCAACTATCATACTGACTCCAATAAAAATGACTGTTTACCAACATACCAAAGGTGATTTCCTCAAAAATTCTGAAAGCTGTCATGTTGTTTTAGTTTAGTTTATTCTGAAAAAAAATTAAATTTTCCCACAAATATCATTACAAAGGCTGTCAATTAATTTTTCATCTCCTTTCAGATAATATGCTAATAATACATGACAGTCACATAGTTGTCTATTCTCCAAGTTGACACCCTTTCCTTTAATAACTGGTTTATGTTTACATGGCACTTTGTAAGAGAAATGTCTCATGTATTCAGTATCTGTTTTACTTGATTCAAAAAGCAGACATTCCCATTTGAAATTTGTTACATTTCACACAGCAATCTGGAACTACAAGACCTAGTACCTATTTTAGAACTTCTTTTGCCTTATATTTTTATATAAGACGAGAGATTTGTCAATATTTAATTGGCTCATTCAAAGTCAATCAATACTACCATCTAGACACCATCATTCTGACCCATCATTTGGTACAATTTTGAAGACTGAAGTGTTTTCTTACCTAGTTTGAAAACAAGTCATAATAAAAAACATTAAAAACCCCAAACATTTTGTGTACAAGAGGATGCCTTAAGTATCACCTTTAAAAAAACAACAACAAACAATTCATATAAAATACATTCAACAATTCTAAGTGTGTACAACAGTATAAATACACCTTAAATACTCATAACTTTCTTGAAGAGACCACGTGCATTCACTCAAAATACATGACTATAACTTTAGTTACAGTGTTCAAATCATGGAGATAAAACTGTAAATAATAAGCTGCAAAATGGTCTGTCCATAAAATGCGATCATGGCAGGAACATATCGTGAAAGAATTAATGTACTATTTTTCCAACATAATTTAAAATTGGTAATCTAAATTTTAATAATAATAATAATAATTTATTATTAACCTATGCATCATAATATAACTACTGTAACACCATCACAATGAATAAAAAATTTTGCAACGCTGACAGACTGAATGGCTGACTGGTTCTGGAAGCAGACTAAGGTTCTGTTTTGAACAACCCTTTTCTACACACTCACCCTAGGTAGCACCATCAGATCACAAACGAGCTGGTTTATTCGCTTTTCTGAAACAAGACCAAGTTCATGAAACTAATTAAGCTTTCTAGGATGTAAAGGATACCAATTTGCTCACAATATACGATCGTGTGTGGAATAAAATAAATACATTTTGGAGCGAGAGGAGAACGGTGAAATAATGCTGAGAAGAACTACTAATAATTCCGTTGTCTTTTCTGGTTGAGTAAGTAATGCTGCAGTTTGTTCATTTATTCCGTTCAAGAAAGCATAAATACTGGAAATTTTTTAGTCATTATATTTCTTTGTAGACAGCTTAGGCAAATGTTTTCATTGAAAAATTCTTAAATAAGCAATAATTCATCAATAGAATTCTTAATCGAAATAAGGCATCAGAACTGTGATAATACAAAGGGGCTTTTAATTGAATAACTTTTTCAAAATCAGTGTGAAAAGCCAGTCCTTTAGTAAGTTAATGGACAAGTTATTAAAAAATTTTTTTCAGCATAAATGAAACACTTATTAGTACTGTTCTCTGGCTATTATGCAGTGCCATAGATCTAACAAAGGTTACACAACTTTAGAAATTATTGAGAGATTGCTTTTGTCTGTATCAGCCACAATGTGATATAAAACTGTCCAACCTGAGCTGAATACCATTAACTTGGTGCAACCATTCAAAACAGAGATTTCTATAACACCTTATGAAAACAGTTTAGTAAGAGTACAAAAAAAATGTATTAAGTATTAATTACTATAGAAGTTTAAAGTAGACCTGGAATAATTACTCTAGCCACATGCTGTACAAAAGACTAGTATATGTCTTGTTTCACAACTGGCCTACTGACCTCTTTTCTTTTAGGAAAGATCATGAATTCCTATTGTGGAGAAAGAATTCTGAAAGTGCCAAGGGAAGGTGATCAAAGTTTAGCATACAGCAGCTGGCTTCAGGTGATGAGCAAATTAATAACTGCTGTAAGTCATTAAGTATATAATGAAATTAAGCAAATCTTTCATGAATATGAAAATCTTTCATCACAGCTTCTGCATTTTCAGTTTCAGACAAAGATATCAAAAGAAATTTATTTTACAAAAAAGGCCCAAAGAAATATGAGGAGGAGGAGAAAAAACTAAAGTATCAACCTGTTCTATATCTTGAAAGGCATTGGACAAAATTTTCAAATCCTCCCACCATGAGTACTGACTTCCTGCTGTCCAAAACCCTGCAAGGTACAAATGTTTGCCTCAGAACCACCTCCAGTTCCTACTACAAACTGACGTCCTATCGCAGGTCAGTCAGTGAGAGAGAGAGCCAACAACCCATGTGAACAATAATGCTTTATTCTTAAAAGGATATATGCTGACTTACTTATATTACAGAAATGAATAGACAGACAATTCCATTTCTAGTTCAACTGTCAGTGTCAGACAGGTGATTTGAAAAGAGAGATGAACACTTGATTCCTTTCCCTTTGTAAATTTTCAACCAAAAAATGAATTTTTTTTTTCAAGTTTAATGTAGAGCACCAAGCAGAAGGTAAGAATGTAACTAAAGAGAGTAAAATAGTCAGTCAGTCAGTCTAAAGCAGCAGATGATAAAATGCTTGGGCTGAGTACAAGTAGAGCGACTAAAAGGTACTACCTATCAACCAGATACACGGAGAAATGGAGATATAAGCCAGGTCCTTGACAGAAGCCCAGAAGCTATCGCAAACACTCAAAGATACAACAATGACAAATTAGTTCTGACAATACTTCATCAGTGTAAATGAGAACTAATTACCTGTCATCTTCACCTGAAATTTTCTTAATTTGTGCAGCATACCAGTGATAAAATTATACATTAGTCTTACTAATGCAATCCTAATATCAAAAAAATAACACAAAAACACTAAGAATTCACCAATATGATCGCAGGAAAAATTGGATTTTTGTTTGACATGCAATCAACTTTACTGTTTTCATTCAGGATGATAGCCCAACACCAATAAATGACAACCCTCCAACTCTAGCAACACAAATTAGCAAAAAAACAAAATAAAATGCTTTCTTTCCCACAACATGAACATACACAGTGGCAGTAATATTTTAATAAAGGCACTGCAATTTTATAAATTATTTTAATGCATAGGTATGGCTGAAAACTGCAAAAAAAAAACCCATCAAGCTAAACAGATGTTGTTTCTCCTCACAGGACTGAGTAGATGGAATTCTAATTAATGTTTGTTTCTGCCATCACCGACAAATCAATAATGTAAGGCAGCTTGGCTCTAACAACAACAAAAAAAAAAAACGTAGCAGACTTGCGACTTCTGCTGAACAAATGACGTCAAACCGATGTCATTGCACCTATTGGAAAGCCTTGGTTTTCTAGTTGACAAGTTTTGTTCCGGTGTTCAATTTACTTAATGACGACAACTCATCAGAACAGCTATTACACACAGTAAACCTTCACGTTTTTGGTATTCAATGAAGTGGTAAAACAACAACAACAACATATAGAGAGTAAACTTGCCAACAAAGTTTTCTAACACTAACCAATTTACACTCACCGCAGCCCAGCCCCACTACTGCAGTTCCTGTTACCTGTTTCTACCTTCATATGTCAATAAATTAATTGTACATAAGGAAATTTTCCATAAACCAGTCAAAAATAAAAATCCATTTGAAAAAACCAGACTTAAAATCTATATCAGTTGAAAACCCAAAGATGTACCAAATGAACTTAAACACGTGTAAAGTAGTGGACAAACAGGGAAGCAAGCAAAATAAAATCACATGCAGGCAGTTCATAAAGCATGTGAGTACGTGGTATCTGATCTAAGTAAGGTGCCTTCTACAAGCAGGCTGCTGCTGAATATTGCTGATTGACTAGAACATTCCTGATTAGAAGTTTTTTTTAAAAAAGGCTAGTACAGAAAAGTGAGAAAAGACAGATACATCAGGGACTGAAATGTAATTGTTACCATGGCTACATACTTTGCTAACTTAGCACCCTATTCAAAATTTTGGAAATTAAAAAAAAAATAATACAAAAAGCAAATATTTGTGAATAAAACTAAGGGTGATAGATTTTACTAGTTGCCTAATTTGAAATGTTTCTTCTCACATACCAAGCAGAAATAATTACTTTCCAATGTATACTGAAAACAGGAAGACTTTTTTAAAAAAAAAAAAAAAACCAAGCTAAGGCATTGATCAAATCTCCACCTCCAAAAACTGAGCAACTAACAGGTAGGTAGGTATAAGACCAGCTCAAACCACTGGAACATTCCAAAAGTAAAAATATTTACTGCAAAAAGATCTAAAACAGTTGTTCTCCAGATTGGACCCATAATGATGAGGACAGGGAAGAACTGCCAAAGCATAGGTTTAATTACTTAGTTGTATTGCTGCTAAGAAAGCAACTGGAAAAGCCCAAACCAACTATAACTTCTATCAGATAATCAGAATTTCTGATTTAAAAGCAAATTAATGACCACTAAACCTCTACTACAAAGTTGTAACTACCTACTGCTCAATTCAAATCAATTTTTGATGGCTGGCATTTCTTTTTT
The DNA here is from genome assembly GCA_018389105.1 of Nautilus pompilius. Taxonomy (NCBI): domain Eukaryota; kingdom Metazoa; phylum Mollusca; class Cephalopoda; order Nautilida; family Nautilidae; genus Nautilus; species Nautilus pompilius. The sequence goes on along the minus strand of JACATO010001372.1, from coordinate 117,826 downwards.
ACATGCTAATAGACAAGTCAATTTAGACACATCTGAACACTCCTGTCAAAACTTCCACTAAATGTGTAGCTCATTTTAAAATTTGTCAACCACTTGCCAATATCTAGAACAACACTCCTGTATTGTATTTCAAATGAATCCTAGCATAAAAAAATAATTTGTATCCAGTATTGTGAAGGAAGCCAGTTGATATTATCAAGAAGGTTTAATGTTTTTTAACACGAAGTATAGGAATATGTTAAGAGACCTCTTGCATGACTATTTAGTTTCCTTGGCCATTGTGGGTGTCATATGATCCTTCCAGACTTAAGTCATGTGACAATCCTACTGCTTCATTCAAGCACTGCATGTTGCTCTTTGTTCCTGAATGGTGTACACCCACAAATTACATAGCGGTCAGGTCATTCAAAATTTGCATAAAAACAGCCACAGATGTTCACATAATGAATTTATCAAAAGAATGAGTGTACAACATTTTGATGTACTGTGTTACCAACAAGCTTTCTTTGGTGGTGACAGACCTGGCAAGGAGCACCACAGCTGTGCAGGTTATCACAATCACCATTACATTACCTGTTTGGCTAGATGTAACTGCATCATTTCAGCACGTTACCTCCAGAACTAACTGTGACAAGTCCTTGAGACCGCAACCACTGAATGTATGAAATTAGTTATACTCTGCTAACCTACATGAACACAAGCACCCACTAATACCAGCATATACCGTAGGGCAAAAGTGAACCAAGCTATGACTAATTTGCATTGGACATCGGCAGATTGCAGACAGGATCTCTGCTCTGATGAGAGTAAATTCAATGTTCACTTTGCTGACACTCATTTGTTGTTTAGTATAAACTAAACCAATGATAAGATGACTAATGTGTAAGAGAGTAACCATTTTTGGAGTGGTGGTGTTCTAGCCTAAGGTTCTGGATCATGCGACCATACAATTGCATGGATTTCCTTTGATGGAACTGTTATAGGTCAGCACTGGATGAGGTACAGTTTGATCATTTGTACAGTCGTGGTAATCAGATAGTTTTCATAAACAATAATGCAGGGGACCATCAGGCAACAATACTGGTAAAACAATTTCAACAGGGAAACAGTGTTTTCTGCTCAATCTCCAAATCTAAGCCTCAGAGAACATGTCGCGAATGAGCTTTCTAAGTGCATTGGATATCTACCACTTGCTGTTGAGAGAACAGAACATACTCCCCGCCACAAGGCTACATTAAATGTCTGGTGAACAGTATGTGATGTAAGTGCAATGCTGTCACATAAAAAGCAGAGATAGCCATACACACTACTAAATGTATCTAGCAAAGTCGTATAAATTTTGAATTGTTTTGCAAATATTTTACTCTCAATAAATTTCTACAATTTATATCATAATATCCCTTTACTATTTTGATCTCTGTATCTGTATGTGCATGTGTGCGAACATGTATAAATTAAATTTTTCATCCTGTTGTAAATGTGTTCAATTTCAGAAACAAAATATTCTAAGAATAACTTATTTTGAATAAAATCTCTTTTGTAAAGCGTGTGAATTTGTTTTATAGTATTGTTGATGTCTTGACCCCTTAATGACTATTCTAAATGCTGCCAGCTGATATAAAAATGACAGGCCTAGTTTTGTACCAATTAACCATCTAGGAAATTGTCTTCAATCTTTGACTGCACAGAGGAAATAAAAAAAAAAAAAAACACCACTGTACAGCCAACAGATTATACTTAATTTGAGCAAAAATATGTAAAAATAATGAAAATGAAAACAGAAAAATTAAACTAGTTTCAACTGCAATTTGACTGAGAGAGAGAGTAACATTATAACAATGACACTTGGTACAAAAGTTCACCCTTTTCTCTTTCAACTGGCAATAAGATAATAAGGTGAATCTGATGTTATCCCAAATGGAGAAGATTGCTTGAGTATTTAAAAAAGTGATGCAAAGTTTTAAAAAAAAAAGAAAAAAAAATGGCTGCATTGCTTCTTCACATTCTGCATGCCACCAACTCAAAAAGAACAGAGATTTAGAAACATTTACTTAAATTAATTCAAAAAAGCCAAACTAGAAAACAATAAAAGTATACCATTCTAATTAAAAGGCAAGAATATCCCATTGTGTTTAAAATGATTCACAAACAAACAAACAAGATCTAGAAACAGTATTCTAGAAAAGTCCACAGTTTAAAAAGAAAAAGAAAGCTCACAGAAAGTGCATTGTTTTAAATGTTTGTGATTTATAAAACTATAGACATTTATCTATCATATCTAAAGCAATGCTAATGAGATGCAGTCCAATGCTTTGTGAATTACACAGCACAACTATTCATCATAAAAGAAGTTACGCCAATGCCTGGGCACAGAGCATGACAAAGAACAATAAGTACGCAAAGGAACATAATCGCAAACCAAGTCTTATTTTTCTTTTCACGGTTTAAAATTATTTAGCCAGGTTTTAGTATCAGAAATGTACAATATACTAAAGGGAACCCACCCAAAAAATTGCATTGTGTACATTGGCAATATTTACAAAATATCTTGATAGTATTTAAATAATAAATTTCTTTTATACTTCTTAAAACTAGTTTCTTTCCACAAGATTAAAACAATCGAATTAAGTAGTAATTAGCTTAAAACCACTTTTATCTATTTCTTTTTTGTTTGTTCATTTATGTTATACAAACTGTTACCAGAGATTATGGAAACCATAGTGATGAGGAAAAATGTAATTTTAAATACTTTTGTGTTGTAGTATTTTTTTCTCCTGTGATGAAAACTGTGTGGATAAATTACATCTTTTCCATTTTCATGTTTATGAATCATCAGGGAACAGTGTTTCTTAAACGACTTGCATGCATTAAACACTAATTAGCTCCAAATCAAATGCTTGTGCTAAAACAGTCCCAATTAAAAGTGCAGTACTCACCAAAGATCTCTCCTCCACTTGCATACTCTGTTACAAGATAAAGCATCCTCTCAGTCTCCATTACCTGATAAGAAAAGAAAAACCAACTTTACATTTGGATGAAAGCTATAAAACTTGCGTATAAATAAAAGGGGTTTCCTATAATTCTTGAAAACTGCAACAGGCTGGAGAAGTACCACTTGTGTGGTCTGATATTTAGTTGTAAAACTGTGCAATCATTACAGTGCCACTTTAATGGTATACCTGTCACAAGTCATCAATGCTCATCAAGCCTTTCAATTCCATATACTTGTGTATAGGCAATATAAACCAACTTCCTTAAATAGTTGACATACCAGATTGTAGACAGAAACAGTAGCTGCAATTTCTGTCTTTTTCCATTTTCAACATAATTATTTTTTCAAGTATATTAATTTTTCCCTTTACCAATCTGCAGTAATTTCTTTTTTTCTTCTCTAATAACTACTGACGAGTGACAGTCCTACAAACTACTGAAATCTCTATGGTCTATATTAGCCATTGTCATTTGGTGCAGAGGTCAGAAAGATGTACATCAGGTAGCCCAGACACTTGCAGCAGCAAAGAAAAATATTCTTAAACAATAGCAAGTAAACAATGTAGAAAAAAGATGTAAACAAATTATCATAAATATAGTAAACTTGTTTTAAAACATTAAAACTACTTCAAAAACTTTTGCTTTTACATAAAAATATGATCTGTTCTGTATAAATTTTCCAGGATGTTAATCAGACAAAATCATTGCAAAACATTTTCAAGAATGCTGAACTATACAGCGTGATTATAAACCCAAGTGGAACATACAGAAAGCTAAAGTTTTGATATGGGACAGACATATTAGTCATGGACCCATAAAACCTGGCAGGAGGTCATTGTGTTTCAACTGTCATAATGTGGCCCATAAGGGAAGTCATTCAACACAGCTCAAAAGTTCGTCCATATGCTGTTTAATGCTCCAGTAACTTCAAAGACAGAATCCATTCTTGGCAGGATGCTATAAACTGACAATCAGAATGGAAATGGATCAATGTAGAGAATTAGCTATAAAACAGTACACTACAAGTTGCCAATATTAATGGATCCCAGCTGGCAGAAGACTCTGGTTGAACATCATACCCTCCATGACCTTCTGACCTTATAGTATCCCAAATTTTAGACTATTGGAGGAGGAGCAGGTATTACAAACCAAAAGTCTACCAAACACTCAGCATATTTGAGATGATATACTCATTACTGGGAAACAAATATATTAAAAGCCATGTTCAGTGTGGTTATATGTCATGTTTTCCATTACCTAGGAACTACTGTTAAACTAAACTATTTAACTTGCTTTATTTTGTGCCTACATTTTGGATTCCATAGTTTTAATTAACCATTAAGACTTCTGCTCACTCCTAAGGATATATCCATTGGAGATCATGTTCTTTAAAAAGCAGCAATCTGTCAGAACAACTGCCTATGTAGCTTATCTATCCAGTCAAAGTACCAGCATTAGTTTATTAGAACTGAAAGAAATGCCAGTTTTCACTATAAGTATAAGCAGTCTAAATACTCCACATGATTCCTGCTTTTTTTTTCTTACATCATTCCCTCATATATCATAAAATATTAGTGCAGTGGTTAGCCTGCTGGACTACACTGAGGTTAAGTGCGAGAATTTTAATCCTGCAGAGAACTGTCTCAGTTTGGCATACCCTACTGTCATGGTTTCTTTCTGCTCTTCTTGACCAGCTGGCTACATGAGTTTCTCTCTCCACATCTAAAAACAAAGAGTTCTTATATGACATTTTGAGAGAGGAGAAGATAATAGCAGCCAATTGTACTTGCCTTAAACCATAATGCAGTCTACTGTATCAGCAGCTAATTGTCAACCCCAAGGTGAATGCTGTGACAGATATCATAAAACACTTGTCTTTAATGCTCATTCCTGAGAATGTTGGAGTCACAAATATTTTCAAAAGAACCCAAACATAAAACATGGCCAGGACCAAGAAACTGATGGACTTATTGAAAGTAAATCGCAAATCAAAGGCCTTTGTCTCATATGGTGCTGGTAGCAATGAATTTTCAGCATGCTCTTCTCAAACTTCCATGCAGAAGTGTTCTTTTTAATAAAGACCAGTCAAACAAAAGTTTTGCATTAGATATGTTTAGTCATAGAAAGCTTTCTTGACTTAGTGGTACAAAAAGCTGAAGGCATATTCATACAATCTCCAGAGTGATAACCTTTCTTTGCCCTTTCACCTTGGACCTTCTCCATAAAATGTTGTAACTCATCATTGTTTTATACAAATAACCCGGCTCACTTTCCAGAGTGAAATAACTCAGTGTAAATGTATCATTCTTTTTAAAAAAAGTTATTATTGAAGGTTGGTTTGTGCCATGACAGATGGAAACTTGTTTCAAATTCCCACGTTGCACTAAATTACAGTAACACATCTGTAAATGGAATATACAGTCTGCAGAACTGTAATTATACACTAAACTAAACACTGTGAAATAACACGCAGTAGTGTAACTCAGTACTCATCTCTATATTTGGAACTCATGCCTATATAACTTTCCTCCTCTCATAGCAAACATTTCATTTTTTGATAAAACCTGAAATAATTCTTTTTTTTTCTTTAATTTCCAAATATTATAAAATAAAAACAGAAAAGATAATTACTTGAAACCTTGCACCATTTCATCATTAGTTTGGATGTCCAGACAACTTCTTTTTTTAGTTTCACATTATGAAACATTTCCTGTTCTCTTGGTTTTAATACAATATTAGTTACCAAGTCAAAAACTAGAATTGTTGGCAGTGATTCCCTTAAGGGTGGATTTTCTTTTTTAAAATGAAGAAAACATTCTGGAGACAATATGCTTTGGAATTTTGAAAAATAGATTTAAAGAATATACATTCCAAATAAAGTAAGGAGGGTAAAGAAGGTAACTGGTAACAAGTGGCAAAATGCTTATTCAGGATTATCCAAATTTCAAAACAAAACGGGATGTCATCTCACAAACTGCTTCTAAAGCAGAGAAAAGAGGAAAAAAACAACAAAAAAAAGCCATTAAAGACAGAATGGTTAAGGAGAAAGTGGTCCACTTTGGTATTTGTTGAGAATTTGTGCACATTTGTGGGAATCTTGTAAAAAAAACTGTTTTATTTATGAAGTCAAAGAAAGTCAATGGTTCATCAAATTAATTAATTAAAAGTAAAATACAAGCAAAACAAGTTAGATAACCTAACAACATGGTTTGTACAAATTTGCCTGTGATCAATGTTAAATCGAGGAAATGTCAAAAGAACAGTCTTTCTCAAGTTAGTTATCTAAATTCTTATATCAGCTTAGTGAAATTAACTGAATGAAATACTCCAATGTGAGGGTTCTAATCAAATGTTCAAGTAAATGTCATACCGATGAACACAACCCAACACCACATAATCATGATCTATCGATGTTCAGAAAAAAGAAAGAATAGGACTAGACAGCAAAATAGCAAATGAAAAAAATTTTTTTTAAACTTAAAACTTTTGAAAAACAAAAATTGGAGTTGAGCTGCAACTAATTATAGAGGTTTTCATCTACATTCCTGTGTGCAAACATGCTGTGTGTTCATTCCATCTGGTAAACAATATTTCTGATTACACTGATGTACAGCTTCCCAGATGGATGCTGCATTGGGGGAACAAGCCAGAGAGTTTTGGAAGCAGTCTAATTTCCTCAACAGCAGTAGATCGGCTCACTAAAGAAATGATCAAAGTTTAGAATGCAGGAGTGTGTGGAAGTTTGCATACTTTCATGATCAGAATTAATTAATACTACCTATGGATATAAGTTTCAAGCACTATCAAAGAAATAATAATTTTGAAAAAAAAAAATCTAAAAACATTAGCTTACCAGCGAGACAGACTTTGAAGTGGAAGAGCTGAAGATTTATGAAATTTGCTTACCAGATGTCTACATGTATTAATAATCTGAGACTGTCCAGATGATAATTCTAAAAACCAGTGAAATAATCTGTTTCACCATCTACCTACCTGGTATAAGCGGATGATGTGGGGATGCTGCAGCAACTTCATTATCTGTATTTCCCGTAGAATTTTATTTAGGTTATCCTCATCCAGTTGAGTTTTGTCAATTATTTTGATAGCCACCTGCAAATAAAAGAAAATGGTAAATGCTATTAAATCTAGAAAGTCTACGTCATACAGTACAGTGTCAAAAACTCACACAAAAAGACTTCTTTTTGAAAGGATTGATTGATTTTTTTTTAAAACAGAAATTCTGTCCTTACTGAATCTTCTTTTTTTCTTCGAGTCCAATCAAACAACAACACAAGGTGGGGCAGAAGATAGAGAGACAATTACTGAACACGAGCAGCTAAAATAGGGATCAGATAAAAAAGAAAACAAAACTAACTGGAAATGAAACACTAGGGGACATTGAAGTTTTAAAGAAAGATTAGGGAATCCTGAAAAACAAACAAGCAATATGCTCAGGAAAAGCATTCCATAAAGAAATTTCAATAGTAAAAATATAGTTAAATGGCTATTTTATTTCAACATTATCAATAGGAATTGGAGTAAAGTTGAAAATTATATTAAAAGGAGAGAATCAAGGGCTGCAATATACTCCATGTGACTACATTTACTTTAATTTGAATGCCAAACTAATATCTGTCATCCAGGAATACCTAACCTAGTGTAGCTAGTACATGGCTATCTAACAATAAACTGAATGCTTTCACTTCACGTCCTGTCTTTAGAGAACCGTTCTCACCACAGAAGAACAGAATGAAAAGTATCAACTCCAGCAAAATATCAATGAACTAAGATAACCAATGAAGAGCATCTGTTTGTTTTGGGGGGGGTAGGGGAGGGAGCTTATATACACCTACTTGTAAATCCATTAAAACACACGACTCTAGTGTATCACTATGGTAAGACATTCAAAGAAAGGTACTAGCACATAAAGCACACTGAATGCTTTCAACATCTGTTTATTTGGTTAAAGTTCAACTACAAGAAAATATGCTTATTTTCCATGAAAATATTACTTGCTATGAACTCTATAAAACAAAACAAACAGCATAACTCTCAGAAAGTTGATATAATATTTATATTACAACACATGCAAAGCTTGGCAACTTTCACTGATAAAAAGAAATGTCTAGTAATGATAATTTCACATTAGATGTTTTGGATAGTCATAATAATAGATTGCTGTTTAAGTGTCACAAAAACCTGCAATGTCTACAATCATGATATAATTTAGTAAATACCAGATGTGTGAGAGTTATATATGTCAATAGAGTTTTGAATATAGCTGAAACATTTTTAATGCGGCCTGAAGTATTTTTGTTTTAAACTTTACGCAGCCATCTTTGTTTGTACAGTTTAAGAATAAGTTTCTAGTGTAATGAACTAGAAACCGAGTGATTTGAAAATATCTTTTCATTTACCATGTTTTCTGAAATGTTACTGGTAACTTAGCAAAATCCATAACTTGTAAGGTATTAAATTATCACAAAGCAGCCAGACACAATCAACTAATGGCAAAAAGAATTCATTAGCTTTATAAGATCACCTGGAATAAACAATGAACTTTATCTGAAACACCTATTTTTGCTAATTCTACTAATAATACTATCAGCGTACAGTATAGTGTCCAAAGGCTAATGGCTATGGAAGGCAAATGTCCTAACAATCTATATTCATCTTGAAAAAATAAATTTAAAAAATAAAGATTTTGTTTATTTTGTCTGCTGGTTAACTTGGACCAATCAGACCAGTATGGAAAAAATGAAATTAAAACTTTAATTTGTACAAAATTGAGGCAGTTATTTGGGAAAGTCTAGTTGCTTAATCAGAACAGGTCAAAAGAGCTGAAAGGTGATCAATCAGTCCTTTTAGTCACAATGAATTCTGGTGCTTTTCTCCTCTTCAGAAGTTTTCCAGATGCCTAAGTGTCATGATCTCATGCTGAAAGAGAAGAATGCTATCCTCAAACAAATCCAGAGAACAACAGGTCAACTTAAGTCAGAGGCAAATTTTTGAACTTCTGGGTGTCCCCTAAGGAAACAATTGGTTGATTCTTGAAGCAAGATATGTAAGCTATGTAAGATGTACAATCAACATGGTGAGCCATGTAAAGACAGAAAATTCAAGCAAGACAGCAAAGATCCTGAGGATAAAGCAGCCATAAACAAATGGTTTGACATCATGACTTCTTGAGGTCAGAATCAATGAGCCAATTTTAAAATCAAAACCATAACTGGTTGAAAAATTGTGGCCTGTCACTTTAAAGCAACTGACAGGCAGCTGTCTCTATAGAAGATGAGAAATGAAGGTAGTGGAAACAAGCTCATGGTGAGAAAAAAAAGTACTAGCCAAGAGAGGGCAAAAATTGAAAATCATCCATCCTTCCCTGGCTACTTCAAGACTTTAATCCTGAAGATATTTACAATGCAAATGAGACAAATCTATATTACAGAGTGACAAATGATCAGTCATTATATTTACTAACGTGACAACCGCTGGCCCCAAAACAGCAATGGAACAGGTCACTGGTCTCTGCTACAAAAACATTCTGGTTTTGGCAAGTATGAGTGTCTGGTTATTGGGAAAAGCAAAAATCCACAATGCCTTCTGAAAGTCAAGCCTAAAAATCTGATGGCCATTTATCACAAACAAGAATATTTGAACAACAGTGAACATCTTCACAAAGTGAATGTCCAACTGTGATCCACAGCACCAAAAGCAAAAGCATCAAATCTTATTGCTTGTAGACAACTGTTTCACTCACTTTCAGACGAAGACATTGAAAAACATCTGCCTTGAATTTCTCACGCCAACACATTTAATTATTCAGTCAGTGGATCAAGGCATCAGTAAAAATCTTAAGACAATGTACCGAAAACAGTTCATGGTACTCACCCTAAGTGCTATTGAAGATGATCTCCTATGGACCACACCATCTGCCAAAAATGTCAGCTCCAAGGTGTCCATACTACAGGTTATCCAATTTCTGGATAAAAGCTGACATGCAGTCACATCTAGCACTAGTAAGCATAGATATTGTGATGTCAGATGAATTGTAAGAACATCCAGCTACCAATTCTCCAAAAAAGAATAAGTTGCCAGCAGTAAGAATCAAACAGTTGTTTGACAACAGTGACTGCAATGCTACCTGTTACACTAACTTCATGGATTGCAAAGACATCATTAAATGTTGTGGAAAAAAGGCAAGACTGATAAAATGGAAGATGCCAGTGCACCTGTTCTGCCATGAGTAACCCATGCATATGCTTGACAACAAATCACTGCTTTACAAAATCTTTTTTTGCTGCAGGGTCACTATGAAACTTTACATGCTAGCTTAGACTTTTGCTGTGATCTGGTTTATAATTACTCAAAAAATATCAAACAAGCTGAGATAGATCACTTGATGCCTGTTGCTGATGAATGACAAATTTTCTAACTACATGTACATGTATTAGTTTTTTTTTCCTTTTATTTAATCAAGAGATCATGCAGTATGATACATGCAATCAATAAAGTTTTTGACACATACATGTAGCTACCATTTATTTCATGTGTAGCAGGTCTATATTATGAAATTAAGCATCAGGCAGATTAACTTGTGAGTGCTACATGTATTGACAAGGTCAAGGTTATTATCGATTATATGAAACAGCTGTTTACTCAGACCAAATATGCTATCTACAAACAAAGTCCATTTAAGCAGAATTGAGTATATAAAGAATATTACTTTTAAAATACATCCTAGGAAGAACAATCATTTGTCTCTAAGCAAGTGCAAAGGTTGGTGTAGAGAGTTTGTAAATGACAAATAAAACAGAACGTGAGTGAAGGTATAACAGTTATAGCATATTTTACTATTGTTTATGATTTGGTTTTATCATAGAATTACTAGTATTTCAGAGAGACAATCTTGCTGCTTTTGAAATGAAAAATGAAAAGTATTAACATCAGAACATATGAGCACCATATAACACATCATTTTGCACAAATGTGATGCACAATTAAATTCCATACAACACTATGGCATTGCCCATACAAGTTTGAATAGTGGCAACATCATTTCCTAATTATTTTTTTTGCAGTTTCAGAATTATTTTATAAATATGCAAGACCCTGTTCAAAAAGTGTACAAAACAAGATTCAATATTCCATAAATTTTGTCAATCCTTAGTGTCAAGATTTAGACCAAATCAGAACATCTGCTTTGGCAATCACTCACTCAACTATAATAGCCCATATTTAAAAATAATTAATTAAATTTAATTTAATTTTAAAAATCAAAAGAGAAAAAAAGAAGTTGAAGTTACAATAGCAAACTTTTGTAGCGGAATTTTTTGTAGTTTTAATATAAAAAGAAACTAAACCATAGAAACTGAAAACAGCAGCTTAGAATTCTCAAAGGCAATAATTCTTTAATTATTAATTTGGAAAACAAAAGTGCCAAGTTTGAAAAAAATTCTAACTTTTGCATAATAGATAATACAAACTACTTTTTGTCATATACATTACACAGCTAAGACTAATAACTAAAGTAAAACTGGTCTGAAAAAATTACTCAGAGCTAAATAAATAACTATAGAACAAGAGCACTTTCAAATAAAATTATTAAAACGTCAAATATTTCTAGTAACATTTTTATTTCTTCTAAAAAAAAAATTCTTTAATGAAAGAAATACCATTCTTGTCAATTATGAAAGAAAAGCAATTTGATGAATGAAAAAAAAAGTGTGGAAATACTAAGCATTTGAACTTTAACAAAGTTAAAACAGATATCTTCCTTCTATTTATATAACACAATTGAAAATATATTTATTTATTCCAAATAAAAAGGACACATAAAAGTAAATAGCACTGATCTCTTTTAATAAAACATCGCTGCTGCAGGAAATTAGATGATGATAAACGTGGCAATATCCATATTGCATTACTAAAAATGTAAGCCAAGTAGGAAGCAGATATTTATTTATGGATTACAGTGGATTTAGTATCTGGCTTTGGCAAAAATTTATGAAAAATTGATGACATTCCATTTCATTAGTATGCTGACATTTTAAAAAATCTCTGAAATAGTCCGAAGCCAATAAAAGCAAAGGTACTTGACTAGAAGCTAATTTAAAATGAGGTGTATCTTTTTAGCTCGGATTTTTGCAAAATAACCCCATCCAGCTAAAGTAAAGCACTAGTAGCCTCAAAACCGTGCCAATGCACATGTTCTTGATGGAGCAGATAAAAAAAAAAGCATTTTTCATTTAGAGATCAGGGTGATGTAGACTCTGTGAAGACCCTGCATCTTTTCTGATGATCATGCACAAATTACCCAGCATTTAAAAACAAACACACAAAAGTAGGACAACAGTTATTTATTCAGGGAAAATCCAGCAATGATACATTAATGAGTGGCACAAGAGCAAACAAAAAAATTCTGTGTCAGGCAATACACACACCCATTTCACCAGTGCTTTTGCTGACATTTGCAGAAGGGTTAACCTGTTAAAATGAAAAACAAAGGAAACTCCATTCAAAAAGTGTAGAAAGGCAATGGTCACATGGTAAACAAAATACTCCAAAACAAACTAAAATTTACTATGGCTCAAAATCCAAGCATAAGTATCAATTCATTTTCTATCTAGAATTCTAATTCTGGGAAAGGATATACACAGTGGGGGAATCCCATGGAATGACATTAAATTTAGGGATTTTCAACGAGTATGCATGTTTATTTCAGTGATTATACTTGGATCGCACTTGTTTAAGCTTTAGAACTAAAATGTCACTTCCCACAGTAGGACTACGTGTGACAGAAAATCTTTGTTCATACTATTATATAGAAATGCTAACCTGTTTTTTATTGGATGAAATTATAACTAAAGTCAACATTTCCGAAAATATATACATAAAGCACACCCTATACACATATCAGCATGTGATCCATTTATTTGTATGAAAGTTATGCTCTACATGTTTGTGCGGGAGAGAGTGGGAGGTGGTGAAATCAGAACCCAATCTTTCCCCACCAAGTCATAGCTTGCTTAGATGTCTGCCTCTGACACCCACTGCATTGTCAGTAAATGCCAAGTTGTTTATGATCTGCTAGGCACTAAACTAATCCAACAGCTTTAGTCCATGTGATGGTTAAACAAAAACGTTCAGTAGCAAGTCCGCGTTTTTAAAGAGATAAAAGAAAGTAAATAGTGCCATCATGCAAAAGGCTTTTCTTCTTCTTTTTTTTTTGTATTAAATATCAAAGATTAGAAAAAAAGAAAAAACTGCTTATGTATTAGAATATGAAAAGAAGGATCTCTAAATAACTTTAGATTGACTACAATCTATGAGATCTTGATGCAATTATGGCTTTGTGTGTGGTTTTCCAGTGCACTGGGTTTACATTTATGATATCAGTTCCTTGGAAAAAATGCTTGGTCCTCGTTAAACAGTTCAGTGACAAGAAAAGATCCAAAGACCTGTTGCTATGAGTGCAATATTAGAGGGAAATTGAAAGCCAACACACTTAATGTTCATTTTATTTTAATAGTAGTGAATTTGATTTGCAGGTACACAGAAATAAAGCATCACCTTGATGAATACAACTAAGGATACCTTAAATTAAAAATACACACACAATAGGAATGTAAAATAAATATCTTTTTTTTTTTTAAGGAGATTTACAAAAAAAATCTAAACGAGCACAATATCATTTGTAAATAACTTCCTGTTCAATATAATAAAGACAAATGTATTTAGAATATTAACCAGAAATGTTGATTTAAAACAAACACAGTATTTTTTTTTTACTATTATTAACCATTATGCCACCAGTAACATAGAAATAGGAAAGTTCAGTTTATGCTGCAAGGCAGAAAAGTTAATGAAATGTACAATTCAAAACAATAGTTACAACTGTAAACAGTATTATTAACAAGTGTGCTTTTTTTCTGTAAACTTGGTGTTCAAAGTTTAAAAAGTTCTAAAAAATCTCAAACAACATTTTAAAATTAAATTTCTTTGTTAACTGAAAATGCAAAGCTAATAAAACAATAAATGTAAAACACTTACTTTACTATCATTCATCAAAAACTTCTTTGGAGTGGATACAAGATTTTCTTCCATTTCTTGATAAACCATGGTGAGATCATTATAACTGAGTTGCATCCTAATTGGTAAAGTTTTTGAAGTTTTTAACACAATGGTTTGGCCAAGAAAACCATAATGATCATTTACAGATGCTGAGATACATTTCTTCAACACGGTCCTTAAAGTTTCACAAAATAATATACAAATTGCTAATTCAAAAAAAAAAATCAAAAAAATCTAGCATTTCTTTATACCACCACCAGAGATCTTACTCGCATTTCTGATGCTTTTTAAAGTTATTCTAAAAACATCAGTAAATGTATTTATCCTCTTACCTGATGATATTCAGTCATTGTCTTTCCCCTCCTCCACTTTTGTTAGTTTATTTGCAAACTCAACTTAAAACTTGGGAATGTCATCCAAATGACTTTTATTTTAAACTTTTCAAAAACATAATCGGATAAACCTTGATAAAAGAAAGCAAGGTTTTCGTGTTCAATTACAAATAGAAGATCAACAGTAAGAATAGTAATAAATAAATAAATAAATAAATAAATAAAGACTTCTTTTGTATTATGAAAGTTTCAAAAGCACTATTCAACTGTGTGCGCGCGTATGTGAGCATGCTTTACATTAGCGTGTAACCTTATTTACAAACCAGTGACAAGCAGCAGCTTTTTGTCTTTTGACACAATTTGTCAACGATCAACATTTAAGTAAACAATGAGCTATATGTAAAACAACACCACTGTTCTATATCGTATATACACTACATGCACACAAATGTATGCCTGCACATAAAATTCTGTAAGTGCACTCAGTTTCATTGATGTTCATTCTGAAATAAGAATGGTATTCAAATAAAGCTTTAAAAACAAATATAACCATTGCACAGTTTAATCTATTCACAACTTAATATTTTATCATGGTACATAATCATAAATCTGTAACAGAGGCTAAACTATGTTAATTCTGCAAGTGTATTTCAGATGATGGACTGACATTGCTTCATATTTCTAATTAAAATCCCAATCTCTGCATTGCAAGAGATTTTTTGGTGAACACCAAAACATTAACATGTAAATGCAACGCTTCAAAGACAGACAATGTTGGTAATGTTTCTCTCAAACACCAAAATCATGTTTTGTTCTATTGTTCTATCATGTCTTAATCAACTACTCATTAAAGAATATTACATTTATATGTATTAAGTGTAAATCTCCGTATCCTATCTGTTACATGGCATTCGTTTTCTTCAACTTTCGGTAAAGACTCATAATCTAAGGGGGGAAAAACTAATTAGTGTCACTACATTTTGTGGGTTGTGTACATAACAGTGAGAGAGAAGTGACTAGCAACCTTTTGCCAAAAGTTTAGTTGATCAGCAATAAAAAAAAACAAATAAATAACAAGGAAAATGATGTTTTCCGAATGGTTTAAAATGTCCAATCATTTCTGATTAGTGTGTGCTTAATCAAAATTGTTAATAGATTTTCTCTTCTGATTAAGTCAACTTGGGTTTGACAAAAATTAGTTGCCATATATATCATCTGTAAAAAATGTCAAAGTACAGTACAGCTGGTATGCGTACAGTTTACCTCTTACCAAAAAAAAAAACAATACTCAATAACATAATACCATTTATGTATCTTTATTTAAGATGCAGCAGAAATAAAAGCATAGGTCACATAAATTTGACCCTACCTATAAAAAAACGAACACCTTTTTTAATACACATATTTTCAACTTCGTATAGGTTTCTGCACTGAAACGTAACCAATGCAACAAATGTCATGGCTTTACATTGTGCAAGGGTTCTGAAATAAGCTCTGCTGAAAGAGCTGGTAATTTCAAAGCAGCAAACCAGGACATTTTAAAATGAAAAATCATATTATTAGATATTTTTTTCAAGAAAAGAAAAGTTTACCTCTAACAACCATCTATAAATAGAAATTGTATTGTAATATAATAATATTAAAATATTTTACTAGCATTATCTTTAAACTAAATACAAATTCAATGAAAAGCTAAGATTTTTCCATAAGTTATAGTATTTTATTCCGGTCTAAAGATTATACTAGTATTATGTAATGCTGAGAAAGTCAACATTATTATTATGTAACTTCACATCCTTCCTTCCTTTAGCAATGAAGAGAGTAGAATTTTGTTGTAATCCATAACTACTACATTTTCTCATGGACTACACACAGCAGAACCTCTTTTATCCTAAACAACTGGGACCAAGGGTATTCTGCATTAAGTATTTCCAGTAAATGGATATTGTATAATAAAACATTTTACTGTATAAGCATGTGATTGTTAGAATTTTTTTCAATAATTCCACTTTTTGCTGGATGCTCAGCACATTCCTCTGCCATTTTGCACCACCACTTGATTTCCCAACTGGCCTCAACTCTTTCATTACTCTGGGCAGATAATGGTCTTTTACTACTTGCCACCATCATTAACAGTCACAAAAGAGGTAGAATGCTTTAGATCGGCCATTACTGCAATGGCCCACATGCGGTTTGTAACGCATCTACTACTAATATCAGGGTAAAAACTGCACCAAGCAATGTTAGCACCTGCTCATCTTGCTTCAGCTTCCCACACTACGCCCCTTCCAACACTCGCCAAACAAATGAGACAACTGAATGTAAACGACGAAGTTTGAGAATCACTGAAGGAGCTTGGTGAGAATTAAAACAAGCATGTTGGCAAAATTTCATTTGTTGGTGCAGCTTTTACTCAGGTACAAGAACCATGATGAGGATTCCAAATGATTGATGATTTTCTGTATAACTGATCCTGAGAGGACATGTTTCTTTTTCTGTATAATGAGTGTTCTGTTATTTGCATATCTGGATAAAAGAAGTGTATCATTAAATGGTTTTTGCATTAAAAAGTGCTTGTTTACTTTTTCATTTGTCCTGGAAAAAAAAGTTTTTCTTTTTAAAATAAAGAAAACTGTTTTTCAGTCATAACACTAAAATTTTTAAAAAACTCTATAATAATATTTTAATCAAATGCTTGGCAATTAAGTCACCGAAATAATTAAAAGAAGCTATTAAAACAAATTAAAATTTTAAAAAGCTAAATATGTATTTCCTTCCCTCTCCTTTTCCCCATAAACTGTCCTCAGTACCCTCATTCCATCATCAAATGTATCAAGGGATACTTAAAATAGAAATTTAATTAAAGATTCTGATTTATATATATTTCTTTACCACAGTGATGTAAAGCATATTAACGATCTTGTTTTACTCATTTTTACCTACTGCAGGCAATAAAAATAATTCTCTATTATTTGTAGTATCATTGTCATTTATCTTCTAAGTAATAACATGATACTTTCAGAAGTCTCCAATAAAGCAAAAGAATTAAATCATGGCTTTATCATGAAAGAATTTCAATCATTTGCTATTAGAAATAGTTAATGCTATATTAAAAAGAAATCATATAACACTCCATAAACTGTTACTAAACTCCTAGTTAGCATATGCATTTGTTTAAATTATTAGCTCAACCAGTCATAACTGGTACAAATAAATGAATAGCTAGAATCATTCAAATGGGAACATGATTCTGTAATCTTAAATTTCATTAATAACTCAGATCAAAATAATTTCAACTAACAAATTACAGTATTATATTTAATTAAATTTACTATAAAAAAAAAAAAACCTTAAAATGTGCATGATTCTTTACCTACTTTGCAAATTTATTGAAAATATATTTTCTTTCAGATTACAAACCTCAGAGTTTCTCTTCTGGAAAGTTAACTACTCTGATACTTCAATAAAGGAAAGTAATATTTTGAAGCAAATTCAGCTAATATGATACATTGTTAGGCAAAGTTTTAACGCTGGCATCTATTTATTTATAGTACATACATAGGATACATATCTACAGTGATAGCGGGGCAGTTTAAAAGCATATGGAATTACATTGCTTGTACATAAGTGAACCATGCTTGATGCATTTAATGATAAAGAAAAGCTGTAGTTCCATGTCTCTTTACAAAATAAGGTAAGCAGCTTGCATTTCACTATTATAAAAAAAAACAACAAAGTAAACCTATTTTACTTGTACCCTTTAGTCGTTAACCCACAGAGTCAGATATTTTTAATGAATTTTCAAATAGACTAAAAAAGAAAAACTCCAGAAGCAGAAACAGCACTGGAAAAATATCTAACATTTTCATGGTTGCAAAAGCAAATAAATAGTTTCATAAATCCAGTTATTCTACTGTTTTTTTTTGTTTTCTTGTTGATTAATTCAAGAATAGCAGATTTGCTGAATAAAAAATAAATTTTATAGTTCTCAGCAACCAAAAATAATTCATAAACACAGGCATTTCATTTCCAGGTTTCTGTAACAAGCAATGGTGTGTGCAAGCGTGCAAACCATCCAGTAATGAAAAAGTAAATGACACAAGATGTACAAAGAATTTTCTAAAGCACAGAACACTGAAATTATTTATAAAATTTTACTGCAGGGTCCATAGAGCTACAAAGGGAATCTCTAACAGTTCGTCATAAGCACGTTTTTATAGCAGCGTTTTTCTGTAGTTTGTTGAACAGAAGTCAGTAGACCCTTGCTGTTTAACTTATTTGTCCAAATCTGCAACAAAGACATTGATATAAATGGGGAAATAAAAGATGCAGAATTAAAAGCAATTAATCCATACAAATGGAAATTTTAAACAAAGATCCCATTGCTATTGTAAAAATTAACTGGCATATTAAAGAAGAACCGGAATACTTGCAAAACACCTAAAACATTTTTGTAACAGACATGCAAATTTTCAACTTAGAAGATAGTCCACTGTATCACCAACATTATTGCTGTCAAAAAGAAAACCTAATAAAAAAATTATTTATTTATCTATATGATGATCCCACAAATCCTTCAGAGCCTTCAAGCAAATGCAATGAACAGATTTCTGAACTAAATACACCTTTAATGTAAATGAATATCAGAAGTGGCTTCTCTTTTCTTTTAATCACCTCTGGAATCCTCACCAATGCCACTGTCATTATCACAGTGTGTACAGAACTTAAAATTTTTATTCAACATGAAATAACAAAATAACAAAGCTTTTGCCTTGTCACAATCATTTACAGAAATCTTAGTATTCTAGAGACGATGGTATCAGACACTTCATTGTTTGGCCTAGTTACCTGATTGCAGTGTTAACTAAAGGAAAGCTAATCTTTTGATACATATGTTCAACAACACATTAGAAAGTCCAATGCTGACAGAAAATATGCAGCAAGGCTTTGAAAAACCATTAGCCCTGCCAGAAGGAAATGAGCACCCTTAAAACATAAGTAATCTTTCTTTTTTTCAATTATGTACACTTAGGAGTCATACAAAATAGCAGTAAACATTAATATCTTGTAGTTTTTAAACAAATCTCATGAAGGGCTAGAACATGTTGTGGCATAGATGCAATAAGAGTTTGTATGATAACATAGTCCAAATTTTGCCAAAAGTTTTAGTTAATGTTTCCCTCAGATATGCCACAGAGTGGGAGGTCTCGTTTTTCTGCCTTTGGCAGTCAAGGTACTCTCAGACAAGTTCAATTGGATTTATGAGGGGGTTCCCAGGTGCATGCCCAGGGAAGAACTTGCAGCCCTTTTTTTCCTTCCACAGGGTGATAATTTTGGAGATGTGACAAGTGGCACCATCTAGCTGTTAATGTGTCTTGCAGGAAAAAAAAAAAAACCTTGTCAGAAAAGTGGTATAAGATTATTATTAAGAATGAATATGTATACAACAAAATTCAAAGATCCCTCATTGAACATCAGTCAGTCTTTCCAGTATGCCAAATCACTGCCTACACCATTACACTAAAACCACCACGTTGAACCGTGAGCTACAAGGCCTTTCTCCACACCCATGTTTGTACATATGACACGAAATGATGAAATTAAGACTTATCCGAAAAAGAATACATGCCGAAAATGCCATTTCCTTCACTAACTCTCTCCCTTTCCTCTATTGCAGTAGAGAGGGAAATCAGACAGGATAAGCTGTAGATGCATACAAAGCTACAACTAGCAGAGGTTTTCGTTAAGCCATGCATGTACTATAGCTCAGTTTATTCAATAATATTAAGCTATACACTGTGA
Organism: Nautilus pompilius; assembly: GCA_018389105.1. Lineage (NCBI taxonomy): Eukaryota > Metazoa > Mollusca > Cephalopoda > Nautilida > Nautilidae > Nautilus > Nautilus pompilius. Next base: position 97,628 of record JACATO010001372.1, on the reverse strand, counting down.
TACATTTGCAGTAGCAAATGTCTGCAAGTCTTATGTATGGATTGAATCCACTTGTTAAGGAGAGATCCTTTAGATCATTCTGTAACCATAGATGATTAACTGCTCTTTAATTTGCCTGACAAAAATTAACAATCCTATTTGCAAGTCCAAGATTCTGCACATAATATCTTTCATTTTGACCAGTCTGATTGTCTAAACAAGTGACCTCGTGAAAATTGTAATATATCACAAGTGCCAAATGTATTAGCCATTTTTAACCCTCCATATATCTTGTCAGTTTTTAAGCTTAAATATCACCTAAGGTGCACTTTCACTACAGCCTAAAAGTACTGATATTTATGTTGAACTGCCTGTATATTTAATCAAATAGTTATAATGCAAAATTCAAGAGGTTGAAATGATATGGATTTGTCATTACAAAGGATTAATAATAAGGAAGGCACTATATATCACAACCAATATGGCTTAACCTATGCTGAGAAATATAGATTTTAATTTAATGGGATGCAAATGCATCCAAGGAGGTATAAAGAGTTAAAATTCTACCATCTGTATTGTTCCATAGCACATATAGCACATGCTATTTATATCCTGCACAGTTGTGTTGGTAAAATTAGCTGTTCAATTATTCAAAGTTGCTCAGTTTCTTATAGCAGGGCTCTGTACAATACTTTCAATACTTATTTTAAAAAAATACAAACTACTTAACTGTTCTGCTGCTAAATTTTCTCAATGTAAAACATATAAAAGCAGTACTGATACAGGTCAAATTATGTAATTAAAAATTGCGATTAATGAATCAAAGTGACTGTTCTGCAACAAGTTCACCAGGCCATGATGCTGGGCCTGCCACAGTTTCCAATAATGTTATCCTGGCCACAGCATGTGGCCTGCTGCAGCTTAGAGTTGGGCCATAATGCTAGGCCTGCAGCAGCGAAACAGTTAATCTAATTATTACCAAAGCCTAAAACCAATGTATTATATAAGAGTGATCTACACTTGTGAAACATTAGCTTAAGAAAACTCAAAGGTATTAAGTATTTTGTTGTTATTTAAAGAATTCAAATTAAGTGGTTATATTCCTTTTTTCTTAAATAAAAGGACACCAAAATCTTTAAATACTAGAAATCTATCTGACCAGATGGTTGTCTATAGGTGACTAGGAGGAAGTTTAAAAACTGTTGTTTACACACAGCCAACCAAGGGCTGTTCATTATATAAAGTGCTTTGGTATGCCTGACAGCAGAATAAGGCGGTAATCTAATTCCTCTATTATAACATTTAAAGTAAACAACAAAAAAAAAAAATTGCTTAAAAACCTTTCCTTTAAAGGTTAAACAATACACAAAAGAAAACTAGAAAGTAAAACCAAGAGAAAAAGTCAGTTATTTCTGTTAGCGGAGCTTTTTCAGGTCTTCCTTCTAAAAGACTTGTAAAACTTCTGCTTTTTTATCTCATAACCCAAAGATTCTCTAAAATATTTTGCTTTACATTTTCTTTGCCCAATAATTCTGACTAAAATAAAATTGCCTTGCTGTTTGTTGATACTAATATAATAACAAACTCTGCACGTTTGAAGAAAAACTTAAGAAATTATAGATGCAGCAAAGATGATACTTAATATTATTAGATTTAGATAGATGTCTTTCTATTGAAAAAGAGAACACTCTTCACAATGATAATTATAAGGTATTTTTTTCTTTTTACTTACTCCATAAATCTTTTATATTAAACATTAACTGCAAGAAGAAAAATATAACAATTTTTAAATAAAAATTAGTAATACGATTTACTAACAAACAAGTCTGCTTAGTATTAATATAATGTATTTGTCCATGGCAGCCTGCTCGGCTCAGCATCATCAATTTTGTTCTTTTCATTTATATTAGAATTGTATCGCTCTACATACCAAGACAATTTTAAAGGCTCTAAAAATGGGAAAAACTTAGTTTATATTTTTGACAAATAGAAAAAAAAAGGAGGGGTGACCATCCTGGCAACTATTTAACAGAAAATTTCTGATAGATGTAATCAAATAAGATGGAAGGGGCATTCTATAAAGCCTTCCTTTATATCCAACATTAAACATATTGTATTAGTTTTAAAAAATCTTCAAGTATAATAAACATATATAACTGCACATGGTCTAATCTGGGTATGAATGTGAGCTTGACTAAGTGACATTTAATAGTTTGGAAATAACATGCATACAATGCTGTAATAATAATAATAATAAAACTATTAAATATAAAAATCATGAGATGCCATCCGCAGAATGTCTGCAGCATTTTTATACCTCACTTTATTTTACACTTTATTCACATTCCATGTGTCAACCTGCATTTTTTAAAAAGCTGCTCATGAAAAACCATGAATTTTCTGAAAAATTTCTACATTTAAAAAAAAAAAGCATAATTCATAATCCTTTGTCCATTAAAATTTCTTTTTTTTTTTACTTCATAAGAATTGTAATAGATACAGGAAATAAGATAATCTTTTTCTTCTCTTTATATACATTTTATCTCTGGGTTTGTGCATTATAATATATGGTGGTAAAAAATTTTAAAATGCAGTTTTTTTTTTTTTTTAAAAAAAGAGAAACCTTTCAATTACTGGATAAAATCAGACATCTCCCCTTTATAGAATGGATGAAAGCACCTTGTAGGTTCATGGTCATCAGATGTTAGTTCTCAGCAATGAAATTCCGAATTTTATTCTGGAGTTTATCTTCATTGATAAAAATTTACCTTTTAATCCATCAAAATCCTGACTGCTATCCTCAAAAGAAATGCCCAGCAACTTGAAAATTTCCAGATACAGGTTACTTTTCCTAAAAATTAACATGGCAGATTGCTAGAGTATAAGAATGCGTGTCAAATGTAGCAAACTCTGATATTTTAATACAGTCATTTCATCAACCTAGCAACTTTAGCTACTTGCAGCAAATAAAAAAAATTCAAGAATAGCACATCTAGGTCTACACACACTATTAACAATGTTCAATTTAAATAAAGAGTTTTAATCCATTGATTTTTTAAATTCCTTTCAAGATTTAGAGGATTGATTGAGCAAAAACAAAAAAAGACAGGACTAACCAATCTAGTTCAACCAGCAGATCACTTGATAAGTTCATGAACATCTTTCAGCAGCGATAGTGTAAAGAAATGATAATCAATGTGGTTACTGTTCAAAAGAAATATTTATTGTGTCATGAAATTGTAAAAACCCAACCAATTCTTTTTAAATGCTAGTTGCATAGGTCACAAAAGATGTTACTAAGTCTACATGAGAATTCTGTTTAGATCCTCTTTTGCTTTTATTTACATTAAATGAAATTAGTAATGTGACAAACAATAATAGCAAGACAGAAATAGTTTCCAAGTAAATATGATTGAATTATTAAAATAAAATTAACAGAAACATCAAATATACAAATAAAGACTTTTCAGTTGCTATTATAAAAGTTCTTAGTTTGCCAACATCTCAAATATGTTTTACAAATATGAAGTCCCTAAAGATGTTGGATTATTAGAATGAGTTCAACATAGATTCACTGAATGTTTCCAGATTTAGAGTATATTGAACGACTAAAAACATCTAATCTGGATTCCAGACATTTAAGAGAAGAGTGTGGGAACAGCAGCAAAATATCTTAAAAACTGCTTAAGCTAAAAGATATTTTAGTATTAGAATAATAATTAAATAAAACAAATTCTGGCATTGGTTGTTGGTGGTTGTAGATAGGAAAAATCCATTTAAAAATTGTGTTGACAGACATTTCTCTTCCCTCAGAGGGAGCCTTGTACAAGCCGTGGATGGCTTCCTTGTGAAAACTAAACTTCTGCATTAAAGAACTGTTTTGCCAGTGTGTATTAACTGGTAACAAAAATAATGTCTACTTATGTTACTTAAAAAGAAAATAGAGAGACTCATTATTTTTTAAAGCATTTAATGGGTGTCCTTTCTTTTTTCCATTATAATCTGTATCAATGATAATAGAAAAATGAGATATCTAAAGACATTTATTTCTCTGTAAGACAAAACAAATTAATCTTTCTCACTGCATGAAGTTTAATTAAAACATTTATAAAGTCTTTTTTTTTCTTAATTTTACTAGTTTTATTCTTGTTTGTCAGAACACAGTTAGATGTTTGGTAAATAACAGAAAGCAGTAGCACTGTGATTACATGCTCCCATCATTTTCAGAAAGATTAAATCTATACAAGGGACAGTCCATGTTGGGTCATGGTAATTTGCAGGGATGTTGGTGCCATAGAGATATGAGATTTAAAGTTACAGGTCAACAAATATTTGATCCAAAATGACTCCCAAATCAGATCGATGACATAAAAGTACTAATAACCTCTCAAAATTTTAATCCTACAGTAAAAAGTAAACTATTGTTGGAAAGCTCTGTTTGAGATCTATCAAAATGTTTTCTAGCATTTAATGTTAAACAGAATTTTGACCTTTGACCTTGGATTTACCAAAATCAAGGTTGCGCACTGAAGTTCATGCCATTTACGTTTGTAGCAAAAATCAGCCTAGGATCTTGAAGGTATCAAAAGGTATTCATTTACTTATTACATTGTGTCATCATGATTTCATGGGTGATAAATTTAGGAATGACTGGAAAGATTTGAAAAAAAAAACATATCAGTAACATTTTTCCAACAAGATGAAAGGTCAAGAATTTCTAGAGGGATGGACTATAGACACAGGTAAATGTGCTCCTTATATATTTTTTTAATATTCTGGTTTAACTCAATAGTGTAGCCGAGCACAGTTGTGTAGCTCATAACCAACACTTCTAGGAAAACGTGAAAATAAAATATTTTTATAAAAAGAATTTCAAGCTATGAACTACTGATAGTTTTCTGTCTTCTCCAGATGTTTGCTTCAAAGGAAGTTTCATTGAGAATATTTGGGCAGTGAACAACATTGATCCATATTAGCCACCAAAAAAAGTTCCTCACCAATTGTCAGTCTCTAACTGGTCTGAGGCCTACACCTTGTTCAAGCAGGAACATTCAAATGTCAAGGTAGGGTTCACTGAGTTTGCTAAACTTTGTCCAAAGAATGTTGTCAGGATCAAGTGAAACACAGTGTGTGTGTTTGTGTGACCCACCAGAACACCAAACTCCTGATAGAAGAGTCAATAATGAAGGCAATTCCAAATTTTAAAGGTGTGATTGGGAACTATGAAAGAGAACTCACCTAGCCCCAATAACTTGCAATCTACTGTAAATAGCTTGCTTTCTAAATGAATGTCCTTTTGGTAAAACTACTGATTTTCAATCCAACTGTGACCACTGCGAAATAAATGATACTGGAGAGAACTTAGCCTACTTTTTAGAGATTAAATCATGTTTCCTGAGACCAACAAGGCTAACAATGAAAGCATCTACAAATCCTCATTTGAAATGCTAATTGCCTCAATAGTTGTCCTGTCTATAGAAATCCATTCTTTACAGGTCATCAAAGATTTAATATAGTGCATCCTTCATGAGCAGTCTTGGAGTAAAAGGGGCAGGCCAGTCCAGTTTCCTTGGTCATTTCTCCATATAAATGCCTTTGTATGGTAGTGTACAAAAGTGAGTATACATCATTCATCATTTCGGGGACATGTATTCGAGAATTTTTCCCAATCAAAGGTTTTGTGTGATAAGGGTGACTTTCTCCTTCAATTTTTTTGTTGTCCATGCCATGTCATACAGTGTTGCATTAATTCAGCACAGACTTTCAAGATACTCCAGCTCTTGGACAGAACAATTAACAATTAAACCTTTTTGCTTCTCTTATTGGAGCCATAAAATTTTTCCTTGAGTTGTTGCATTGTTTCATCTAATTCTTCCTTTGTTGAAATATTTTCTTGCATTTCATGAGTTTTCATCCTCAGCTGTTTGCTCATAGTCCCTCGGTACTTCTTCTGGAACATCTTCATTGTAGTTAGAGGAGGAGACTAACCAAGACTCCTCACTAGAGATACTTTCTACATCTTTGTCTTCCAAGTACTACCAGTCTCTTCCAAATGGCAGCTTCTGTTGAAATGTGTTTTTTACACTGTAAGAAAACTACTTTTAGTCAAAACCTTTCTGCACTTGGTGCATAGTTTTGACCTACACTCAAAAATACAATCCAAGGTCAAAGATCAAAGGTCAAAATTCTGTTTGACATTAAATGTTAGAAAAGATGGTATGTTTGGAGAGAGCACAGAGTGAGTTTTCTAGCAGTAGTTTACTTTTTATTACAGAATCGAAATTTTAAAATGTTATTGGTACTTTCATATTATTGGTCTGATCTGGGAAGCATTTTGGGTTGAATATTTGGTGATCCCCTCATATAAAAATAGTTTGATTTAGAGACATAACATGAAACCTTATATCCCTATGGCACCCACATCCCTGCAAATTATCATCAAAATTGGAAAAGATCAGGTCAGAAACCTTCCTGAAATGATTGCTAACCCAAAAATTATTCTTTCTTACATTTACATTAATCATAAATTAATGTAGCAATATATGTATTTGCATTATAGAGTTCCTTAGTAATTTTGCTAAAGAACTGGTTATTGGGAAACATTTTGAATTTTCATAGGTAGAATAATGCCAAAAAAGTAGCGTAGTAAATCTAGGGATAGACTGCAATAATCTAAATCGACAATATACTAAAATATGCACATACAACCAGATTATACCAGTAAAACAATTTACAAAACCATAAATTGCTAAGAATTATTGAGGTTTATTTATATAACATGTTTAAAACCATACACTATACACTTCTCTGGTAAGTTTGTTAGTTTTTATTAGATGTATGAGCAGGAATTTGCTATATTTTTAATTTCATTGTAACAGGTTTAAAAGCTAATAAAACATAACTTTGACGGAAGATATAATTGCATCATTTGGGCCTTAAATATAAATGAACCAAGCATAAACAAATCTTTTAAAAAATAAACAAAAAATCTGATAAACTTAAAATTTAATACTGGTATGATGTAATTAATAAAATTATCATTATGGTTTTTCTCTGAAGGTTCCTTTTAAGTCAAAGTAAATTCTGCAATACGTGTGTGTGTGTGTGCGCGCACACTTACCAGTTCAAAACAAAATAAACTGATTATAAAAAAGCAACAATATGAAATATACCTATTCGGTGAAATCTAAATAACTTTTTAATCATTAAAAAACAAAACCTCCAGAATAAGGCATAACAATAAAATAGGAATGTAAGAGATGGTTAAAAAAACAGAAAAATTTTGTTTTTGTTTTTCTTCCGCTTAAGCTAATCACTGACATTATCCTTGATCATTATTTTTAATTGAATTTCTTTTCCACTGTTCAAAATTACACAAATATTTACTTTAAAATGACCAAAAATCCAGTTAGAAAATAAGCCAAAAAAAGCCAACATTTTTAAAACTTCTTTTCCAAATTAATAAAAATTAATCTATTTAAAAATAAGTATTTTTTTTGATTTCTGAATTCATGGTCTGATGCATATTACAGTAAAATCACTAACCCTGAAGCTGCAATTTGACTGGAGTTAAAGATCCTTACTAAAACAGGAATTTCATTAGACAACCATAGTTTATTCCTTACACCACTTGCGTAGCTGTACAGTGAAAGCTGTAGGAAATATTAAAAAAATCAGAGAACTAATGTTCATTTGATGCCAATGTCCTGGGGTTCTTTTGAATGTATACAAGAACTCAACCACCACCCATCCAAACTTTGACCAGTTCCTATACATAAAGAAATATTTGTTTGTATCAGTATTACTCTCCTAGTAAAGTGAAGCTGTAAATTAATTTTTTATAAAAAAAAAACAACAAACTTTTAACCATAAGTTTTAGTTTAAATGCTGAATATATAAATGATATAATAATGTGACAACATTAAAAAATCTGGTGTACTTGCTTACCCTGGTTTCAGCTGCTCATTTTATATCTAGGGCTTATTTTAACTTGATATTTTTGCTGTTTTCAAAAGTTTTTTTTTTGCTTTCTTTAAAGCTAAAGAGAATTTTCTTAGATTATATTCATACTTCCACTCATCCATTATAAAAACTACTAAGCACAAGGATGAAAGACGACTGCTATCTGCTTTGCAAAAACACCTTATGTATAGGACAGGTGGACATACATCAATTGGTATGAAGGGATAAAAGGTTTTACAGAAGCAGGTAGTAACAAACTAATAAATTTAAATTAAAGAGAGAAACCCTTTATAACATAAATTTATAATTCATTTTTACTTTTTAAAATTTTTCTTGCAATAAAGATTCAGGTATTATAGATCATTTATAATGGTAACAGGAAGTACCATACATTATTCCCCTATTCTCATGTATGTTACTTGGCTATATCAACATGAGTATTGTTACTGGACTATTAAAGGATTGAAGTGAAGCAAAAATATATGTACAGTAGAGAAAATGTATCTGAAATCACAGGTGATAAAACATAATAATGAAATGTAAGCAGGCATGGTTGTAAATAAACTTTCCTTCTGAGAAGTTTTTTTTATTCATTGCAAAATTCATATTTAACAGCATAATATACAGAGATATAATACTTCCATATTCACCTGTAATACGACTGTGAGGAAGAGAAGTGCTTTCTTTTCTGTCTATCCATCTCCACTCTGTATCATCAAACATATTAAAACTGGAACCTCCACTTGAATTCAAGTACATGCTTCAGAAACATTAAAATCCAAAATAAAGTAGCTTCTTAGAAAGTGGAGTCGATTGAAATCCTCGGGTGGAAAAATGCACTTAACAATACATGAAAACTTATTTGATTTGATTTCCACATCTTTGTTGTCAGCTACTTTTTCTCTTTCTTTAAAATTACTTGGTAACTCACTGTTCCATCCCCTGTTTTTCTGTTATAACTGGCGTGGTACAGAACCTAGAGGCATATTTAAAATAGGTTTTGTTAAAAGTAATTCTTTATTTGCTTGATGTCAGGATACAAACACATGCATACACCTACAGGAAGATAATTTACCTGGTAATCCTTATTATACAGAATTTTTTTAAAAATATCTTTTAAGTTTCCAGAATTATATATATAAGTTAAAAAAAAAACCAAACCACAATTCAACCCAGTATAGTGAATAACCCATCTTTTTTGCCTGTCAAAAGACACACACACACACAATTATTCATCTAATATTTATTTTATTCCTTGTTCTCATTTCCACAGTTTGTCACCTGTGAGACAGATTCAGTGACACTACTAGCCCAACAGAATCAAGGCAACAGTCAGTTCTGTCACTAACATGACATTATTTATCTGTATGATGCCCTAATATGTACATATATACATATATATTTGATGGAGAAGTTCTGAATGAATGTACAAAAACCTGGTTGGTATGCAAGCATTAAACACTAATTTACAAAGGTTCAATAAAAAAAATTAGTTTCCCATTTTAACATATCAGCAGGTTTGTGCAATAAAATTTTCTCATACCCAAACCGAGCCAGTATCAACTGAGAATCACACCTTAATCTTAGCAGTCCAGTAGCCAGCTTCGCCACCGCGCTAACCAATTTAACAGCATAAACCTCAGAAGTTTGGTAAATATGTCAACTTAATCACCAACCCTTTATTCTCCATAAAAAGCACTATTAGTAGCGCTAAAAACAGGAACCCAGTCATTTAAGTGACATAAAGCTAATTACTTTTTAGGCAGGTCAAAAAATACCATCACATTCAAGGAAGCTTTATCTTGGGTCAGAATCTTTATTTAACTTGCAAAAATCATTTTAGGAGGGAAAAAAAAAAACTCAATTACCTGTTAACATTCAATGGAATTTTTTAAAAATTTTCAATGTTTTGCAACATCTAAATATGGTACCTCATGTTTTGTAGGTGGATCCATTAATAATAAAAAGCTACCATTATCATAGTCTTGAGTTTTGATTATAAAAATGTGCTGGAAGACCAAAGCTTCATTTAATAATAGGTTGCAATAAAATTAAGTGTCAGCATCACACCATTTTGCTGCACATAACTATGAATATCGGAACCTTAAGAGACAAAGCCAGACTTATGCAACCTCTTAAAACCTGTTTCCCTACAGAAATTTCAACAGTTGGTCAAAACAAATTTCTGTCTCCATTCATCAGGAGGGGTCATATATATATACATTTTGAGTCGCACAGAAAACCTGTTATTACTTTCTTCATAGTCAACAGTTCATAATAGAAAACAAAATAAATAATAAATAATTTCTTTGTTGTGGCATATAAACCACTGAAATTCTTGTAATCATCATGAACTAACGTTTCTTTGTATATCTATTATTTATTCTGGATTTTTGGAATTTCCTAAATTTGAATTGTTAACATTTGACGTAAAATAAAACTTTACCCATTGGCCCTTTTGTCAAATTAGCATACAAATGCATGCGTAAATTGAAAACTTGAGTAATGAAGAGAGACATTTAATCTCACGACAGAATATATACATTTTTAAAAATCTAAATTTACTTTCTTATGGAGAAGTGCATGAGCAGATTTTTGTCATCTAATAGATATTTTCAAGTGTTTGCGCATTTCTCTGTCACTCTTTCATGGCTGAACTGTAGCACTTAGAGGCACCACATTTTGGGTGTAGGTCCTTCAGAATCTGGGCTGGGTTTTAAACTACCACACATTAGCCTTGAAGGCCATCTTGAAGCTACCAAAGGCCACTTTTCAAAAGCCTTATAGATTACACTTAGTTCACTGCACTCATTTAAAATAGGTGACCTAGCAGCCTCAAATCATAATGAAGGTACCTCAGGATCAAAGGCAAGATCCAAGGGTACCAGAGCCTGGTCTCACTCAAAGGCCACCTCTCAAAATTCAGAATTACTACAACAGCTTCATCATGGTACTCATTCAACTCAGAAGTGACCACAGATTTCAGTTTTTCAACTGTCAGCTTTGAAAGCCATCAACAGCAGGTTTTGATATCATACACAGTATAACTTTGAAAACTAAGAATAAAAATCCATTTAGTAGTTTGCTACAGGTTTGTCATCATTTTATAAGCCTGCCCTTCTTGGTCAAGTTCTTTTTCAGATTCCTAAACAACTCAGCTGAAACATTATGCAATTTTAAAAACCCTGTTTCCTCATGATTCGTTTTTTTCAAGATGAAAATAAACTCATAGCATGTTAAGAAATGTATCATTAGCAATAATTTAATGTTCATTCAATGATTGTGTTTTTAAACAAATAAAATCTGTTTTTCAAATTGAAATAAAACTTTTTCTATAAAAGCCATTTTTTCCCATACAGCACCGGGTACCCCAGCTAGTATCAAATAAACATTGTCTCTAAATTGTCACACAAACATTACTGAAAATTCTGCATAATATCCATTCAACAAGCAACTAACCATCAAAGTCAATTTATGCTCTCCACATTGTTTTGACTAAAACAAAATCAGGCATAAGCTGAGAAAATCAAATTAAAGAATTTCTTACTCAATGCAATGCAATATATACTTCAATGCAGTACTCATCAAAATTTACAAAATAAAACCTGTTTTTAACAGCGTAGAAATGCAAGTATGTCAGGGTCAAACTTTTGGTTAATTTAGCTTCATCAAAGAAACTCTTTAGTCTATTAATGAACATTTAATTACTTTACTCTATAATTTAAAAAAAAAAACTTCTACAGCTCTCTTACCAAGAGCACAAACAACTTTGTACACATTATAGCTCTGTGCATATATATAGTATTGCCATAGTTGTGCAAAATTATTGGTGTATGACCATTTGTCTATTCTCACTTAAAAACAGCTCAAAAACACAACGTGGTAATTTTCAAAGTATGGTATGAATAAACACATGCATTCAGTAATTTCTGATTCATAATTTCAGCACTGAAACCAAATCATAAATAGAAGTGATACATGTTTAAATTATGTAATGGAAAACTTAGCACAACTTTTTAAAAAACTATATTAATTTCATTGTTTCTTCAAACAAAAGATACAGATATCACTGGTATTTACCATTCATCTCATTATATAATCTTATATACTTATGTATCTCAATAAATAAAATAATAAAATTAACTTTTTCAATAAAAGCTAACATAGCTTTGATGATGAATTCTTCTTGAACATCTTAGCTTCACAGAAATCGGAACTTCTTTGTAATCCTTTGTTACATTATTAAATATTAGATGCTGTGCAAAATGATTTTAAAATAAATATCTTATAAATTACTTTTTTAAATAATTTTTTTTCCATGTTGCACAATCCAAATGTAACTTTATTTAAACAAAATGAAATTGATTTCTTACTCTACAAACATCTACACTTATTTTAAGGTCAAGCAAAAAGTCCAGAATTCCAAAACAAAAACAATTTCCTTTTACCAGTTACCAGTCTTTAAATGACTCTGTCAAACTCCCATTGTTACAGATAGTTCAAATGACAACAACTGTAAGTTGTTTTGCAGCTAGGTATTTTAAAAGTAAATATATAAAAGCACAAGGATTTTTATCTACCAAATCTAATTTTTTAAAGAACATTTCCAGAAACACATTTTAATTTTGTTAGCCTTTAAAAAAAAAATCATAACGGTGAAGTACTTAACACGTGAAGCTTAATTTCTTCGGTCTAAGACACAGATGATGGAGCCTACAAAGAGATGGTACTTGACAAAAGAATTGAGAGAGAACAGAATTAAAATGATTAAGTGAGACTGCTTGAAAATAACTCAATCTGAAACTAGAACAATATTTTTTTTTTGCATCCTCTCTGCCAGTTCAAAACAAAGATACTAAAAGAAACTTCAATGTTCCGACGAGGTCTTCTTGAAAAGCAGTAGATTTACTCCACCTCACTGAAGATAAAGTGGTTGGTTGCTAATCATTTAGCAAATGAGGGACAACTGTTAATGAAATTATTTCTGCCAGTGTGCAACTTCCTTTATGAGACATCGTAAAAAAAAACTAGAGAGAAAGGCAAAACGACCATTATGCAAACAACAGGGCAAAGTATACTTCTGCATACCTATATTATTATTCAGACATCTCATTCCAGTGCTACTTCCTCTTTCATTAAAGGCAATAAAGAAACAAAAATTACTACTACTATACAACATTCACGTTGTTGTTATTAGTTTTAAGAATTTTAGATTCTTTGACTTCCATCTGAAGTTTGAAATGATTTACCTGCTAGAAACTAATTTATTTTGCAATTAAAATAATTTAATGATTTACAATTTTTATAACTTCTTTGCAGAAGTCATATTGAAACAAGTATTGATGCCCTGACACTATCCTCAACACAATCTATTATCATACATATGTTTTGCCAACAGTAATCTGTTTACCGTAGCTGATTTTTTAACCTCTGTGTAGTCTTATCCATGCCAGCAGTGAACACAAGGGCTCCACAATCCACTTTTGCATTTCTGATGTAAAAAAAACAAAACTTGGCAAAAGTCATGCAAATCTTCTCATCAAATTAGGTTGTTTGCTGCATTATTCTGTTTTTGAAACAGGGACTTATTCTTGTTGATGCTGTAATCTTTTGCCCAGCATACATCCTTTCTTATGGATTACTAATCTTAACAAATCTGTTTCTGCTTCATAAAATGACTTAAATACCATTCTTTATTATAGTTAAAGGTCAAACTGATGACGATAGCAAATGCATATAAAAGAAAAAAGAGAAAAGATCAATATCAGAAATAACTACCCAGGAGTAAGTAGCTGGTGATATAAAAGTGCAATGGATATTTATGAGACATTGTGAATTTTGCTGAAACTGCAAGTAAAATTTGAAAACAAAAGTAAAATATTGCAGAATATTTTTCTTTGTCAAAGAGATGCCTAAGCACTGCAGAGTTGAGACAAAAAACCATGCAATTTTAGATTAAACAATACTACATTAAATTAGACAATCCTTGGATTTTTTCTGTGTGATTCTTGTTCGCTTAGCTCAGAACACTGAACTTTGCTTTCTGAGAAAGCTCTAACAATTCACACTTAAAGGAAATAATTCCCCAGCCATGAGAAAAGAAAATGACCTATCTATTTATGATCTTTTCCCTCCCACAGGATTAAAATCTTTGAATGTGAATGAGGACTTCAGGGAAAACAATAATTGTAATATTTCTGGTTATGATTTAATTAATATGTAAATTAAATGATAATGGTTAAAACAATAACTTTTTGTAATGCATTTAATTACTGGTGAAAATAAGATCCAAGTTTTCAAAAAAGAAAGAAAAAACCCCTTTTCAAGGGAAAGCCGTCACATTTGGGGTTTGTCACATACAGTCCCATGACCCAGGGGACAAGCAGCATCATGGGCTGAGGTGAAATGAACAGCAATCAGTGCTTAAATTCTACAATGCCGAGAGAGCGGAAATTCTGAGGCTTTTCTCATCACAGTTGTTACATTGAAAACATTTCTTATATAGTAAGGGGAGTGTGTCCAGATACCGTCGTCTTCAAATAAAAATCTGCACACACTCAGAACAACTTAGCATAGTTTTAAAATATTTAAGTTGTTTTTTTTTTTTTCCTACTAAAGAAAGGCATTAACAAAAATTAAAAAAATCACTCCTGCATGAGAAGTAAAGACGGTTAAGTGCAAAACAAGCGAGGGAATGAATATACCTAAGGTAGAGTCGGGCTGTGCTTGTGTTGTGTGGTGTTATGTGGTGTTGTGTTATGAACTTCCTAGTGAATTCCTTGCTACTGCTAACAGCAGACATCACATAAAGGTCGACCTCACCAAGTATATGTGTCCCTGTTGTTGTTTTTGCTAACCGGGCTGGCTACTTGCTGAACATTCCTACACTTTTAACAAATTTTTATTTATTTATTTATTTATTTGAAAGAGCAGAATCCCGACGCCATAACAGCTGTTTGCAGACACCGGGGGAGACTGGAGGAGGAGGAGGAGGAGGAATTCACATGACACCGTGACAGGCCAGCCAGTCCCTGCATGCTGTAGCCAGCAGTGACAGTGTGTGTGTGTCCACAGAGAACACCGGCCTTTATGGATGGCAGATATTCCGCATTAATAACCAGACATTAAGTAACTAAACAGTCGGCCTTTTTGTTCTAACTGTAGGCTGCGCCGCTCCCCCCCCCCCGATTTAACCGGGGGTACGGGTACACATTCTGAGGGGGGTGGGGGGTGTGAAAGTAACGGTACAGTCTGGTAAAACTGGGAAGAAAGTCTAAGTAATTTATCTCGGCTCCCACCACTGAAGTTCGCGAGTTTCCACTGCTGCGTCGGGCGGCGGCGGCGGCAACAACAACAACAACATGGAATTTTAAAACTGACTGACGCAGACGACAAGAAAAGCTGGCGGGACACCGAGCATTCCCCACACATCACCACCGTCTACACACACGTACAGGGTGGCAGCAGGGGTGGGGAAGGGCGTCCGTCAGTCGGGCGGCGGAGGTGGGACGCACCCCCCCCCCGCGCCCGAGTAGGGGTACAAAGACCCCCGCCGGCCGGCCGGCCCTCCGATCAGCTGACTGAAGACAATCGGTCCTGCCTCCTCTCTCCCCCCACCGGAGGAGGAGGAGGAGCCGTACCTTAGCACGACAGCCATCCTCACCCCCCCCCCACCACACACCACCAGCAAACTATCCCCGCAAACAACACACTTCCATCGAGAAACTGAAAAGTTACAGAAGTAAACTCAAGAAAGGCACCGACCTTCGTTTTCGTCACAATGTGAGTCGCCAGCTTGACGACAGCGAAGTTTCCCTTCCCTATGGTCCTTTCCATTTCGTAATATCCGACTCTGACGGGGCCTCCAGACACCGAGTGGCTCCTCACACCAGCTTTCGAGGCCGCCATTTTGTTTATGGTCGCTCGTTAGCCTCGAACTGATGACGTCCGACCCGAACTAGGTCACTCTGTTACTGCTCCTCTGGAGGGGTGGGGGTGGAATTTCTTGCAAATTGAGGTCAGGGACAAATTTCCTCTTACTCTCCTAACTTATCTGTCTCCAAGCGCCGATACCTTGACAACGGAAAGACTGGCCGACAGAAAACAGACAGGCGAGACAATACGCTGGTTAAATCCCTCAGTACATCGCTCAGTTCTTGCAATAAGGAAGTCTGTAGGCTTTTATGTGCAACTCCATCCTACATATTCCCGTATCGATTTTTCCTCTTCACCAATACATACATAGAAATATATATATATATAATCGGTCGGTTCGATTGTTTGCTTTCTTCTTCTAAAACTTTGGGTGTGAGCCGGTCTCTACAGGTGTGGTGGCCGTCGCCAGCGATTCAGCAGACGCCTGACACGTGCGCCTCTAGCAGAGCAAACACGCGAAAGCTCGGTTTTCTGTTTACCAATTAGCGGGAAAGTGGTCCCGTCACACTGGCAGGGAGAGGGAGAGCCAGGGCAAGCATCTCTCGCTCCATCACCTTATTATTATTATTATTATTATTATTATTATTATTATTATTATTATTATTCAGGTTTAAGTCTACGCGGCGGTCCCTTTGGAAAACCAGGAACTTTCCAGGTAGCCAGCCAGGTGAGACGTGCAAAAGGAAGAAGCTACAGGAGATTTAGGCTTTCCTCGAGGAATTCTGCTTTAAATCGCAAAAAATCTGTCAGTCAGGACGGCACAACGAGAAGTCCAGTTCACCTAACGGCCAATGGAGCCGATCGCAGATGTTCGAAAAACACTAAAACGGTGGTGCCGGGTGACCGTTTCGGCCGAGGCGCTGTCACACAATTAACCCCTTCCAAACGCTTTGTTTTACTGTTAATAAATATTCGCATATCTAGTATTAAATGGCAGACAAAAACTTCATCTCACTTTCTGCATAAGTCTAACGCCAGGGGGCGTGCCGCGTCGTTGACAAATCACGCGCGTCGCGTGATGTGGCGCGAGAACTCCGAGGTGGTTCTAGTAGCCATAGCGAGTGAGTTCAGAGAATATCTATCTACCTGATCAGTAAGAAACGAAAGATTAAAGCGACTCAACGTCTTAACAAGATAGCGGCAGCCAGCTTAGCGCCTCACGTAGAGGTCAACGATTATGTTTCTGCGAAGATAAATTCATTAGATGTCACTATCTATTTGATGTTTACTGCTTGATTAAGAATGTGTTTTTGTCTATTGTTTATAGGCGGAAATGATGCGGAAAATTATTAATTCCACCGGAATATTTTAGCGAAATTTAGGGTTCGAAAACTAGATTCATTCCCAATAACAGAATTACGTGATTTCTAATTATTATTGTTTTAAATTGGGAAAGACAACTCTGTAATATTTACCTTAAAATGGGGGGAAGTGACGTCACATCTCCACCCGATGGAAGTATAATATTAAGTTAGCCGTTAGAAGAGTCTCTCTGACTAACTTACAAAAAATGTATTTTACCGTCCTTTTTATTTAAATTGCTTCTCCATACTTTTTGCTGGCTAATAGTTTTGCCAAAGTCGATAGATATTTACAAAAAAAAATGGACAGGGGGGGGGAGAGAGTAAAACTTTGGTTTATCGCTGTCCCTGTCAGTGACACGGTGAAGATGTCTACCTATCGCCTCTTCGTGCTGACTACGGTACGCAAGTTCTGTATATTGGAATTCCGAGCCGTGCACTGACGACCGACTCGTTCTACGCCATCGGTTTAGCTTAAAATGAGTTCAATTTTTATTTTAGAATAAAAGTAGAAAGCAAAAATGTGATGAACATGAACAATATTATACGCCAGCGTGACGATACGTTTTTAAAAACCCGAGAAAATTCGATGGCGCTTGGATTTAAAATTTAGCAAAACAGAAAACTTTCTATAATATTCTGGGTAATCTTGTAAGCATTAGATGTATAAGTGAGTGGCTCGCTCGTTCCTTATATTTTTGCACACCTCTAAAAAAAAGTAACTAGTATATAATATAAAGTTTTGACTGCCGATTGGTACGGCACTGCTGAATTGTTTGCTGTTACATCGGCTATTCTTATTTCGAATCTCACTTTGTCTTTCGTTGATATGCTCGAAATTATATTTCAAATATTAGGAAAAGCCTTTAAAAAAAATTAAATAAACGCAGATTGTTTTGTTTTAGATTTGTTAGTCTATCACAAAAGTTTGCTGGAATAAAGCTGAAGTTATTTCGTTTCGTTTTAATAATTTTTTTTTTAATGCCATTGTATCTGTTTTAGGCCTCCTCTTCTTTTTCTCGTTTGTCTGATTCTCTTGGGCAAGGACGTGCAATATGAACACGTGACCGCCACTCACTGACAAGCTACTAGGACGGACTTTTAACTGGAAAGAAAGCAGTTCGTAACTAACTTGGAGGATAAAGGTTTTGTTGTTGTTGTTTTTTTCCAATGATCATCTGCACACACGATATTTCGCCATCTTTCAAACAAACAAACACCAGAATCAGTGAGATTTTCACAAATGGGGTGTGCCAGACGTGCTTCCAGATCCGACGTGACGTCACGCCCGATAGCGTTTTCAACAGAGAACTTCCAGATCCGACGTGACGTCACGCCCGATAGCGTTTTCAACAGAGAACTTCCAGATCCGACGTGACGTCACGCCCCATAACGTTTTCAACAGAGAACTTCCAGATCCGACGTGACGTCACGCCCCATAACGTTTTCAACAGAGAACTTCCAGATCCGACGTGACGTCACGCCCGATAGCGTTTTCAACAGAGAACTTCCAGATCCGACGTGACGTCACGCCCCATAACGTTTTCAACAGAGAACTTCCAGATCCGACGTGACGTCACGCCCCATAGCGTTTTCAACAGAGAACTTCCAGATCCGACGTGACGTCACGCCCGATAGCGTTTTCAACAGAGAACTTCCAGATCCGACGTGACGTCACGCCCGATAGCGTTTTCAACAGAGAACTTCCAGATCCGACGTGACGTCACGCCCGATAGCGTTTTCAACAGAGAACTTCCAGATCCGACGTGACGTCACGCCCCATAACGTTTTCAACAGAGAACTTCCAGATCCGACGTGACGTCACGCCCGATAGCGTTTTCAACAGAGAACTTCCAGATCCGACGTGACGTCACGCCCCATAACGTTTTCAACAGAGAACTTCCAGATCCGACGTGACGTCACGCCCGATAGCGTTTTCAACAGAGAACTTCCAGATCCGACGTGACGTCACGCCCCATAACGTTTTCAACAGAGAACTTCCAGATCCGACGTGACGTCACGCCCCATAACGTTTTCAACAGAGAACTTCCAGATCCGACGTGACGTCACGCCCCATAACGTTTTCAACAGAGAACTTCCAGATCCGACGTGACGTCACGCCCCATAACGTTTTCAACAGAGAACTTCCAGATCCCTGTCGTTTACTGAAATACGCTGGAATGGGCGATATTAAATCATGGAATAATAGATGCTGATGCTGATCGTGAAGTTCATTTTTTATTACAAAATAAACATGTAGTCCACTTTTTATCTTAAAGTCAGCCTGTGTAGTTCTCAAAGGTCTTTCGGGTTCGGGTTATTTGTTATAAATTAACTCGTGTGATTCAAGAATATATGTTAAAGTGACAAAAAAAAAACAAAGAAAGAAGGGGGTTATTAGGTACAAAGCTGCTATGTATATCTTTTATGGCGTTTGTTTGTTTGCTTGGAGTGAGGAAAGACGTTTTCATTTATCTTATTTTCCTCTCTTTCAGTTCAGTCACGTGTCTCGGTGAAGTACTTCCTCTAAAGAAGTAGCTTCCTCATCATTACCGCGGCGATCCGAGGCTGGTGACGAATGGAGGAAGAACAGCAAAGTCGAGAAGTCATTCGGGGCGAGAGAATAAATCAGACGAAAAGCCCGAAACAACTGGTTTCTGTTTCGTTTTTCTTTTCCTTAATAAGTAATTGTGCCCTAATCTTTAGAAGGAAGCGGGGTGGGCGGTGGGAGGGAAAGGAAACCAACCGCTATTGTCGGGGTTTCTACGTGTGGCAGCATCGTCGGGGGACAGAAGGAGAGAGCGAACCCCGAACAACGGGGGCTCTCGTGACGACGGCGACGGGTAGGAGCCCCAAAGATCGGGCGAGCCTTGATGTAGATAGTAGCCAGGTAGTGATTGGTGCCATCAATTTCAGTGGTAAATCGTGATGGGCACTGTGGGCGATTTTTTTTAGCTAAATGACTACTTACATTTCGTATAATAATAATAATAATAATAATAATAATTAATAATAATAATAATAATAATAATAATAATAATACGATGGGTAATGTAATCGGATGAATAGGAAGTCATTTATCATTGCTAAAAATATACATATATATGTAGCATCGGCTAACCATAGCCGGGTATGATCCTTTAATGTTCTATCGTCATCGACAAGGTGGTTCCAATAACGAACGACCTTTCGAATAAGGTAAACTACACTGTCAGATACAGTGGCTTAGAAGGCGACTTGTCTCAAAAAAGCGGGAGTTGCCCTGGAAACGATAGCGTCCCAATGACGTGTGATGACGTCAGAGCGCCGCAGAAATCGATAACGTTGTGGCTTGAAAATATCAACCTTTAAAAAATTCTCTTTTTTTCGCAAAATGAGTGATTGACTTTTCTTCGTGGCATATCTGGTGCTAGAGACATTCAGGCCTAAGGCACTGATGACGGTTATTATTATTATTATATTATTATTATTATTATTATTATTATTATATTATTATTAACCGAACCGGTATAATCTGCAGGTGAATGTTTATCGCTTAATCTCGCCTTTCTCTATCTTCTTCTTCATCATGGCGTTCAAATAGGAAACAGAAGCCGAATTGACTTTTCGCTTGAGATATACACTTGAGTGTCCAAAATTATAGCCGCACCAACACACGAAAACGATGCTATATGCTTTAAAAAAAAAAAAAAAATTCTCAATAACATCCCAGCAAAAGATGAGCTTATAAAATCCTCATTAGCCATGATGTATCAGACCATGTAAACTATTAATTTGACGTTGTTGTGAACTACAACTTTCCGGGAACCTGCCAGTTCTTCCGATGAATGTTAAATCCAGTTCATACTTAAAGGATCGTGTTATCAAGTTCTTCGTATATCTTCCCTTGCTGCTACCATGAATAATCGTTAACGGTTACCGTGCTTTCGTGTCGATGTTAATGGACCTCGTTACTGATGATTGCTATTTCTTTGTTGTTTTTTTTTCGGATGAAAAATGGTGCCAACAAACAAAATTTAAAATTGAAACAAGGCCATCATCATCTACATGGCTGGTTAGTCCCAACGGAGAACCGGGGAGAAAATTGGAGTTTCGTGGGGTGGTGTGCGAACAACCATACGTCGAATGAAGTCAACTGGTCCAACCATGAACTTAAAGGGCAAAGTAAGAAAGAGAAAACAAAAGTCTGCATGAGAGGAGGTTCGAAAGTATAGAGTAAATCCATCTTGGTGGGTAGCCAATTAACTGCTGACCGTAATTTCTCCGCAACAGTTGGCACCTCTCGACTTGTGCTACTACCAAATGACGGGTGGGAGAGGTTGGGCTGATTGGCCGAGTAACAGCTGGAAAGTCTTTTCTTAGACGTGGTTCGACTGGACTAAACGACATCAGAACTATACTTCGGTGCATTGTATTGTGGCCGGATGTAGCATTTGGAAATATTCGGTATGCTAGAAGAAAGATCAGAGAAAGTATATGTAGAGCTGCATTTTCCCAGCGGATAATCATGGTATGGAGAGGTGAAAGTATGAGGTTGTTTTGCTGATTACTCAGTTGGTGACTCTATAACAATTGATGAGATTTTTTTACAAAAAAAAAAAGATATCACAATAAGCTACAGCGCCATGCAATTCCACCAGAGCATCATTTCATAGGTGATGAGTTTCTACTGCAGCAAGAAGTTGATCCGAACCACGTTGAAAAGTTCGGTGGTACACAACGTCTTGTTAGAAAGGAATCGGAAGGACTTCTTAAAATCATGGTTTTTGGTTCCCTCATTTTCCATATCTGAACCCCATTCAGCCCGTGTGAAATAAGTAGATCGAAAAGTCAAGGAAGATAAAGATGGCAGCGCCATTCACCTATGGAACTCTTGTAAAAGGGTAATTTTATTTTACTTGCTTTTTTAAAAATTGCAGTTATCTTGTTCTATTATTTTCTCTAGTGGCTACATTCGGAAGACTAATAATGGTTCCTTCGCACCCTTGGAAATCTTCAACCTGTGCAATAGCTTTCTTCTATCTCATTCGACCATTCCCCCTATTTTTCTGTCTGGCTTTCTTCTTCTCCATCCTTTCGGACGACCCTTTTCTAGGTTTATCGATCGAACTTTGAATTGCTCAGAACTTCATGGAGATTTGTAACCGAAACGTTGCACTTAGTTTTCTTTTTTGCTCTCAGAATCATTGCCTCTCTCTCCAGCCCTCGCACACATCAGCACCGCGCTCCTCGGTCCTCACGATGGACAGCCAACTAACCGCACTAAGAACCCCTCCTTTCATTGCATTTGCACGATAAAAATTATTTACAAATATTTAATCGCCGCACACCTAGCGAATGCATATTTTTTGCTCCTCCTCTCTTTTTTTTCTCGTTTGTGTTTAATTTTAAACGAATTTGGAAATCTTGACGGATATTGACCGGACCACTTATGCAGGCCGCGGGAAAGCTTCTCTCGCAAGATTACCAAATGGGATACAGTTTTCAGTGACACATTTATCACCAGAAAAAAAAAAACAAGCTGGCGAAAACTTTGAGGTAAGATAGATAAATCTGCCGGAAGTAGTACCAGACGCCAAAGGCGTTTATAATCAACACGTGATTTTTAATGGTTGACTTTTACTATACAGGAAGATGATCAAAGTTTGCCCGGCAAAACGTTTAGCAAAGGAAGTGGATTTGTTTGTCGTATAACAGTCAAAAGAGTAATATATAAGGTCATTAGGATGGTATCAACGGCACCCGAGCAGTAAACTAACCCTGACTCAACCCCCTATTAGCTAGGCCTCCAAAATTTTGCATATATTAACCATCCTTAGTTTCCAGCAGTCTCATCAATTGTAATGGACATTTTTGCTTTTTATTCCAGGTTATTAGTTGTATAGCGTGGCGAAAACATTGACAGAAAAATCTGCGACTGGTATGAAGTTCCCAAAGTCTTTTAGGAAATCACAGTTTGATGGTACAGAATGCGAATATTTTTGCTGTCCTTGTGTTCATTTGATTCCTTTTTACTGGCGAATGAGATATTTAGGAAAGATCCCAAAATATTTGAGGCATTGCATTGTTTTATTTAACTCGTTTATTGGCTATTTAGTGAGAAAACCACTTTATGAAATATTAAGGTTTTTATTATTTTTTCTTTGTATTTTATGTAAATTTAAATCAGAAATACCTTGGGATATTAAGATATGAGAGGAAAAAACGCTTAGTTTGTAAGGCTGTTGTTTTGTTTTTCTAAGAGCCAGTGGAACATCAAAGCTTTTCTCGTGTAATGATTTGTTGATGTTAACATTCAAAGAAATCATGGCATTCACAGACTTTTAACATACTACCAACACCACAACAGCCTTTGTATGTAGTCTGATTTGAGACCGCCTCGTTGGTGTATCTCTCTTCCTTTGTATGGTTTCTTTTCCCTCTTTCACCGGCCAGGGTTTTTATTTACTTCCAAATATGAAGAGCTCTGGTAGGGCATTTCCTTGCACATCTGTATTCGTTAAGGAAGGCAACGAGAAACCATCTTAACTATTAATTTCCCTGGCGTGGGGCTGAGCCACTGACCTGTCCGTAGGCAAGATGATGATGATGATGATGAGGAGGAGGAGGAGAAAGAGAGAGAGAGAGAGAGATGTTCGAAAAACCGTTGTTATTATGTGGTAGAAGCCGTTCTTGTATTTTGCAGAACTTGTACTTATAGAATCTATTAGGTCATGTTTTATTTTATAGAATTTGCAGGTGTTCCCTTGAAATACTGCGGTGAGGCTAGTTCTGGACACTTGACCCTTAGTTCTCCAACAAGATACTTCTAAAGGATCTTTATACGTTCATATCTGGTCCCTGTGGAACCCAGAAGGATAATGTAGTTCGTTTCGCCGTCTTGCGACCTGTATGTGTGACATGTTGCTCCATCTTCCTGCTAATCGGGCGATAAACTTTTGATTAAATAGAAGCAGAAGAGTATTCCGAAGAATGGATTCGTACCCGGTAGAATTTATACATCCGTCAGTGACTGCAAGATTTGATTTATCTCCCCCTCCCGAACCAAATACCGGCCCACACCTTCGCTTTAGATCCTCCTTGCTTGATAGCTTGTTTTAATCAGACACTAGATGGAAATAAGTCTCTTCTATGGCGATCAAAGGATGCGAATTAATGAAGGTTGTACTCATACGAGCCACCAGTATGTACGAGGCGGAGCTGACATGAACACACCATTGCGGAGCGCGCAGAGTGATGTTGCCTGCTTACGGCAGCTGGAAGGGACTGTTGCCAGTCCGTGTGCTTCACAACCCCGACAAACAACCGAATGCCACACGGCGCTAATGAGGAACGCGGAGTTAGTTACCTGCCGCCTTCATGGCAGGATAACCGTGGCCTCGCTCCCGGAGTATCGAAGGTTGGACATTATTCAGGAATCCATCTCCTCGAAATTAATGGCACGCCGCGGTTATTACCAAAAAATCTGCTGTTTGCTGCTCTTTTTTAACTGAACAAGTTAATCTTTATTAGCGTAATAAACCTATCCCGGTGGAGTTCCCTCGTTCTTGAATAAATGAATACATGAATAAGTGAACGACTACTTCCACGAAGAAGAGTCTGACTTTGCCGGTCGTAGCCGGCAGCCTGGCTCATGGCGTCTCAGATTTATTACTGATCTTTACTTTCGTTTTATTGCGTAAAATCTCGTTGTATCTCGGTATGAGAATTGGGGAAGTCGCGTCGAACGGGAGTAGTAGTCCACGCGACACCGGAAACTTACGGGTAGGCGTGGCGTGCCCTCTTCGTGCCGGACTAACGCGGAACCTTCCAGAACTCGTCTGGCCGGAAGAGGAACGAACAGGAAACGCGCGGTGGTTGCCATGACAAACGCGCCACTACCTCACCTAGTCGCGCGTGACGTAAATGGCGTTGACGGAGATAAACACGTGACATCCGTCGAGTGCATTTGTTCCGTGTTGTATTCGCACCCCCACCGATGTTGGAAAACAGCAAAGGAAAAGCGCGAAGAGTACTGAGAGAGAGACGCCTTATGCTTTCGTTTCAGTCAGTTTTGCCTTTGTTACTCGATCTGCCTCATCCATTGTTTGTTTCCAGCATCTTCGCGCAACGATTTAGCACCAAACAGGTATCTGCCACGCGGCTTAAATGTTTCCTTTTATTTCGCTAATTCTTTCCATTAAAAATTTCCATTCCTTGGCTCTAAAACGAATTGCGCGTATAAACTGAAAGTAAAGTCCATGGCTTTTTAAAAGATTTATTTATCAGCACTAATATACAGTCACTGAATACGCATTCCAGGTTTGGTCAGATGTGCAACAGTAATGATTATGCAATCTCTGCATTAAAAGGGGGGGGGCCAAACGGAGATAACTCACTTTTCGTTGGGTGGTGAGGGGTTTGTGTCCGTTATTGGGATTTTTGTCCGATAGTTGGATGATCAACCCAGAGCCTCGATCCAACTAATTTCCAAAATTAATTGAAAAAGACGCAAGTAACAGAACAGAGGGTTTTGTTTAGCTCCGTTTGGAAGTTGTCAACAAGGAACTGGAAGGTCTATAAAGCAGGTGGGTGCGGGACAGCTGTTTTCTCGTCCCCGTGCTGTTTGCCTGTAAACGCCAGTAGGCAACAATAGGTTAAATAGAGAGAAAAGAAGAAGAAGAAGAAGAAAAGAGACAGAGCCGCAATTGTACAACGTAACTAATCGAGAGCTGCTCACTCTTCTAGAGGACGGAAACACGTGTGAGTGACGCAGATCCGCTTCACTGCGCAGGATCAATGACCGACCGTGCTCTCTGGGCGAGAAGTAATTGTTCGGTACGCTTGCACTTTCTGGAGGCACTTTAGATCCGACTTTGAACATCAGTCCGCTATTGTAGGCGAGGGTTCATCGCTCAGACGAGCTCTCGCCTCGGTGAAAAGAAAGGAAATACGTACATCAGAGGCAACCCGAGGAGATCGCGGGGAAAATGTTTTATAGAAGACATCAAATCTTCCTCGAGGAGAACTCTGACCACTGAACTGATTCCCAACAATGCGCCGTTTGTTGTACTGACATGTGACAAATGCAATACATCTTCATTAACACTTTGAATGCCAAGGATGTGTCTACCTTATATATTGCACGGACCAAGCGATACTGTGATGTAAATCGCACGAGTTTATTCCGGTTAAAACTTTTGCACATAGTTCAGAAATTGAACGTATTTCCGCAACGCGACGTTCGGTGGCGCGCACGGCCCACCCCAGTCCCGCAGGTTCCGGTCACCTGGTTTAACAGACTTCCGGCGCGTGGCCATTCCGGACGGCCCACCCCAGTCCCGCAGGTTCCGGTCACCTGGTTTAACAGACTTCCGGCGCGGTGGCCGCGCACGGCCCACCCCCAGGTTCCGGTCACCTGATTTAACAGACTTCCGGCGTGTGGCCATTATGGACGGCCCACCCCAGTCCCGCAGGTTCCGGTCACCTGGTTTGACAGACTTCCGGCGCGTGGCCATTCTGGACGGCGAGTCTGTCTAGTAACTCTTTGTGTGTGTGTGTGTGTTTTTTTTTAAATACTGCCCGGGGAGCGGAGGTGACCTCTCTCATTAGTATAACCTGTTTCTTTCATCTGGCGTAACGAAATCGTTACACGGACGGCGATCGTTCGTATTTGATGCCATGCAAGCATCAAGGAAAGATCGTTTTGTGGATGTCTGTGGTAAATTTTAAAAATGCATTTCGGTTCAATGCTTTGTTAGGTTGGAATCTTATTATCTCATTTTAATTCCCCCACAGCACGCACAGTGCGCCATGACTGCGCGCGTAGATTATTAGATAAATATCTGTATTGGTACCCGGAAGTTTGCTTTTCGCACGCTAACACTAGCAACTTTTCGGAGATTAGTGCAATATAAATACACGAGAAAGAATGCGGCGAGTCTCGTTGTGTTCTAGAAAAACATATTTTAACAGCTGTTTTTAAATATCCTTGTGCTATTAAAATCTTACTTCCAGACCCAGGTCTCTCGTTTCAGGAATGCAGTGGCTTTTGCTGAACCTTCATGAAACAAATATGATACAGTAATTAAACCGAATACCAATAACGCCGAAGGTGTGGGGGGTCTATGACGAAGTTAACAAAGAGATCAGCGAAAATGTCGCATAATCCTAATAAAATTATCCGATTTAATGAAGGGAATAGCACCTCTAGGAAATGTAATCAATATTTAATTGAGAGCTCTCGGCAGGAAAATGAAAGATAGGAAGACGGTTAACAGCGAACATTCGAGTCTGTTTGTTGTGGTGCTCGTTGTTAATTTGGCCGGTTAAGACGATGATGCTACCTAAATGAGGTTTCTCTGTGTATGAAGAAAGCCAATGCGGGATGGAAACGCAAGATAAGTCTTGTTCTCCTGTTCGTTTTACCGACCCGAAATCCCACGACTTATTTTCATTAACACCGAAGTGAGTAATACAGGTTGGAGACTTAATCTACTCTATATAAAAAAACAACAACAACAACAGACCCTAATCACTTACTCATCCTTGTCGAGGTCGGAAGTACCTGGCCTCTCGTGACGCAGGGTTTCAACGCAACCTGGCGGACAACCGTGGTACTGCGTTCTCGCGCCAGAGTTCTTCCTTGTAGACATCGGTGTACGACCGGCACAAACTATGATTAATGTCTTTGTGGTGGTGGGAATTTTAGTAATTTTAAGCTTTCGTAACCTTTCGACCATGCATGGTTGACACTGTAACTCTCTTGTCAGGAAGATTACAAACGGCTAGGTGATGAATAGGGTTCCGCATGCTTGCCCAAGGCTGTCATCGATACTTTCCCTATCTCATTTCAGAAGAGCTAAAAAACACAAGGTGGCTGTTTCCGAAGCCCCATCATGGGAATATTTAATTAATCATTTAGTATACGCATTTTATAATGTGTGTGTGTGTGTGTGATCAGTAACTTTAAGCCTGAAACTCGGCCGTAAAGTCCGCTACGAAAACATTCTAATATACATATATTTTAAACAACACCACATTGGTATTGAACCCATGCCCGTCTAGACAGCCGGTCTGCGAGGTAGCGAAGGAGCGTAGTGTCGCGGCGGTCCGCTAGAGAGAGCCCCCACTCCCTCCGAAAAAGGCCCGGGCACTTCCGATATGGCAGAAAAATTCCTACCAAAATTCTTTATTTCCAAACGTGGTCGAGGAAACCGAAGTGCCCTGATGAGAGTTTTTACCAGTGCTTTCGCGGCAATATTAAACTTTATCACCTATTTCTGGACTAATCGATACACAGTCTTTTATAATCGGAACAGAGGTTCAGGAAGCTGAGTATTGCATGCGAGCTCAATGAGAGGGGAGCGGAGCTCTCAGTTTCCACTTGTTTATCTTATGTTGTATATGTTTATATTAACAGGGTACATGAAAGTCTTACCAAGTTTTCAATGCTTCGAATTATCGAATAAACCCTACGAAGAGGAGATTTGAAAATGGAGAGGGCAAGAGGTGGAGAAAACAGTTAATATAAGCACAGGGTCATTGTCTGTTGTATATATGTACCTATCTGAATTAAAATAAATTCAGCTAAGCAAACACAAAACTGACCACAAAAATGTGAAAGGATCTCGACCAATTTTGTCGCTTCACTTATCCTCTCGGAGCGGCCCGACGGCATATTTAACTCTTTGGCTGCCATCTGATCTTCATTAGCTAACACTGTAATGTCTTCTTTATTACTGTTCAAGTCTTTGCTTTCGCATTTCAGCACCAGAATGGAGGCATTAGAAACAGCTTCCGAAATGGGCCGGTTGATCCACGACAGGGACACGCAGCCCAAAGCCCGTTTATCCTCTTGCCGCGACCCAGTGTATTACTTCCGTTTCACTTACGAATAGACCATAAATACCTTTTTTGCAAGACTTTGTTTACTTGGTTTTTCGCCGAGTATGGATCAGCTGCTACGTTACTGGTGCCAGATTTCGATACCATGGCAGCTGGCGATGCCCAACGCTCATCTCTCAGCTACATTAAATAGATATTGTTCAGTAATGCGATTTAACTCACTACCGTCTTTGATTACTCCGGCAATATTCATTCTTCTATAATAACAATTATTAATAAAAGTATTTATATTTAATATTTAGCTCGCTTCGTATTATTGAGTATTGGGTGCGCATGCAGCAGCAACAGGGCGGCATTAATTCTTTGTGTTTGATTATCTCGCATACATTTTTGTTTCTGATGTGCATCGTGCAGTGAGGAATAGAATTAACAGTAATTCTAAGTATATTGCGGCCGAGGCTTTAATTTAAGTCAGGTTGTTCTTCAGTCATGCGTGACCCCGTTAGATTAGTTTTCCGGATATGCGGTGCGTGATTAAAGTTTGGTTATGGTTCGCCTACGACATGACGTCATGAGATTAGTAAGAAATAAACTCGTAGCCGTATATCCACTTTCATCTATCACTTCCTTAAAGTGCATCCTGGAGTATTTGCGTGGGAACAAATTATCATTTTAATTTTTTTTTTTTTTAAAAAGTAGAATTAATTTGCCCCGTGACGTTTCGGCTTTAACGTCGTCATAACAACCGGATAAGTCAGATGCGCAGGGGGCATGGAGGGAAAGAAAAGGAGGCAACGACTTCGCTTTGTTTGGTTCTATATTGACCCCCAGAGCTCAGGGATAACCCCTTATTCTCTTTGCTGGACCCACTATCTAGCAGTGGGTCCAGCGAGAACAGCCACGTTTTTTAAAGAGTAAAAAGAACAAAAACCTGATGACGTCATGACTCCGGCAAAGGGCCTCGTGTGGATATCAGCCGACTGCGAGGAAGAGAAGGGAAACGGACATCCACTGAGGCGGATTGGCTGAGATATGGGAGGACTCTTCTCCCTGAGGATTGTTCCGCTGGTGAACTTTGACAATAGTTGGGCGTGGAATTCGAAGGAAATTCTTTGGAACCGTCGTGCGTTCATCGTTGAGAAATACTTATTGGCGGCTAAACTGCTCAACGCGGAATTGTGGCACACTCTGTTCATTCATTCCACTGTTGCTTTCTATATGAAGCTATAAAGCGGGAACATTACCCATCACCCAGCTACGTCTAACCGACCCATCCATAACAGCTGACGGTTCCCGATCTCCTCATCGTTAGATTCTAAATGTCGCCGCAATGGAGTCGGTGTTTATCGAATGACTCGTATTATTATTAGCTGTGGAAGATAAGCAAACTATTAGGAGATTCTCTCGCTTTCAAGCAGTGAAGTCAGGAATTTAGAGGAGGGCTGGTGAAAGTACTAAGATCTAGGGACAGTTCTTATAAAGCTAGCTTTCAGAAAGTGAGAAGGACAGGAAGTCTCCTTTGGTTGCCACAATGGTGTTCCAACCGACTTGGTGTCACGTATTACCGAAACACGGATGTTCAGATGCTAAAGGGAAAAACGGCAAAAAAAGAAAAACATAGCGGACACAAAGGGTTTCTTTGTCCCTTGCTTCTCGTACAAAGCCGGAGTCCGCAAAACCGCAGATATAGACAGAACAAAGAGATGGGGTTTAAAACGAGTCCTCCCCCCCCACCCACCTTTTTGTCCTTTGCCGAGCAGTTTTATGGTTCGGCCACCTCGTTCATCGTGTTCGTGTCTCCCCCGCCAACGCGACCAGCTTTCGTTTCTGATCGGCTCTTGTCAGACGGGACCGCGGTGCTTCGCCGACTGACGCGGAAGGAAAATACGCAATCGGTTAGCGCGACAAAGCCTCTTGGGCCGATCGTCTCTCCCCGCTCCACCTCTAGATGGCGCCACGCTTGACCATTATCGCGAACGAGCCCCTTTGTCGCGGCTACCTCAGACTTTGCAGGCTATAGTTTCGGGTCCGAAATCTAAGAAAAGACTGATTCTCTGCATTCCTTTCGGGAGGAAGATATAAAACTGAATTGTAATTTTAAAACTTTAAGTGGAAATAGAAAAGATGGGGACAGATCGTAAACGGTAGTAAGAAGAAGAGCTGCAAGTGACGTAAACCGAAAATTCCGAAGGGAGGTAACCCCGGATAGCGCGACTGTGTTAACAAACAAACAAACCAACCACCTGAAGCATCTCGTTGAAACTCTGCGCTTTCTCTGCTGTTCCAACAGGGGGTCTTATAATATTCTTTTCGTCCAAAGTCTGCGTGCAGATCCTATCCAGGAATCTTGACCCGCGCTGAGCGCGTGCCACGGCTATTAAGCCAAATTTGCACGTGGTGCGATTTATCAGCAATACCCACGCATTCATTAAATTACAGAAAAACAACAGAAGAAGAGGAAGGTATGCCGGTTTTGGAGACGAGAGCTTGGTTCTAGAGTAAAACGTTATCAGTTGCCCGGAGCAGCTCTACAAAATTCTGTCAAGTAAAAATATCCGGAAACGGAAATCAGTATTTTGTGCGGAGTTCCTGCAATTTCTTTCGGGCTGGAGTGATTCTCTAATGACGCACTCCCCCGGCAGCAGCACGGCCGAGATCTTTAAAATGTTCTAAATTACTTTTGATCGCATGTTTTTTTTGTTTTTTTCCCTTCTATTTTAATATTTCGTTTACAGTTGAACGGAAGCGCTTCCATGTGTTTTGCCAGAAGTTTCTTGGTTGAAGATGCGAGTACGGTATATATGGACACTTAATGAATGTATTAATTCTCGAGAACAACACCCGATAAAAATACCATTCCAATCAACGTGGATGAGGAGGGGTAATCCGTCTATTCCGTTATCCTCTGGAGGGGCAGTTCCACTCGTTGGTTGACAGGGGCCCCAAAGTAGCTTCTGAACGAGCTATCGCCGAGTTCTCTGCACCTCACCTGACTTCCGCTCATATAAGAACAGCAGCAAGCATTTCACTGACCGTGGATGTTTTAAAATAAGTTATCACTTAACGTGGTGATAAGTATACAAAAAGATTACAATAATTGGAGGATGGCTGATGAAACAAGGAAGCATATAAACGAAATATATAACGTGAATGACAGAGATAAAAGCCAGCAGATGCTGGAACAGGGATTTACTGCCAGGTTCGAATGTTGGTGCAAAGAAACGGATTCTCCGTTCTTCGTGTCTTGTTCAGTGAGACGCCTTCTGTGTATGAACATATTCTTGAGGATGCGAACTAACATTCGACTTCGGCGTCTGGCTTTTTGAATGACACGATGTCGCATGACACTGGGGCTACAGAGCGTATGACCAGCCATTTCCGTTATGGTGTCTACGGCTCGTGGGCCGGCACTTGGCTGCTGCTGGAACGTTATTCCGCTTCCCTACCGGCTGCTGAGCAGTCTGTGGTACAATGGCGAAGACGAGGCCCGAGACCAAAAGACCTGTATGGCGTGTCCAATTACCGCTAGGTTCTGTCTGGTTCGGTACCGCCAGCCGACCGACTGCGAAAGCCAGTGACGGTACCGCCGCCAGATCGTTAGTGCTTCTGCTGGCACCAGGTGTGC
>JACATO010001372.1:0-62500 GCA_018389105.1 Nautilus pompilius | reverse complement strand
TTCCAGCACCTACTTTCAATTTCAAACTGTTTTTCTAATTTTATATCTATGCAACCTACAGATGAGCATCTAGTTATAAATGCACTCATTGATAAGGTGCGATCTCGTTATTTGATGGTCTGATAAACTTTTGTGCACATATTTCCAGCTGTTGTAACCAGGAGTCGCGGTGAATTCTTTTCAACATTTTAATTTCAATTTCATTTTGGAAGAAACTTATTGGGAAAAAAACCAAAAAAAAAAAGGTGGGGGCAAAAGAATTAATGGCAGCCTCAATGTTTTACGTCGTTACAAACGTTTTGTGGGATTTTTACCGCAACAATGAGACTCCATATCGTTGTGAACGTGAAGTTCCTTAACCAAATAAAGTTCCATTACAATCAATACACTCCTGCCAACGAGTTACAAGCGCATTTATACCGTTTTGAAAAAAATCTGGACTTCTGAAGTCGATAAACTGTTGGAAGGCAGTTTCAATTGTTGCTTGATTGGAAAAGGATTTCATATGGAGGAAGCTGTCGAGGCGTTTGAAAAGGTGGTAGTCTGAGGGAGAAAGGTCTGGTGAATAGGCTGGGTGAGGGAGAACTTAGTACCCCAACGTGTTCAGTTTCTGAAGAGTCACGTTATAAACATGAAGACGAGCACTGTTGTGGAGTAGGATTGGGCCTCTTCGATTCACCAATGACGGCTGTCATGGGAGAGTTTCTGATGAACAACGTTTAATTCACGTCAGTACCTTTCAACTGCAGTGATGGTTTCTCCAGGTTGCAAGAAGTTATAGTCAATGACACAAGTCGCAGTCCACCAGACAGTGACCATGACCTTCTTTGGGTGGAGGCTGGGTTTTGGAATGTGGTTAGGTGCCTTGTCTCTGTCGAGCCACTGTGCTGATTGTTTGTGATTGTCGTAAAGGATCCATTTCTCATAACACGTAATGATTCGATCAAGAAATGGGTCTTTTTTTGTTTCTTACGACAAGCAAAGAGTAGATCACCAATCGACGATTTTGTTGTTGTTCATTCAAGTCGTGAGGTACCCACTTGTCAAGCTGTTTCACCTGGCAGATTGTGTAAAGAAACAATTTCAATGCTGACGTCAAGCTCTCCAGAAATTTCTCGCACTGTGTTTCTTGGATCTGCTTCGATTGAAGCTTTCAGACGGTTGTTATCACAGCTTCTGCTATGTTTACCTTATCTTCGAGGCTCATATCTCCTGATCGAAACTTTGCAATCCATTGTTGTACTGTGCGCTTATTTGCTGTGTCCTCGTCCCATGGTCGCTTAATATTACGAGTTGCCTCGCTCACTTTGTGGCCTGGTTTGAACTCATGAAGCAAAATGGCATGAAAGACTTTTCTATCCATCCTTCACTCAGAACCCTGAAACAAATATCCATTTTATGATATTTAAAAAGGTAATTGCAAGAAATAAACCCCAAATTAACATCATTTAAAAACCGACAAAACGTTTGTAACGACCTAATATAAAATTTGATAATTATCAATATGAGGAATGTATTGTTGAAGGTTTAATTTATAAATTGTTTACCTTTAGTTAATTCCTATTTTATTATTAGTAATAGTACTGTTAATTCTGCATGGTAACACAATATTGGCCAGACATGCCCAGACCTATCTCTGGGGTCCTCTGGAAGTTAGAGATGGAATACAAGACGACTTATCGCAGACATTCATTTGAAACGTCTGCCTGACCTCTGTCCTCTTATCCAAGTCGAGACACATCGTGGGAGAGCCCTGAAACAGCATTTATTTCACAGACATTCATCCAAACAATCAACTTGAAAAGATCTATTGTTGCTCCCCACGACAAATGGTGATGACGTCTCAGGCATTGCCGAGCTCGTGTTGAATGCAGCTAGCACGTGACACAGTAGTCCCATTTCTTGACGGGGTTCCGCGTTCCTAAAGGAGTTTGAATGTATTTGGTGTCTGAGGAAAAAGAGAGTTAGAGATGCAACTCTGCGCTTTAAAAAAATGTTTAAAGGGATAAAATAAAATAGATACACAAAATTCTCTATCGCAATCAGCTGTAATTCGTGTCAGCTAGATTACCTGGGTAATTATCAAGACGACACAGGGTTATACGTTCCACGACTTCCGTTATATCCTGGTTCGATAAACGTTTTGCCGGATGCCCCCTTTTCCAAGTAATGATCGACACTGTCAGCCGGATAATCACCACTTGTCATCGGGCTGGCGTGATGAGGAAATGTTTTCACCATTTAAATGGCTTTGCCGACTTCCTGTTTTTTTGCTTACGGCATAATAAAGAGGAATTGTTTAATTGCCACGAGACAGAAGAGGCGGTAGCCATCTTTGTCACGTGATCAGAAATGTGGCGGACTACCTTTGATGGCGTCACCTTTTTAACGACGAGATTTCCAAGTCTGAAGTGATTTGGAACTACAACATGATCCGTTTCAGATTCAATGGCTGCAACAATTTACAGTTTGCCAGTGTGTGCCATTGTGAAGCGCAAAATTTGCTGCCTGGTTCAAAGATCTTTATGGGTTCGCCTTCTGGTACATGGAAACAATCGTCACGAATGGTAACGGCACGGAAAGCCGCTTTGAAGGGTTAATATAAGAGAGTCGATCTGCGGAAGGGAAACTGGAACATATTAGTCGCTTAGAAGAGCTGCTGAAGAAAACCTGTCTTCTGTAGGGAGTTACTAAAACGGTCTGCTTTCGGGGGGGGAGCTATTAAAGCAGACCTGTCTTCAGAGGGATTGGTGGAGAGTTGCTTTTTCTTTATTTGTTAATTTAGCTCGTTTGTTATTTCATGTGTATGAAGCTGGGATTAATTGCGATGTTTACCTTATCTGTTACTTTTGCTCCAATAATCTTTTCGGTCTTACACCTTAAAGGTAATTCGTACCGATGTGGCCAGCCTTTGGGTTTGTGATTGGCACTATAGAAATAGCCAATCGCGAGAGATTCTGACCAGTGCGTGGCTGTCTTCCATGGGGTAGCCATGACGGCCGCGAGTGCTTCCCTTTGCTTAGACTGCTGCTGCTAGAAACAAATAAAAGATACTTGGCGTGGAAGCAAAATGGGATTCACCGTGGAGCAGGACAGCAGAAAGTTGATAACTCGTATGGCCAGGCAGCTTTCCATGACTTAGTTTTCAGGGTTTGAACGGATGCGGGGACAGGAAGACCCATGTTTTCCGGTTGACCGAACCCGGTATTTTCGCACGGTAGGGGGACGTTGGAAGTGGCAGGAAATCTAAACTCCGTGTGGAGCAGAGGTCCACCGAAAAAGAGTGGAGTCAGAAGAAGGAAAAGAAAAAAACCCCGCTTGAGCGACTGCTTCAGAACGGGAAAGTGGTTATCTTCCTTCTGCCCGCCATTGCTGCGTGGTCAGGACCGGTCAACCGTCAGACTTCATCCATTACTCCCTGCGCCTGCCGGATTCGATATCCATGACGACGGGCCAGTTTTCCCAGCTACGCCGCTTTCCCATTTGTCCACCTATACAATCTTCACGCCTTTATAGGAAGCGGAATGGAAGGATGGTCGTCTGCTTTTATTTAACAGTAATTCCTTACACTTCGTTGCGCTGAACTAACCATTCTGATCCAAACTGCACCATTCGCTGGCGGCTGGCCAACGCCGTGTCGCCTGCCCGAGCCGCCATTTCCTGGCAGTTAAGCCACAATTTCCTCCCTAATCTAGGAATTTTTAGTCTCTTAAAAAGTGAGAAAGCAACCCTCAAAAAAGGAAAACATGGTATCATTCATTCTTAATTTTCCTGCGCGTACCCCAACCATCCATGGCCATTCTCTCTCGAACGCCAAAGCTCAACCAAACTGGCTCTAATAACGCCTCTGTGGCAATCCTATAATATTCCAGCTTTAACATCGGCTCCGACACTAAGCTACAATCGTCCAGTTAAAATTTATAACGTTGGCTTTAAGTACTGGCCCTAAAGGTAAAACTCTCAAACAAAAGCAGGATTAAAGCAATAATAACATACTGGCTATAATGGCTCTAACACTCTACCTCTAACATATTAGCTATTCACAGCTTTTAACAGTAAAGCTAACTCGCTTTAACATCCTGCACCGAAGACTAAAGCTACAACACAGGGGCTTTGACATTAAATCTATCTGGCTTTAACCCACTGCAACGAAAAACAGAGCTATAATTCCGGGGCTTTAACATAAATCCATCTGGATCTAACACCCTGCACCGAGTACTAAAGCTATAACACCGGCTTTAACAGTAAATCGATCTGGCTTTGACACTGCACCCAAGACTAAAGCTATAACTCCTGGGCTTTAACTGTACATCTATCTGGATCTAACACCCTGCACCGAGTACTAAAGCTATATCACCGGGTTTAACATAAATCCATCTGGATCTAACACCCTGCACCGAGTACTAAAGCTTTAACACTAAATCGATCTGGCTTTGACACTCTGCACGAAGCCTATAGCTATAACACAAGGGCTTTAACGTCCTAGACCTACCACTCTGGCTCCTATACCAAAAATTAAACAATCTGTCATGAACACTAAAACAGTGATTATGATACTAGCCTCTAGCATTGCATACCGGAAAGAATGCGGAATATATCGATATTTTCCGGCTCTTTTTTTTTGTCTGACAAATCTCCGAATTCTCAGCCGCATGAAATAGTAACTCTAAAAGTCGTGAGTCTCTTACGAGATTAGTGGTGATTGTAGCGTGTGCCCTGTCTCGGAGTCCGAATATTCCGCTCCGTTTTCGTTAGCGACTTTCTGTTTTCTTGGATTTTCGAAATTTGACTCTTCGTGTTTTACTTTTTTAATGCCACACTCGAAGAATCCTGCGTTGGCAATGAAGCTACATTGGATGTGGATGCAAATGTCGAAGAGAACCTTTATGTTGTCGCTGTCACCAATTCAAAAGGAGGGCAGAGTGCACTGTCGTTAATACAATGGGGACTCGTTTACTTGGACAGGTGAAGGAGATGACTCCCAGCCCGCAGAGTCTTGTGTGTGTCGCCATTTTGTCAAATCAGTCGATGGTGCGGAACAAACTTGAGAGACATTTGGAGAAAAATGCCTAGCGTGTCGCCCGGAAGTTGGCCGATTACTTTAGTCGACTCCTTCCCTCGTAAAATATGTCCTCGGCAAGAATGGGGGGGAACCCCTTAAAGGTATGCGATACAGCTTTGATTGTCGCCTTCAAAGTTTCAAAATAGGAAAGCACGGGGAATTGGTTTTACCAGCGTGCAAAGAAACTTTTCCAGTGATGCTCGGTACCGGAGCAGCAGGAGACGTTCCAGTGGTGCCCTTGTTTAACGACACGGTCCATCCAGGAACCAGTGAAATGTCTGCTGATATTAAAAGTCATGTCAATGTAAATTCGAAAACAAGTTTTAAAAAAATTTTTTCTCTCTGCAATTAGACGAAAGCAGTGGAGTGGCAAGGGTTCGGTTCATCTCTTTTACACGGTTTGTGGATGTATCTGGAACTATTGAGCGAATCTTTACAGCAAGAGATGGGGAGCCGACGACGTTTGCGATGCAGCAAACACCGACTTTCGAGGATATTCTTTGAAGCTTAGGATTTACCGTGTTTCAGTTTTCTCATGCCCGGAGGGGATTTCTCACACCCCCACCCCTCGAGGACAAGAAAACCCCTCTTTGATTACGTCAGACCGTATTTCACATCGAGAAGCAATCGTGATGAGGTGGAGGCGAGTTGGGAGAGAGGTCCTCACTACGGTCATCAAAACCGTCCAGAAGCTTTCTCGCTGTGGACCGAAATCTGTCGGCTCTTAAAGGAGCCTTGGAAAACTAACTCCCGTCTGTCTCAGCAACTGGGAGACGGGAACGGGTGATTTCGCTGTTCGGAAGCATCTGATAAGCGCGCAGCACCGACAACGCTTCAAACCTGAATTCTACGTAGAGAGAAGAGTGAATCGACGTATCTTCGGATACCAC
The DNA here is from genome assembly GCA_018389105.1 of Nautilus pompilius. Classification (NCBI taxonomy): domain Eukaryota; kingdom Metazoa; phylum Mollusca; class Cephalopoda; order Nautilida; family Nautilidae; genus Nautilus; species Nautilus pompilius. The sequence continues at coordinate 56,548 of JACATO010001372.1, read as the reverse complement.
GTCGAACTCAGAAATTCCTTGACTCTGCGATCAATCTTGGACTTGTCTGAAAAACAAGCACCCTGTAATCGCGATTGCGCTATGCGCTATGCCCTGGTCGACGCCATATTTACGAGACCGGGTTTTTGGCTCTTAAGAGAAGTCGAAGAATAGGCCGGAACTTCTCGATGCTGACAAGGACACGCGCGTGGGTTTCTCTATCTGAAGTCCAGCCCGTGTCGGGAAGACCTGCGGAGCGCATCATCCACAGATCTCTCACTGATTTGGTGAGCGAAAGATTACAGCTTCTCAGATATTTTAAATTACTAACTCTTACACCTCTCAGGCTCAAACTCTCCATTATACTCACTGCCCCACCTCCCTCACTTTTTCGGTTCAGCGGATTGTGGCCTATGCCCAGATTTAAACATTAGTTTAATACATTGTTGACAGCTTTTCGACGGATATTGTATTTTTAATGAATTTAATGAAATAAAAACATAACTTCTGAAACGAATGCTTTCCCCTTAAGGAGGTTATAAAGGGGAGATAATTAAACTCTTTGATAAGAGCGCTGGCAAGCCAAAGTTAAGTCGTAACTTCTCAAAGCTATTCTCGTCTGTTAACAGTCTTAGCGGTAGCAGAGTTGTGTGGAGTGGCATGACTGCTGCTATTAAGCCAAGCCTAAGTATCAGGAAGCGAAATGAGACGCGAGTTCTCTCTTTTTTTCTTCCAAACAATGAATTTTTCTTGAGAGCGCAGCGGCGCCTAGTGGAAGTTCTTGTAATGAACTGGTAAACTCCGACCAGCAGAATGGACGACAGCGAATGTAGAGGGACTCTGTAACCGTCATTCTCCTGTTTTTACGCTCATCTAACCTTGTCGCATCAACGATTTGGTCTGATGCCTCGTCAATTTCTTCTTTCTACACACAACTTTGTCACGCGTTGCTGCTATGTCCGCCAAATATTTTGTGACGCGCCATCTAGTGAGTTCGATCGTTTAGAGAGAGAGAGAGAGAGAGAGGAGAGATTGATGGAGAGAGAGTGATGGAGAGAGAGAGAGATTGATGGAGAGAGAGTGATGGAGAGAGAGAGAAAGAGAGAGAGAGAGAGAGATTGATGGAGAGAGAGTGATGGAGAGAGAGAGAGAGAGAGAGAGAGAGAGAGAAGAGAGAGAGAGAGAGAGAGAGAGAGAGAGAGAGAGATGGAGAGAGTGATAAATAAGCAAGCAGTTTTACGATAATATCTGGATAATAGACACATTACGTCTGGTTATTCGCCGGATCGCAATTTTCCTGCGGTGCTTTGTTACATGAATTTTACGCCTTATTATTATTATTATTATTATTATTATTATTATTATTATTATTATTATTATTATTATTGGGGGGTCTCTCACGTGAGCCCGCACTTCGTCGGTTTTACTCCGAATGTGTGGACGCGGAGCCAGCTCATCTCTTTCTCCTCAGTTACACCAGCTGAAGACAAGGCGTGTAACGTTTAATAAATTGGAACTTCCCGTCTTTTACAGCAGAAGTCGCAACCACCGATACCATCGGTAAGTCTTGTATCTCTCTGATGACTGACGAATCGCGTAGACCTGACAGCTTTAAATGAATGATGGCAACGTTAAATAAAAACCTGGGTTCAAGACCACAACTGCTAAAATAACTTTATTATATAGAGTATATAACGATAAGGTATTTCGCCTTACCAGTGAATGCATGCCACAGATTTCTGCTATAATAACTTGAACAATCCACGAAGGATGTCCAAGATTTTTCTGTTCAACTCTCATTGTTGTGGGCAAAGCTCGATGCACGTTGTAGTCGAGATAGTTAGTTCCCTGTCTGATCGGGGGTTGGATAAGTAAACGGTGCAAGCCCGGTAGTCTGGATACTGTATTGCCAACGACATTTTGCTATTCGTTGATCTGTGCCTCGAATATCTGTAACCACGGCCACACCAACGTCTTGCCACTATCGCAGCACACGCAGTGACGCTAGCAAGCAAACTATTCGACTGCTGCCTTTCATCACATGACTTTGTGACGTCTCGACAGGTTTCTTAATGGCCGTGATTGGCAGACACCTGGCGGCGATCGCTGATCTTCGCGAGTAAGCCAGACCCCCAAGAACGGCGGTGTGGAATGATCGCATGAGCAGGCGTTTGATATTAGAATAAAATAGATCGCATTCGCAGTTGGACATCTAGATTTTTACCGGTTACATATCATTTCTGCCAATAACTGAACAAGAAATCCCCAAGCCAAATCCTTCCAGAATACGAGGCATCCAGAGCCACTACGGTTCGGAAGACGCAGCTCCACAGAACTCGGACTTGAACCCGATCGAGCACGTATGGAAGTATTTTGGCAGGTAACTAAGAGCACAACGACCGAGACTCTGCCCCCTACCCTACAGCAGTCACTGAAGGAATACTTGTAAACTTTGTTGGGAAATCCTCGACTAGGTCACCATGGATAGACGTTTATAAGATTTACACGATTCAGTAGGTAGTTCCGTTACTAATAAATACTGAAAACTACTTATCATTGCATACAGATTACAGAATAAATGCATATGTCGTAAGCCTACAGAGCTCGTATAATTCTATCAGGGATCTGTATTGTAAAGTAAAACGATTATAAATTAAATGTGTGGAAATTCAAAACTATGAACGCACAGTGTGTTCACTGTGCATGGGAGCATCGCCATCTTGGAAGTAGCCGTCCCCATCAGGGCACGCATGAAGCATCGCTGGATGTACTTGATTGGAGATGGTGCCGAGGTAAACTGTGGCATTCATTCTAAAGAAACCAAAAGGTCCAGGGTATGCCAGCCCCAAATGATAACTTCATAACCAACTGTCTTTGCACGAGATGGGTGGAGTGATTTATGTGGCTTTCTCTAAATTTGTCTCGTTCCCTCTGTACTCGTCAGACCACATCACCTCTCGCCAGTTCTCCTTGGTCCGATGTTTGCGCATTATACACCACACGAGGAAACTTCGTATGTCGGTAACTGTGATCAGTGGTTTAGGGAATTGTCCTCTGCTGCCATAGTCTATTCGCCGCAATATTCTTCGCAGGATGCGGCTGGAAACAAGTGTAGATTTCCCTTTAACGGATGTCTCTTTGTTGTTCTCTTGTTTGGAGACGGCTGTACTTTACTGTTCCGCCTGACCGCTTTTCTCCTCTTTTCGGTACTACATCTTTGCACGTCAATACCGATAAACTCAAATGATTTATGCCCTGCAGCAGCAGCTAACCAACGAAACTGTCGAGACCACTGAGGCATCTGCTAGATGTGCACCCACCATCATGTATTTTTTTTAAACTAGCGCTGCTGTAGTGATTATCTAATGTGTGGTAAAACCTAATTTGCACCTGCAGCTCAGGTGAGCCCTAAGTCTGAAGGGGTACATCAGTCTTAATAAAGTGGCCAGCCAGCGCACATCGCCGCACAACTTTCTATTCTTCTGTGTCATCCAGCATCTTATCAGCTCCAGGTTAAGTGGAAAGCGTAGGACAAATGATTGATGGAGAGCCTGGCAATCTCGCCGAACGAGAACGACGATCAGCATTCCTCACCGAATATATCTGAATGTGATACCGCTAATAAGAAATGTCTGACTAGCAGCAGAAATTTCGGGAAAAGATTAGTTCGCTGCTATCCATCAACAAGGAATTCAGGTGAATAGTTGCGCGACACCTGTGGGATTCTGGTGAAACCGAACGAGCGGCAGTCGAATCCAGTTTTCCTGAATTTCCTACATCCCTCGGATATGTACTGAGTGAGTCATGTGCTCTTTGGCTTAAATCAGGTCTGACGGCGTTTGTTAGCTTCGGCTTCAGAAAAACGAAAGCACAGGGAATCATTTGGCATCTGAGATCGCGAAAATGATGGGAATGTCTTCCACTGTAGCAAATCATCACTTTAACGGGGTGGGGGGGGGAATAAATACGACACATACGAAGCCGCCGAAAAGTCTAGGATCACCCAAATTAAATACTTACATTTAAAAAAAACAAAAACAACACACAGATCCTGTACTTACCCACCCTTCCATTTGTTCCTGCTGTTTCGTAGATGGCGGACTGGTCGCGTCTACCTCTCTCGGAAGCGGAAGTTCGGAAAGCGCTCGCATTGCACGCTGGGTCTCATCTAGATCTCGTCCCAGCCACCCAGGTCTGTTGCTTCTCTTCCTCTACGTAACCGCCTATTTGGGTTATCGAGCCGGAGGAATCTCGTTTTTGTCTTTTTTTTTTACCAATCTTCATCTTTACATTAGACGTTGGAGCTGATGAAGAAGAGTTATTCTCTCGAGCATGTCTGGATAGTGTCGCTGACGACATTGGTCGCGGATTTCTTCAGTGTCGATTAGTAGCAGCTACCCGACACCCTGACACCATCCGGACAGCTCAAGAACCTCTGCCTATTACATCACGGGTGGACTCTAAATAAATAAATAAATAATAATAAGTCTTCCACGTAGAATCGCATAAGAGTATTGCCGAGGCACACCTCACGGTTCGTGCCAAAAGAATTCCTTGGGGTGCCAAAACATCATCAATGGAGGTGAGCTGACTTGCTCACCGATGTAAAGTTTACGCACATCTGTAATTTGGATGGTTTTAAGCCAACATGCCTGAGTTTTTACTTTCGCTTTAGAAAATAACAGTTTTAAAATGTATTCTAATCACATTCTGCCGACTTCAGCTGCAGTAAGGTTACTTTAACTTTGAATTCTTGTTGATGACCAGAAAAGAACATTACGACGAGAATTGCTGGTATTGTTTTTGGGCTCGAAGTATACCTAATTTTTTAAAAAAATTTTTTTACTTAACGCAAAACTTACTTTAAAAAAAAAACCTTTGTGATATTTAAAAAATCAGATTGATTGTTTTCATAAAGAGAAAATTTGTAATTATTATTGTTGTTGTTGTTGTTTAGATTTACTTTATGGGAATCCACTATCAAAAATGTAATACTTTGGTCTACCTGGGTCATTCATTGCTCTCATTTTCGTCCGCGTCTCTGTCTCTGTAGAGTAGAGGCTTGAACAAAGCTACTTTAGATATTAGGGGGGGTGCGCAACCCTCTCCAGCGTTAGAAACAAGAAGAGTTTCAATTTAATAAGAAATTTAGACGGCGTTAATTTAAAATAGGGTAGTTCGGCGGTCCAGGGGCAGATTGCTAAGGTTATGAACTTGAGTTCGAATCCCAGTCGGGAACAGCTTGGTTTTGGAGGGGGGGGGAGGTTTACACCACCCGGCCGCGTGAGACTTCATCCGCATCTAAAGGGTTCCATCAGGGACTTTCTGCGGCGTTTAGCTAACTCCCTGTTCTCATCTGCTTAGTTTAGGAAACTGACCCCCAGGATGTTTTCTTCGTGGGTGCTGCATGTGCCGTCGTTGGGGCGCGCGGATTGAAGGAAAAAGATTTTAAAATAACGACAAAAGACTTTAATACTGCATCTTACTGAGAGAAAGAGAAAGATATGACGTCAGTTCTAGAGAGAGAGAGAATGAATGACGTCAGTACAGAGAAAGATGACGTCAGTTCTAGAGAGAGAGAATGAATGACGTCAGTACAGAGAGAGATGACGTCAGTTCTAGAGAGAGAGAGAGCGAGAGAGAGAATGATGTCAGTACAGAGAGATGACGTCAGTACAGAGAGAGATGACGTCAGTTCTAGAGAGAGAGCGAGCGCACATGTTGTGTGTTGATACTGCAACTTTATTTGATCCCCGACTTAGTGCAGATGTAGCCTTGTCATAACGCCTTGTTTAATTTGAACAGATTTACCAATATTCCTTACATATAATCAATTTTTGAGTGAATTCAGTGACGTGCATATTCGCGCATGACTGATAAAAAAATAATTAAAAGTGTTAGCAAACTTAGATTGTAGCACTGATCTCAAGTATCTGGGACACCTGAGCTATTGATTTTCCTAAATGTTCGATTCCCGAATCTTTTATCTACTTAGTTCCAAGCGAACTAAAAATTATCATCATCTAGGGGTTGTTCAGGTAACCGTTTCAGCATCTTCGAGATTTCGTCAGCTCCCTTGCTGTTTGTTGTGGATGTGGAGGGGGTCCGCGTCTATCGATCGATACTCAGAAAGTACAGCAGGATGCTGAAAAATTGCGTGGGATTTTCTCATTGTATAAATTCTATCGATTTTCATTAACTCTCGAATCTGAGAACCACTAAATCAGTCTAATACGATCGGATTTCCTCTTCCATGCTTAACTGAATGAGGAATGGATGCTTTACACAACCCTGTTGGATCTTCCGTCTTATCTTTGAGCTGAAAACTTGAAACTGGCTCTCATTTCACCCCAACAACATCTTGTACCATTGTTAGTTCGCGTCATCTCGATGCTCCCGTGCTCAACCGAGTCGGATTTTCAAGCTTAATAAGGGTTTTGTAAGCAACTACCCGACCAATAAGCCCACCTCCCTGTCAAAGGCCTTTGATGATTGTTTTGGAGATGGAGCTTCGCGCTGCAGAATTGCGGCCAGTTGCTAACAACGTGTTGATAAGCCAGCGGTTCGCCTTAGACTTCCTATCAATAATCGCTCTGCGATCTTTTTGGTTGTCGCCCCCAGTCCTTGTTCGTCCAGACTGACGAGCTCCGGCTATTTCACGTTGACAGAAACCAAGTTCGTTAACCGCTGTCCTAGACATGGCTTTCCGCCTCTAATTTCCTATCTCGAAGCCACTTACCATGAAGAAAAACGGCTAGTGCCTGTAAAGTCCTTGTAGTCTACTTACTTCTACCGTTTGCTCTTTGCAAGAATAGTTAGTTATGAAAATATTATAATAACTTTATGAGTTGATAATTCACATTTTAAATGCTAAGGTTTCAAAAGCATGTACAGCATTGATCGAGCAACTGGAATAATATATTAATTAATTAGAGTTTCATGTATGATCAAAGTTCCATTGTCAGTTTATTGTAGCACATTTGGACGTGTACACATTGCCTAGTGCTCGTCTGATGATGTGTATGTAACTGTATACTATAAGACATTACATGTGTGTGTGTGTGTGTGAGACATGTGGGATATTTTATTGATTGCTTCACAGTTACGTATATGACATTATTTTAAATGTGGTTTTGCCGGATCCTTTTACAGGTCTACCAAGATAGAATATTCTGTAGTTCTCTCTCAACACTTCCAGTGTCACCGGTCTTCAGCCAAGTCACCCAGCAGTACGAGGAGGTTACCGTTGTCCGATACTAACTGCATACCCCGATCCGAATCCCTACTAAAGAAGGGGGAAGCTATTTGCAACAAACTTTAACTTTGGAATGCAAACATTCTACGTTTTGTTCGAAGAATCCGACGTTTGTAAGCTCATTCCAAATAAAAGACGGTTAACTGGTAACCATGGCCGCCCTCCACTGGACCAACAAAAACTCATCTTTACGTGCTATTTATGCTGCATTAAATATGAAAAGCGGTAAATGTCAGGTAAATGCCGTACAAAGTAGGTCTTTTGGTTTCTTTACGAACGTCCTAAAAGATCGGCTCAAGCGACGGTCCAGCGCTGCTTGTATGACAGGTCTCCTAAAGAAACCTCGAGACCTTCCTTCCGGTTGCTGCACTGTACTGTACTGGTATAGGACAAGATCTGCTTTCACGAGGCCAAGTACAAAGTGAGACAAATCTCATTTTCCCATAACTTACGGTGTTTTATACCAGTTAGAAGATTACAATAGGCGCGGTATGAGTGGAAGTCTGCGCGCGCAGCATATGGCAGTGCTTACGCATTGTGTTAATTTCACGATTTTGTTAAAAAGACGGGCTTCCGGTGGTCGAGCAGCCTATTGCTGGACCTGCCGTGGCTTGGGTTCAAATCGCCCCGAGCGAGCCTAGACTCGGTCCGGTTTGGCGCACCTGCCCGGCTCAATTCCCGCTTGCTTTTCTTTACCAGACGGAATTCTAACCTTCCTCCTGGCTCCGCTCACACCTAGGAATGAGATGAAGATTCCACAGGTGACTCTTGACCACGGAACACACACCCCACCAGAACGGACCACTGTGACATGTCATTAGACCTCAAAAGTCAGGTCAGGGAAGTAATCACGCTGTCTGTCTTAAGGTAAGACTACAGACGATCGTCAAAACAACAGGAGGCTCCGAGAATGAGTCAGTAAACCCACTTACGTAACTACACAAAACTGAGAGGAAGGATTAAGATGATGTCGTCTATTTAGACTTCTAAAATTCCTCATAAAAGACATAGAAAAGGTTGAGAAAAACACTGTCTTATTAAACGAAGTATCGCTGTTATGCAAACAATGTCTACATTTGTGCCACCGTTTTGAATTCTAATACTGGAAAGAATTTTAAATAAAACTTCCAGATACGAAGATCGATGCATTCAACATGTAAACAGAATGTTAGGGGTAATTACCCGGAGTGTCAAACATAAAAGAAAAGTTTCCTTGGTTCATCCATATCTGGAACATTGTACAAGTTGGAATCCCTTATTAGGAAAAGATATTGATTTATTATAGTTCAGCACAGAATTACACTTAATGTTTCCTGTTTATAGGCAAATGGATTACCTGAACGATTAAAATTATTAGATCCACCAAGTTTGTGTTTTAGACATTCAAGAAGGAACCGTAAAGATCTTCAGAATAATTAGGGGTTTTGAGCGTGAGGACAGGAACAAATGTTTAGGCAGACTTCAGTGACGAATACTAGGGATCATAAATACAAGTTAGCTACGACTCTCCGGCACTGTTAGGTATGGAAAGTTTTGTTTTCTTGAAATTAGTATATAATTGCTTACCTTTAGTTTTAGATTGGCACAGTTGGTTTTCTTGCAGTTAGAGTCAAGATTTTTTATTTAAATATTCCGCAAGAATGCGGGTTTTTTTTTTTTAAAAAAAACAGAAGGATATCTTTGTGTTGGCGTTAATTCAGAGCAGCATCGGAGCTCTTGAAGATCAACCGCGCCCCCTGTCGATGCACATTCCGCGGCTCATGTCTACTTCTTAATATCAGCCGCTACACCTGGCTCACATGTTACAGATATGAAATCGAAGAAACAGATTCATTCTCAGTGTTTAAAAAATTTATTTTTGTGTTGGGCTGAAAAAAATCTTTAAAATATTTTTCCATCGATTTCTTTTTTTTTGTTTTATTTGTAAACTAATTATATAATAAATTCCTTTAAGTTGTAAAAAAAACAAACATTCTCCTGACGTATAGTAGTTATGTTGGGTTAGTCACGTGTAATTTCTGCATTTTTGTGAAAATAGAATTCATTTTTATAAATAATTCTTGTTAAGAGTGAATGCTAATATTTAAAAAAATATTTTAATATTATTTCCTATCAGAAGGTGCTATCTGAGTATTTGGTGCCATTTGTATGTGTGCAAAATTAGTTTATTGGTAAAAGAAACTTAAAATATTTGCTTATCCGATAACGGCATCTTTATTGGATTCCACGAGACTATAGCAGATTTTAGGTGTAATACACAATATATGCATTTTTCTTTAGAGAGATCGTACTTATTATCTCCAAAAGGCTTTTTCCTAGACTAATTAAGGTTTTCAGATATAGTTAAGAGTCAATAAAATTTTAATGTTATTGTTTTTAAATCTAGAATTATAATTTGATATTCTATAGGCGCATTGTGCTTTTCCAGGTATATTAGCGTGTATAGTAGTAATAATATATGTGGTAATAATAATAATAATAATATACAAGTAAAATACAGGTACTATTTCTGCTTCTCTCCCTCCCCCCAGAGCTGACGTGAATCTCTCCCTCCTCCCCAGAGTGACGTCAATCTCTCCCTCCTCCCCCCAGAGCTGACGTCAATCTCTCCCTCCCTCCCTCCAGAGCTGACGTCAATCTCTCCCTCCCTCCCCCCAGAGCTGACGTCAATCTCTTCCTCCCTCCCCCCAGAGCTGACGTCAATCTCTCTCTCCCCCCAGAGCTGACGTCAATCTCTCTCCGCCTAGAGCTGACGTCAATCTCTCCCCCTAGAGCTGACGTCAAACCTCTCCCCTTAGAGCTGACGTCAATCTCTCCCCCCTAGAGCTGACGTCAATCTCTCCCCCCTAGAGCTGACGTCAATCTCTCTCCCCCTAGAACTTACGTCAATCTCTCTCCCCCTCGAAAACTGACGTCCAATCTCTCCCCCTAGAACTGACGTCAATCTCTCTCTCTCTCCCCCCTAGAACTGACGTCAATCTCTCTCTCTCTCCCCTAGAACTGACGTCAATGTCTCCCCCTCTCTCCCCCTAGAGCTGACGTCAATCCTTCTCTCCCCCCAGAGCTGACGTCAATCTCTCTCTCCCCCCAGAGCTGACGTCAATCTCTCTCTCCCCCCAGAACTGACGTCAATCTCTCTCTCCCCCAGAACAGACGTCTGACGTCAATCTCTCCCCCTCTCTCCTCCTAGAACTGACGTCAATCTCCCTCTCTCCCCCTAGAACTGACGTCAATCTCTCTCCCCCTCTCTCCCCTAGAACTGACGTCAATCTCTCTCCCCCTCTCTCCCCTAGAACTGACGTCAATCTCTCCCCCTCTCTCCCCCTAGAACTGACGTCAATCTCTCTCCCCCTCTCTCCCCCTAGAACTGACGTCAATCTCTCTCTCCCCCTAGAGCTGACGTCAATCTCTCCCCCTCTCTCCATCTTTCTTTCTCTAGAGATCTCTGAAGCTAAAGAAAGCTCGAATCCCGCAGATCGGCGTCAGGCGACTGGAACATCGATCGGAATGACGCACGCGGTGACGTCTCCGAGCCGGACGAGAGCATCTCTCGATAATTACTGACGCCAAAGCTCTCGCCGGTGACGTCAGTCGGACAGAAATCTATGTTTGTTCCACTAGGCAAACTGCTGAATCAAATGCGATGATGAGCAGGTTATTTTTTATCGACCCCCCCGTCTGCTGTTACTTTATCGCATTGTTGCAAAATCGAGCAGTTAAACGATGCAAGGCATTCGGATGAAAAGCGTAATGCGATATTCAGAAGCAAAAATAATTAAGAAAAAAAATAGGGGACAAAGAGAAAGGAAGGGCGAACGGCTCGAAATAGGGGCAGATCCTTTTTTTTTCTAGAATTTATAAACATTGTTCTTTATAGTAGAAGAGCAAGACGATGCTGTTTGCGAGGGAGAGAAGCTACCACGAAAGGCGAAGAGAGGTTAAAAGGAGCAGATCAGAACTCTCCGGTATCGAGAAAGTACACGAGATATTTCGAGCATTATCCAGAAAATGAAGAACGCCAACGTTAGAACTTTAATGACGACGGCACCATCTATCTCTATTTGTGTCTAGAAGAATTACTAGTGGTTAACAAAAATAATAATTTGTAAAATGATTAAGAGGTGAATTCTCTTCGAGCTCCTCGCAGGAATAAGGCGTGCAGTAGAGAACCCCCTTCCACCTGGCGTCAGTTTCCGTAAACAGAACGCCCACCGCAGAGATCCCTTCTAGAAATCCTTGTTTTTTTTGCGGCTGGCCGGGGAAGAGTTGGACTACCCAGCCACCCAAGATGTAAATTATGGATAAACAAACGGAAAGCTGTAGTGCGAATCTATTTTGGTTAATTTAGTTGGTTTCATGCAAGGCTCAGGATTGAAATCAGCGTCGTGGAGAATTTGAATTACTTTAAATCTTAAAGGGTAATTTGGTAGATCCAAACTGACTTGACGAATTCACTCATGCATAGGAAAGAACAGAAACTCACCAGGTGGCACTACACCAGCGGGATGGGGCTTCTCGGTGGCGTTAGACCCCTTCCAGAAACAGCATGGAGTCAGTTACTTGTAGTTTTCGGATAAACCTCTCTGCGCTTTCTTTCCGATTTTCACAACTTTTAAGTTCCACCTTAGATAATTCTGGGTAAAGAACAGCGATATTTATGGCTCTGCTTCAGCGCGAAGTTACGCATCACAAATTGACAAAGACATTATTACAAGAAATAATTAATTAAATCTTGTCATGCCATTATTTCGGAGACTGCCAGGCGGGTTGTGTTTTAAGCACTTAAGGTGGCGGAGTAAAGAACGAACGCTTTATATAGCACGCCATCTCTCACACCCACCTCAACAGCAATATGCACAATCAGGACATGCGCCAAATATCTGCGATATTTTTTACAGAAGAGCTTGGCTTTGCTCGCACAGCTATCAGAAGTATGAAAAATTTAAATTTGCATAAATCCCATTTACAGTCAATCATACAGATGAGTTAACACTAAAAAACAGGCGACAGACTTATTTATGTCCGGGTATAAACTGTACCTTGGAAGACATCTACATAATTTGATTGTTGTCAGATGTTTTGTCCCACCCTGTCGACAACAACTTTAACCCGTCCAAAATGTGATGAAGACATGATTTTAACGCGGAAGGGATTGTTATTATTATTATTTTTTTTTTTTTTTAAATTTACTTAAATATACAAATTTAAAAGTTTTGACAAAAGCGAAAGTTTCGATGATGACGTCGTCTTGTAGAAACAACGGGTTAATTTGAAAAAAAAAACAAACAACAAAATATAAAACTATATTCAATTTACCTTTGGAAAATTCTTTGCTAGTGCTAGAATTCCGAAAAAGTAGCTTAGAGGTCAATGAACCGTGAAGAACATAAATATTCCACCTGTTTCCGGTTGAAAACAATCTCAGAATAAATTATTATGATTGTTATCATCCTAAAAGTGTGTGCCAAAGAAAACTGTTTTAAACAGTCATAATTCACATAATCCCAAATTATGTTCCACGCAGAGCTCTTCTGTCAAGGAAACCACACAGTTTCCCCTGTACGTCATAATTGTGATACTTGGTGCGCTGTGATTTTTCTGAAGTTGCCACTTCTGCTACTTTTAATTTAAAAGTTTAAAAGCACTCGTGTGAGGGGAGCACGGGGCCCCCGGAGTATCGGTTTGCGAATATTGACTCTTTCGTGTACGCAGTTGATAATTTATTATTGATTTTAGAGCAGAAGAACCCTGACGACGAGGAAGGCGTGTTAAAGAACGTGCGACTTCGTTTTCTTTCAAGGATACAAGGTGATGACAGCAATGGGGGATAGTAGCTATGCTTCTCAGTTTCTCTGCAGACCCCTCCCTTATTTACGCAGACTAGAACTGGAAGTACACGAGTCGTTCGCCTGAAAACGCACGCGGCGATGGCCGTCTTGTCAGCTCTCGAAGACACCGTCGGCTTGACGGAAGCCAACCAGCTGCGGTGACGTCAGCGCTCGCTCACGCGCGGGGCTTCCCGAGGATATATGAGCTCGGGGGGGGGGGTCGGATACGAGGTTGACCCTAGAATGTGCGCTGGTCGCGATAAGCCTACCCGGTGTCCGCGTCGGGGGCGTCCCGCGCGGCTACTGTTCCGGTCGGATAAAACGGGGAATTATAAACCCCCCTCCACAGCAGTTTTTTTTTACAATTTCAAAACAGATAAAGCACAATAAGCCAGAAGAGGTAGCCCTATAAGTCGAGATAGGTTGGAACCGGGTTGATAAACCATACAACTTCCTGCCTGGATCTGAAATAGCAATGAAAACATGAATTTATTGTGAATCTCACTTCAGGGAAATTTGTCGCCTCTCTCGTCGGAGTTCACGTTCTCTCCCGTGTCGGTATTTTATTGAAATGATTCAGCTTTAAGCTGTCTGGGTTTGTCTACCAGTTTACTCCGGGCCCCTTTAAGGCGTGGGGAAGAATCCTTGGAAGGGCTGACATGGAACATTTACCAAAAGAACACCCCAAAACCGTCCATGGTTTATATTACCTATACAACGTGCCGCAGAGGTAGGCAGGCCTGCATTTAACTGGCAGGTGTGATGCTAAAGACCACAGGGGCATTGGTCGAGATATCTCCCTCTATTTCTCTGTAATTAGCCAATTGGACGAGTCGGGGCCGAGCAGCGAAGACGCTGTATCGCCGACGACCTTTTGTTGTGCCGTGAGTCGTTTTACAGTGGAAGGTATAACCGGACCAGGGTCTCCGACTCCCTGGGTCTCCCGAGAGTATCATCCCGCTAACGGTCCCTGTACCGCTGTTGCAGTTTCACTACCACCATGCAAAGGCTTCTGCACGCAGTTGGATATACTGCAAGGGCCCCTTAGTGAGCCTTTAGATAGGTGGATACATTTTTCAGGGTACCACCCCCCCTGCCTGTATTTGATCCCTTGGTCATAATTACCACGTTCCGCAGGAACACGCGACCGGAGACAGGCGCGCCCTCTCTCGTCAGCAAGACAAACATCTTTGGGAAATCTCGCGCCTTTGGAATTTCGCATTTGTCTGATATTATTCGGTTAGCCTCCGTCAGGGACCTCGACCGATGGCCGACCATTTATACTGCGCATCTTCGTTGCGACCGGCTGGAGAAAGAGGCGGATCACGTGCTGTTGAGGCGAACCGGCCCTCCTCATTCCGTCATGGATTTTGCAATCAAGGTGGACACTCCAGAAAGAAAGTCTTTCACAAAAATGGTTTTAAGGTTCTTCAAAGTACTGTTCAGGTATCCGAAAAAAACAAAGAAGATTGGACGGCCAAATATCACCCATTAAAGTTCTGAGAGACTGTGCTTGTTTTCATTGTATAGTGTACAAGAAAAGAAGTAAACATCAGTGCATGATGATTAAAGGGACGGGGTTCATTATAAAAAACAGCGAAGGCCACCGGAAGGGAGAACGACGCTGGGCTAAATGGACCCCCTGTCTAAACCAAGTTGCGCCAAATTCGATTTGACTGACCTACAGAGCAGTGAAAGCTGAGGTTTCATTATACAATACAGCTCACCCATCGATGTGTCTGATCATTTAAATCAACCGATTAGGCAGGTTCCTTTGGTCAAGAATTATTCTTCAGTTCATGTGAGAACAAGTTTTATAATTAATGATGCAATTTCTGCACTATTGAAAGAAAGTTTAGTCGTAAATAAAGTCTCAGCCGCATTCTTTGGAGATTTATGGGTCGAAGGAGAACGAATGGGAGAATATTAATCCACTTACAGTGCGTCTGTTTGATGTCAACACTCATAAAGTCACGGATCGATTCTTGGATATAAGCTCGACAACTGCATCAACCGCTGAAGCTACTTTTGACAAGATGGATCAAGTTCTGAGTCGGCACGAAATTCCTTGGAATAACCGTGTTAATCTTCGAGTGCAAAGCTGAATTAAGAACAAAGTGCAGAATGTCAGTCATGCAGTAAATTTTACAGGTTGTTTGTCACATTTTGCACAATACTACAGCTTCTTATTCCAGCGAAGGGTTTGAGAAAAGTCCAATTCAGTGTAGTGGACTAGTGGTATTATTTTATGCCAGCTTGAGCACTCATCCAAGATAAAACTCCTGCTGGCTGAATTTTGTGGTGTTCAGTACAGACAGGTCATTAACCTATGCAAATAACACGTGACTAGGTTTTAAAATCGCAGTGGGGCGTATGGAAGCAGTACAGCCTTCTAAAGTCTTACTTCTTGTTTAACTCTGAGTCTCAGGTGAGATATCAGAGACTGAAGAATTCATTTCAAGATCCAATGTCAGAGATACATGCTCTTCTACTAAGCAATGCTTCTTACTTTCACACATTTTAACGAACCATTACAGAGACCAGATCTATGCATTCAGCCAGTCTATGAAGGCTCTTTGTTCGGGCGCAGGGAGATCCTAACCGAGTTTGTAAAACTCGATCTACTTACAGCTGCCTGATGGACGACTTCGGAAATTTTTTTCTCTCAGAAAACAGGAGAGCGAATCAAAAACTATTTGTTGGCAGTAGATCAAGGAGGAAACCGAACAGTTATTTTGAGGATAGTGTAATATCCAAGAGACGAGCCACAATGTTATTTGTAACTGCACGCTGATTCTACGTTAAGAATGCTAATATCGTGAAGAAAGCCCAATTTGTTAACTGAGATCATCGTGGGAAGGATGATTTTGATCAAGTTATATTTTAACAAAGATGAGTGCATCTTTGATCTAGACATCCTAACTATAGTCGAATGGCCGATTATGGGTGCTACTGGAATATGGTCGAGCAAGAATATTTCTCATTTCAGATCTTCTCAGTGCTCTACTTGGCTGTGGGGAGAATGAACTTTTCTGTGGTGAGTTGATTGATTACCAGCCAACCAAGGACTCAGACTTTCCTGAGGAAGTCGAACTAGCCGCAACTGTACGAGTCGACGAGTACTGCCGAGCTGCCGGTCTGGCCACCACGGATGTAATCTGGAATTATTTAGAGACCAAAGTCAGCGGATCTCCAAGGTTCCAGAACTTCAGTAAAGTGGCCAAGTTGATTTAGTGACGGCAATGAAGACAGATGCATTCAGTCTTGTCGTAGAGAACAAGACGTACTTCAGAGCGGGAAACGGATGGAACGTCGAGTTCCACTGCGACCATCAAGATGAATCTGGGCGGCTCCTCCATCAGATGATGTAGAGATGAAGTCTAAGGTTACTTTGTAGTACAAAAGTGCGACTAATCCCTCTGGAAATAAGCGCGCTCGCTAAACCAGGCTCCGACCGCTTTCCTTTCATCTTGTTTATTCCCGACTCCCGATCCTGTTTTATCTTTCACATCCACATTTAGCCGAAGCGTGATTGCTCATTTTAAGCAAAGTTCCGAGTTGAGCGAATCGAAGGTGGCAACGCAAAGCGACTGAAAGTCGCTGCTTGCTCCCCTGGTACCAGGTGTGATGAGGAAATGGCGCGTCACCTGACCGCTGGGTCGGTGTGCAAGGTCTGACAGGAGCTGAGATCCGACCCGGTTCGGTCCGGAAAACAAGCTCGCAGCAAAACCACGTGACTTTTAAAAAGCTGCTAGCCAGGGCAGGTGAGGTGCTGAGCAATCTCCTACAAAACTGTCTCTCCCGTTGGAAGAAAACGTTTTTAAAGCAAAACATTTTTGTAATCAGGGAAGATGACTAAATCTTTGAAATTCTACTAAATTGAAGTTTCTACGCTCATCAGATAAAGAGAAAGTCCCTTTCAATAGTTTTGTAGAAAAGTTTGTTTTAACACAATGATGGGAGGATTAGTGTATTGAAGAATCCTGTCCCATGTAAATCAGCAACCACATTTACAATGAGCAGGGTTAATATCACCCTAAAAGATGGTTTGAAAATATTTAGGCTGACATTTAACTAAGAAAGAGTAACTAACGATTTCAGCTATCTGGATAGATAGTTATATAATCCATGCCCATCTGTTACGTAATGTATGTGCATAGAGCATTTTTGATTGTTCAATTTTGTATTCTTTTTTTTTCGAGAGAGTTTTGTCAGCTTAGGGATTGTTGTATATCCATTAAAAAAATATTAAGGGTTAAGTACATGTTAATAGAAAGACTTTAAGAGATTTTTTTCGGTGCGAGTTCTTGTAACTGGCACCATGTTCACCTGTCTCGCTTGGCTAAGGTTAAAATAACTGTTATTTCAAGCACTTCTTTGCCAATTACAGTATTTGACTTTTGGCTGGGTAAGATGTCTTTTACAACCATTTAAAGTGCTTCCAGCTATTATATATCATACGTTTGGCGGACATTCGAGTGCCACAACTCTGTGCGCGAATATTTCGAGGTTTCTGAAAAGCAGGGTGACAGAGGCGCATCACTGATAACACCGCCAAATGAGTCAATATAGACAAAGTGCTCGCAGGAGGTACTGGGCTACAGATCCAGAACCGATACGTTCTAGTAGAAGGTTGTTCCTCATGGCCCCATAGAGCCATTATCCATGCATTAACTAACTACTCCTGGTGTATATCTAAGGGCCGATTGGGCAATAATATTTGGGAAAAAAAAGCAGATTTGTTTTGATAATCTGACTGACTTTATTCCTAGACGTCGTCAAGCTCTACACAACGGAAGATAAGTTGTGACTATGGAATACTGAAGTATTTACCGTACAATGTCGAATAACTACCGTACAGATTATTGTGAGGATATGTTTCAGAAAGAAAGAAAAGATTGTTTTTACGCGAATTAGATGAATTAAAACACTAAAGTTAAAAAAAAAAAAATTTAAAAAAAGATGCTAGAAATGCTCCAGCTTGCTTGGTTTAGTATTTCACCTTTTAAACGCAATTAATGTTAGCGCGGGTGAAGGACACAACAGTGGCGTCAAACTGTGCAGTGATTGCGCATCAGTCATCCAGCCGCCACTGCCAGGGCTTAAGGGGCAGCTGTCTCGCCGAGAAACGAACCGGTTACAGGTCCGCAGCGACTAATGACGTAGAAGAAACAATTACTGCTACCTGTCTGCTGCGTCTTTCAATTTGTAGCCCCCCCGTGGATTTATTTCCTTTCTTAATCCGACAAGATGCGATTTTAAAAAATGGTGGTGGTGAAAGATAAATGGCGGATCAGGTCTTGAAATCTAGCCCAGGTTAATGTTAAAAATTCTCAGCAAAAGATCACCCCCGGGGGGAGGGGTTCTGAAAGTCGGTGAGCCCCTGTCTGTGATCCTGCCAGCGCTAGACCTGACCCACGCCTCCTGACGCTAATTTGTGGATCATCTCGGGAGGTCTGGCGGCAGATCAATGGCGGCACGGACGATATCTCGCCTCTCTCTCTCTCTTATACGGTGCTACGCCTTCGCAGTCCGTTTGCAAGCGAATATTTTCCAGGTCGAGAACTCCGAAACTTTCCGGTGTTCCTATTTGGCACCAGGCTGGCTTATCTGGCCATTAATTTGACTTCGAAACGATCTTCGTAATCGTTCAGAAACTCTACCGGAAGACGGCAAGAGATGAGAATCCGTTGTCACGTAGAAGTCAATTTTCTACTGCAGAGCGGACGATGGGACGGCTGAGGGTTCACTGTCTACCCTAACGTGGGTGGCAATGTGGATAATTTTATACCTCAAATAAACACCGCCAAAGCCACTCTTCCTATTTCCCTACAATAATGGAGGCCAAAAAAGGAGAAAAAATCGATTATTAAAGGAACGCTGTTGTGGTAATGTTGCATTCTGCACACAGGCTATTCTCGCAACTTAATGTGTACGTCTGTCACCCTTAGCAACAGGGTTATGACGCAAAAGAAAAGATTTAGAGACCTCAGAGCAGGTAATTAGAAATCCATATTATGTTATTAATATTATTTCAGTGGTTTCTCATAAGAGTCTGTTCATGCCGAAATATGCTGGCATGCAAGAAAAAAAAAATTGCAAATGACATAAAGGAGGAAAACTGAATCAGATCAACGTTCGATAATCCTAGTTGCTAAGGCGATGTATCTAATCCGCTAAACCGCGCCCAGTCGTATCTTTTCGTTTTGGTTCCTGAGAACTCAGGACGAGCCACAATAAACAGAAATATGTTCCAATCTAGGAATATTGGCACCTGACATATATCTTTAGATCCATTTGTAAAGAAACAAGAAGCGATCGGAAGTCATGGGAAACGAGTTAATCCGCAGCCAGATTAAGCGGAGAGACTCGTTATATGGCGGAAGTAAAGCGGTGTCGAGATTCATAAAGTCAGCGCACCGAGAAAAAATATCAGGTGAAGATTGGTGCGTCAGGCAACTTTTTAGAACTTATAGTTCCAAATATTAGGCAAAATTCCATCTTTGCAAAAATTTTACATTTTCAATTTTTTACCTATTTACTTAGTACAATTTATTTCTACCCCAATACTTAATTTTCAGAATGTAAATGCGTCAATAAATTTGCATGATTTATATCATCGTCACCGCGGGTATTGCGCTACTTAATTTGCATATTAAAAGACAAAAAGTGCAACAAAAAAAAAGATTGCAGAGTAAAATAGAAGATTCGACCAATTGACTTACGCTTGTATATTATCCCACATGGTTTTGATTCTAGATTTTCAAAGTTATCATTCTGCTTCATAAGAGTAACTTGTATCAGGTTGTTGCAAAAGTTTTGTCGGTTTTCTTTTTACCGCAACAATGAGACTCCATATCGTTGTGAACGTGAAGTTTATTAACCAAAGAAAGTTCCGTTACACTCAGTACACTTCTGTCAACGAGTAAGAAGCACATTTATACCATTTTGAAAAAATCTGGACTTCTGAAGTCGATAAGCTGTTGGAAGGCAGTTTCAGTTGCTGCTTGGTTGGAGAAAGATTTCATACTGAGGAAGCTGTCGAGGTGTTTGAAAAGGTGGTAGTCTGAGGGAGAAAGGTCTGGTGATAGGCTGGGTGAGGGAGAACTTAGTACCCCAACGTGTTCAGTTTCTGAAGAGTTCCTTTTGAAACATGAAGACGAACATTGTTGTGGAGTAGAATTGGGCCTCTTCGATTCACCAATGACGGCTGTCATGGGAGAGTTTCTGATGAACAACGTTTAATTCATGACAGTACCTTTCATCTGTGAGGGTTTCTCCAAGTTGCAAGAAGTTATAGTGGATGACACCAGTTGCAGTCCACCAGACAGTGACCATGACCTTCTTTGGGTGCAGGCTGGGTTTTGGAATGTGGTTAGGTGCCTTGTCTCTGTCCAGCCAGTGTGCTGATCGTTTGCAATTGTCGTAAAGGATCCGTTTCTCATAACACGTAATGATTCGATCAAGAAATTGGTCGTTTTTTGTTTCTTATGACAAGTGAAGAGTAGATCTCCAATTGACGATTTTGTTGTTGTTCATTCAAGTCGTGAGGTACCCACTTGTCAAGCCTTTTCACATTGCCGATTGCATCAAGATGCTGAGAAATATTTGCAGTGCTTATGTCAAGCTCTTCAACAATTTCTCACACTGTTTTTCTTGGATCGGCTTCAACTGAGGCTGTCAGACGGTCATCATCACAGCTGGAAGGACATCTGCTACGTCCCTTATCTTCGAGGCTCACGTCTCCTGATCCAAACTTTGCAAACCGTCATTGTACTGTCTGCTCATTTGCTGCCCCATGATTGCTTGATGTTACGAGTTGCCTCGCTCACTTTGTGGCCTGGTTTGAACTCGTGAAGCAGAATGGCACGAAAAACCTTTCTATCCATGCTTCACTCGGAACTTTAAAAAAATATATCCGTTTTTTGATTTTTAAAAAGGTAGTTTTGTATGTATGCCAAAGCACACACTGCAAAATGATATTTAACCTATCTACATACACCTTCACACGCATACAAGAAATGAACTTCAAATTAACATAATATAAAAACCGACAAAACTTTGTAACGACCTAATATTTAAAAATCGAACGAGAACTAACGTCTAAAATCAATTCTAGTATGTAAATGCCATGGTAATTTATTATTAAAATATTTGCTCGGAGTAATTTTAACTTAACTTTAGTCAATAAAATGATTAACTAATTAATTTACGAAGATTTGACCTAAATGTCAAGCTGACTTTATAAAAGTTTGAACTTCAAATAAAAATATGTTCGAGCATTGAAACATTTACATTATGAAGTTAAATTGCATTTTTTTGGAGGTTATAAGATAGATCTATCTGCAAACAAACCAATTTTTTTTTAATTTTAAAGAATAAACTGTAACATTTGGCAGCTGTAGATGCAAAAGGTATGTTATAAGTCAACATCTAATAAGGGTGTTTACATAACTTAATGTGTTACTCGTTTGGCTTGACTTCTACCTATTCAGCCAGTATGGCTTAGTCTACTATACTTTAATGACTTATTTGAAGATATAGTTATAACTGCTAGTAACTTTTCCCAACTTGCATTCTGAATAGTTTTAGTATCACTGTCACAGAACAGAAAAAGAATATACTGCATCTTTTAACATTAAACTACCAACAGATTTTTATTCGCTATATAATTATTCATTTTCATCGTTAGAAAATGAGATCTGTGATATATCTTTGTATTTATATCTATATTATTTATCATACCACTGGTCGTCAAGTATTAAATATCCTGGATCTCAAACTAGTTTATCAATGTAAGTTTTATTTGCCGTATCTGTATGTTGGTGTGACTTAACTTGTAATTGTTTTACTCTATTTATATTACCTGTTGAGTATTTTCTAACAATTTTGTAAAACTCATTTATTTTTTATATCAAAGTAACTTGTTGGTTAAACTATATTTTCTATATGTTTTTATTGAAAATGGGGGACTTTTGATAAGTACCCTTCTGTCATATTTCGATGCAGAATTTAAATCGTTTTAAAACGAATATTATTTCTATATAAATAATACTCTCCACCGCTAGTGACACACAAATAAATTATGCAAATTAGATAGGTATACAAGTTTAAAGGGCGAATATCGTAAAATATCAAATATGCTTTAGGCGTCATTTGAATAGACCCAGAAGATGCTCACGCGGACGGCCAAGGAGAATTTAAATATCAGGACACTGACCAATAGGTAAGGGCTGCTGTTTGCTGGTGGAAACTCAAAGCAACTATTTCTTATTTTAAAGCCGTGAATGTTATCTTGGAGAATGTATATTTATTTGTATCGCACGCATTGAATTATTAAAGATCTGTTTCATCGCTTCGAATGATTTTTTTTTTTAAAAAAGCAACCTTAATGCGTACAAAATCTATTGGTAATGGGTTTGGAATGGAGCTTTTCTAATTTTGATTACAGTCTACTCTTTGTTAACCGGAAAAAAACTATCTTTAGAACAAAATTAAAATTTGATTGCAATACAAGATCAGTAATAGACATGCGATCCTCTGACAGTTTTCAGTCTCATGGTTCTCTATTACGTCCTGGTAGCTGCATTGTTTAGAGAAAGAAGATATTTCCTTTTTCATCCAATTCTGGAAACCTTTGTAAGTCAGTAGAAAAAAAAGAAGAAATAATTGCATTAAAGTGTTCCACAAATTTAATTATCTTTAAAACAAACAAATAATAATTAAGTAAATCTCAATAATGGAGATTGTATCAGAAAATCTAAAAAAAGAAGATAACTTATAAAAAAGCGTTCAAAAATAGAAATATTTAAAGATGTATGGTGGCAGCCTTAATTGTAGAACTCATCAATAAGTCATAAAAGTCTAAGGAAAATGCTTCAGTGAAAGGTCTTGCGAAAACATTGAATAATCTTTTTTTCATATATATGTATGGATTTTCTAAAAAGTAACAAGTAGCACTAATACATTTATTTATGTATGAAATATGAGATGTTCCACTGACAAATTAATTATATGCATATTGCATATATATCGTTAGATACCTGGCTAAAAAACAACAACAAACAACTGACCAATGGAAAGATAAATGAATAAAGAAGTCTAACAAAATCTATATAGAACAAAGAACGATAAACTAAACTCATTTTGAGGTGTCTGCTTACTTATGTTAAGATCTCTCTCTCTCTCTCCTCTCTCTCTCTCCTCTCTCTCTCTCCTCTCTCTCTCTCTCTCCATCTCTCTCTCTCCATCTCTCTCTCTCCCTCTCAGTCTCTCTTCTCCATCTTCTCTCAATCTCATTTCTCTCTCTCTCTCCATCTCCATCTCTCTCTCTCCATCTCTCTCTCCATCTATCCTCTCTCTCTCCTCTCTCCCTCTCTCTATCTCTCTCTCTCCATCTCTCTCTCCCTTCTTCGCTCGCATCTCCATCTCTCTCTCCCTCCCTCCCCCTCTCTCTCTCTCTCCAGCTCTACTCTCTCCATCTCCTCTCTATCTCTACTCTCCCTTTAATATCTCTCTCTCTCTCCATTTCATCTCTCTCTCTCTCCTATCTCAATCTATCTCTCCCATCTCCATCTCTCTCTCCATCTCCTTCTCCTCTCTCTCCATCTCTCCTCGCGCTCCATCGACAGCTTCTCTCTCTCTCTCCTCCCCCTCTCTCCTATCTCGCTCCATCTCCCTCTCCATCTCTCTCTCTCTCTCTCTCTCTATCTCTCTAGATCTCTCTAGCTCTCTCTCTCTATCTCTCCTCTCTCTTCTCTCTCTCCATCTCTCTCTTTCTCTCTCTCTCCATCTCCATCTCCTCCCTCCTCTCTCTCTCTCTCTCTCTCTCTCTCTCTCTCTCTCTCTCTCTCTCTCTCGCTGACCAGTGGTCCGCGCGACCAGATATGATTAGTACTACATATCAGCGATCTGACGGGAGGTTGTTTTCGTCCGTTCTCCGATACTGTCAAGAAAACCACTGACGCGAAAGTATAGTGGCCGTGGAAATTAGGCGGAGAAATGTCATTGCGTCCGCCTGACCAAGCACCTGTTTGCGGCGATATCCCATGTTCACGCTGAAAGGCAGTGGCCCGCGTGTGAGCTGCGCCTACGTCACAACTCTATTGTCAGCGGTAAGTGATAGGCTTATCTGCTGCTGATGGCTCGGCGTCTTAGTAGGAAGCGCATCTCTCTAGGAGTGCTTTATCCAAAGGAATCCTCACCAAACTCTGTCTTTGTAAACGTTATTACACATGCTTGCTTGGTTACTTAACCCAACAGTCGGCCGGCTACAGCAGTTGAATGCCAGCAAAGGGTTGTCAATACCTGAACACAGGTAATGGGACGGATGGAGTTAGGGAAAAGGAAACCAGGTAAATTCTACACGTAGCAAACAGAATTGTTTCCTTCTCCTTACATTAATTTAGTATTAGGTCTTCAGAGAATACGGCCCATGCTTGTAGTGCAGGGGAGAAATAGTTCCTGACCGAACGGCAGCAGGACTTTCGCGCGACTAGCGTGAGCCATGTTCTTTGATGAATACTTAACCATGTTGACATTTTTCTCGCAATGCATGACGGGATCGCAGTGCTTTCATACATATTTCAAGGTTTGATACTTGACCCCAATGCAGACAAACAACTACTGCATTTTTTTGTGAAACCAGAGTACCAGACAATCCTTTGCTGCATCTTCTAGGTTAGAAAATCTGGCTGGTTCCCGCCGCTCATCTTTGGTTGCCCACGACATGAAGGAGGCATCGCCCGCGCCATCAGAAGAGAGTCAAATAACAGGCCGACCTAACTACAGAGACTTGAACCATGTGAGAAACTCCTGTCGAATAAGAATGAAGTGCTTCGAAAGCTCTGGTCAGGGCACGTGTCTGATCTGATCTTCGATATTTGGCCGCTCCAGCGAGTCTAGAGTTAAATTCCATGTCTGGAGATCGCACCTTGGTTTGGAGAAACCGTAATGAAGTTTCTTCAACTTCGATGTCTTCAGTCCGGGTCAGGTGAGGAGGCGGAAGTATCATGGTATGGGCTACAATCTGGCATGGCGAAAAGTCAGAAATGCCATTTATTGATTGAAGTCTTAATTCTGATTGATGTACAGTTGTCCCCCGGTATTCGCGGGGGTTACGCCCCTTGAGCACGCGCGAATATTGGAGGTGGTCCATAAAAATGCCTATAAACGTCAAAATATAACGTAAAATATAATAAAAATATATAAGTAAATATAATATAATTAATAAAAAAATACAACACTCAGCGAGACATTCGAGATAGCTACACATGGTAAACTGGAATGATGCGGGGCTGCTGGGCTGCATCTGCCTGAGACAGAGCCTCATGGGCAGCAGCCAATCAGCAGCAAAGAGAAATGAATAACGCTCTCCGATTGGCTACTTTCAAACCTCCAGCCAATAGCGTTTATTTTATATTGATATTTTGCTGAATTTACGTTAGTATTTATATTACAAAATTAGTTAATTATATTGTTATTAATAATTTAGCGTTAAAAAGCGTGAAAAAATATATATTGCCAAGAAAAAAGCCATAGAATAATCGCGGAAGATATTTGCGATTCCGCGAATATGCGGGGGTTTTCACGAACAATTATCAGTTATGTTCTAAGGAAAATTCCGCGAATAACCGGGGCCGCGAATGCCGGGGTCGACTGTATTACCATTTTATAAACACACCTCTCATTGTAGCGACAAGAGATGCTGAGATTTGATATCCACATTCTTCAAAAAGGTGTCGCTATATGACACATCTCTCGAGTGACTACCGATGGACAGAAGAATGAAGACGTTCAGCTCTTTCCCTGTTGCCCCAAAGCCTTTCTTAAGTTGTATATAATTCTTCATTCTTGAAACAGGGGTAGCTACTAGTTTTGTTATAACCTATTTTTATTCCGTTTCAGGCAGCACTCGGTAAATTTAAACGTTAAACATGACGCCATAGCTTTACTGTCTGGAAAATCACAAAACAACTTCTTACGGTGCGTCATAGCTGTGCAAGATGATGTATGTTGTTCTAATGCCAGAGCCTTATTTCAAGAGAGTAATAACACGAGAATGATGGTCTCCAAAGTATTAACATAAAAATGTTTTATTAATTATTTCTTACATGCATTTTCTGTAATCCAAGTCTTTCAAACCGAATAGTGAAAGCATTTCTTTAATTAAAGTGATAGTGCACTGACCCGGTTGTCCTTGCAATGTCGTTTCCTTTGGCTGATAGAGGAAGTCTTTACATTGACTTCTCTTCAGATAAACGCGATACAGAGACAAGTGGCCGAGCTACACTAGAATCACTCCGTTTCTCTTCTGTGCGGAATTAAACAGCATTTTTTTTAGCCCGCCCGATACAGGTGTGTGGTTGGCGTACAGGAAATTAGAAAATGGTTGACACCTGAAACTTTGAAAGGATTCGAAACTCAACAGTTCCATTCTTTGATCACGAACCACGAGAATACAGCTCTGGTTTCTACGGAAAGTAGAAAGTTCTTCAAGGTCTTTTACAAAAAAAAACACGAGAAGCACTTTCTTAACAGAACAAGCCGATACAAAGTAAAAAGAGGATTCTCTCATCGGATATAGAGAATCCAGATAAAACCATAATAGAAAACCACGTCTTACTGCTTTTCATCATTTGCCCAAACACTTTTCCAAAACAAACACCAGGTGGCCAGACCACTATTGCATGGCGCTGTACCGCATTCAAACCGTTTACCGGCTGTCGCTCAAAGCAGTCTTTGGTGGATAAACACCAGATTCCCCTTTTCCTTGGCACTCGCCTATAATAGTCAATAAACCCAGCCTCGCTTTGAATATGATTTATGGAATACAATTGGAGAGCGCCATCTTGCTTGACGCTAACTTCTACTCCAAAAGAAGAGTCTGTTTCCAATATAGGTAAGAAACCATTTTGCGAAGAAATCAGTGATTATTGAAGTAAAGAAAGGAGGAGGAATTTTTGTTTTTTCTAGACAACTCATTTTGTTTGGTTTAAGAGTTCATTTATTCTCTTTGTGGGGTGATTTGTTGAGGTTTAGTTCCGTGCACAGAGCAGGAGGAGACGTTACACACGACAGTGCTGCCTCCTGGCCTGCGGCTTCTCGAAGTTAACCCTTTCGGCACTCTTGCATGGCAGAAAGGACATGAGACAGAAAACCTGCTCCATTTCGACTGAATTTTAAAAGTTACAAAAAAAGGAACAAGTTTGACTTGGAAAACGTTTTGGTTACTTTAAAACGGTTGATTCCTTTCGAAGGTGCACGGCCTGAAAATGGTAATATAGTTTTAAGATTCTTCCAGGTACCGATCCCTTATTTGGCTCACATTTCACTGATTTAGAATACCTGTACACTACTAGTGATAGACATTACCTGCAATACATTTGGTTCCAACGTTGTTTGGTTTTCTTTTATCGAATCCAAGTTTGGCCTCGTATAGCTTGGCATCAGTACCATCACGCCTGATTCTGATGGAGCCCCACTCCTGAATTATAAGGTCTTTTCGGAAATCACATTTTCATGTCAGATTTCAAGTTTGGCCATTTGACTTTGAAGTGTGTGAGAAAATACGTAGTTCCATGCACTTCAATACCTTGGGCCGGCAACCTTTTGGGGTCTGCGGGCCGGATAGCTTGGCACGACATTATTATGCAAATTCAGCGGGTTTAATTCGACTCCATCAAGAAGAACCGGAAAGGCATACGTATCTCTTTCCACATCAATGATTTTTACCTGTGTGGAGTGATCAAAATCAAGAAGTGGGCAAATCTTTTGCCCCGCGGGCTGCGTAAGTCGTTACGCTACCGAGTAACGACGGAGATGTAAACCGTTCATCAGGCGTGACGGTTCCCGCCCCTTGGTCACGTGCTTTACAACCGACGGTCGTGGTAGGTGAAAAATCGCTGTCTGGAAAGGGTGTCGGGGGAAACAAGGTCACAGAAATTAAGTCAAATTTTAAATACATCAACGATACGTGTGTTTTGTTTATTAAGATTAATGAAAGATACGTTTATACAGGTGATGTTTAGAGAAAAACCGACATTTGCGGTCTTTCCCGATTTGGCGAGAGAGAAAGAGGGTCATTAACCTTCCCCCCACGGACGAGCAACTGTGAAATTCCGAACCCTCGGTGTACAATGAATCGGGTGATAATTAAAATAAAAAAATTAAATGTCTTAGTCAAATAGTTTTGATTATCCAATAATTTTAGAAGTTGGATAATAATAATAATAATAATAAGATAATAATAATAATAATAATAATAATAATAATAATAATAATAATAATAATAATAATAATAATAATAATACTAATAATATAATAATATATAATAATAATAATAATAATAATAATAATAATAATAATAATAATAATTAATCATAAAATAATAATAATAATAATAATTCTTGCTCTCTACGGTGTTTCGTACTCGACTATATTTCCGTGACTTTGTTTCCTCGACATATTTTCCTACATTCCAAAAATTGACCGTCTCTCGCTCACGAGACATATGAAGGTTCCTCGAGTTGGCTTCTTTTCCAGAGTAATTTCTTGCTGTTAGCCAAAAGGGATTCGCTTCGGAATTCAAGTCCTGACGCGATCTTCAGAGATTAACAGAAAGTAAAGATTCTATCAACAAAGCTTTGCCAGCCCTGGAGCGTCGTTCAAAGCGTGTGGCACTGCACTTAGCCCATGAATAAATGAAATAGGACTCTGTTCCCAAAATGTGTTAACAAAGTACAAATGGGGCCATCCGACTTATACATAGACATATAACAAAAAAATGAAGCTAATAAATCAATTGAAATCTATTTTCTTACGCTATTTCTGCCATTATTCATAGTAAACTGCGTTACCGCTGATATCAGGTCTGTAATAAATATCAAAACAAGGTGCTTCTTCTTTGTACTGTATATTTCCGCATCATCCATTAATATCTCAAATGTTTTAAAGTGTCACGAAGTTCTGTAGAATTTATTAGAATTAATTTATGTGAACATTGAAATCTGACGAAACAAAGAAGTTCATTATAACAAAAGGAACTACTTGCGACGCCAGACGTGTTCATGTATAAAACATTTATTCGGTCGGTGTACACGCATTATATGCACATTTAAGAATATCGTGTTTTGAAGTTTCGATTAAACCCACTTACAACTGTACATTTCCTAAATAAACTTCAACTTTGCTGCAGTATCGAAAATATCAAAACTGACTTAGCAAAGAGCAGATCTATGCGGGCGGCCGTGTATTCCGATGTCATCTCCGCACCATTTACCATATTGTTACGAGAATTCGGATTTTTATCTTTACCACCAATAAGAATTTTACACCTAGTCTTGGAGCATCTTTTCGGCAAAACGCCGCATCTCAGATCGGACAGAATCTTAGCGAACGTGTAGCCACAACCCCTAACTTTGTTGTATTCCTTCTTGATTTGTTCTTTTGCCAGCCTGTCAAAATTCCAAATAAATTTAAACGGTAAAAAAATTTTAATAAGATGAACGTGGACTGTCTCGGCCTTTTGAAAAATTATTATTCAGAGAAAACGTAGTGTTTAATTGTAATAAAGGAAAGGGTTAGAAATTTTAGACGGAAATAATTAGTCCCAATTATTTTACTTTAATGATTTAGCATCTTCAACTTTCGCTGGCCGGAAGTTGAAATTTTAGCAACTTTCAGATTTCTGTACATCTGGAACCCTCCCCTCCCCGGTTTAGACCTGATATCACAAGTCTCCTGTCTAAATGACAAGTCTGAAAAATGCAGTCTTAGGAATCAGTTTATTCACAAAAGACCTCGCAGAAGGCAGAGTGCCGACTTACAGAGCCTATATGGTTCCCAGTTGTGGTGTATCCCTGACCGGACTTTACGTCCACACTGCTAATCTAAAGGCTGGACATCAACATCTCGCTCAGCGCCATCGCCAGCACACTGTAGAACGAGACCGAGGCGAGCTAGGAATTGCGCATGACTGCGGCAGGCGGAAGCGCTTCGCTTTTTCAGATGGGCGTTTATGTTTGGTTGGAGACCAAACCAACTAAATCGTCAGAGGTCAGCGCCACCTGGAAGAGGGTCATTGAAACTGCTGAAGTCGGCAATCGGTTCACCCTCGCGGACGATAATGGGAGAACTCCATCGTGCAAGAACAATTGCAAGCCGTTTTCGAGAGTCCAATGCCTCCCACGGCCCGTCTGGGTGAGCCCCGTAAACGACCACGTGATTCCGAGACCGTCCCAGAACCCCTCAGTTCCCGACAGCAGGCAGCGCTGGTGAGGGTCACGTGACTCCGGGGGTGGGGGGAGCATTCGTTGTTGCTAAGATATCACCAAACGCATCAACTGCAGCGTAGATATTCGGGACAGCGAACTTTTGAATCTGATTTACGCGCAAACGTTTAATGGAAAAGAAACCCGTGAATTTAGATAACGAATCTGCGCATCGTTCCGACTGGTGTCGGGTCTTCGAGACACGAAGTTGGAGCGACGCAGAGCCAGAGAACTCACCAGCAGGCCGTCTCGTGGTTGTAGTGGGTGTGATGGTGGAAAAAGCCGATGTTTAATTTAGCGTAGCAAGGAAGACCGCGCAGAAAATCTGGAATAAATAGAGGAAATGGTATCGATACGAGTTACCGGCTCAATACCGTCAAGGTGCTGACTTCCGGGGGAAATCTGTGAAGAAGGTATCCGCTTCATCGTAATTATACTTTAAAACGAAAAGTATTGCGAAGCTTTTTAAAGTTATTGTATATCATCTGTCACACTCCAGCAGTTGGAATATACATGCATTCAATTAGTAAAATGTCTTCGAGGTCTGTTCTTGTGAAAAACGAATTTAAGTATTTCGTTGCAGAACAAACAGTTGTCGGGTTCGCGACTTAGGAAGGTTGTGGAGGAGGTTCGAGGACAAGGAATTGCATGCTCAAAAGATGTAGCGAAAGCTGGTCATTCTCAATAATGCATAGTTCGACGAACAGAATGGTCTCGTTCTGCGGCAGAGGAGATGATTGGTCGGAAATCAGGTACAGCCTACAGAGAGATGCGGAGAGCGGGAAGAGGGGGCGGGGTTGGACAGGAAGAGACGGCAGGCAATTAGCATGTCTGGAACGGACGCGTCCGTCGAGAGGTCGGCTCTAATCGCGAGTCTCCCCCCAACCATTTTCTTAGGTATGGAGATAAGAAGAAGAAGAAAGGTTTTATTGAGCGAGACTACACAATTAAAAATAGCGTGAAGGTCTTTTCTCTCTCTAAAAAAAAAAAAAAGAACCCATGGGCTGGCTTAATCGGTTTTGAGGTTGAACAGCTAATCAAAATCGACCAAATTCTTACAAAGGAGAAGTGCGATGGACCCTGGATGTATTATGCAACAACAGAATGATTAACCTGAACAGAGTGCACAGCTTATAACTATTGGGGCGGGAATTAGAAAGCAGGATAGCTTACCTAAATCCCCACACACCTATCACGGATTGTAACGCCGAATTCAGCTGGAATGAACTAAGTCAGAAAGATCAAGAAAACGAGATCGGCTGATGCTCTGAAGTTTTGGAACGACTTAAGTAAAGAGCGGAATTCTTTGTCTTTTTAATACTTCTACCAAAATTGTGTTCGTTAAACAAACAAAAAAAAAAAAATGAATTTAAGAAATTTTTACTTCAATGTTTCCTGTGAAAATTTTTTAGTATAAACATTTTATAGAATTTCTTTATGATGCGCGGTATTTTTATTATTATTTATAAGCTAATATGTCTTGCCCTCTCGTTTCCGTGTCGCTTAAGTATGGTTTTCCAACACTCTCCGGTTGTCCGCGCATTAGGCGAGCTGGATGCCAAGAATTCGCCTTTCGGCTCCCAAATGTATTTTAAAATTCCTGTTTGATTTTTGAACAAAACCTCGCCTCAAGTCCAGAATATCATTCGTCCACTTACCGTTTATTTGTGAACAGAGTTCTCTGTATCCGAGACGGAAGTTCTTTATGTTGAATCTGAATATCCTGTCTCTCTTCAACGCCGGTGGACAATTCCTGAGGTGCCTGTAACAGCGGTAGATTTTTGGCATTTGTCTGAAATATTTAGAGAATAGACTTATTACATCTCGGGTCGGACATGCTACCTACCGTCGAGGCCAATACGTGATTAAAAATAGCGGAACCAGTGAAGCAGGCTGATGTAAATTGCTTCCGAAGTTGTATTTATACGAATCCATTACGTGAGTGAACACCAGATGGCACTGCTAGCAACTGGTAGGAAAGTTCGTGATCGGGACCCGAACTGATTCTGCGGTTCTTCCAGCGCCTGAAGTCGGTTCAGGAGTAACCACACAAGGAGAGAACCAAATTCTTCCCACTGCTACCGTCTTTTGTCAAATTACGCAAACCTTATATCCATGCATCTGAATAGGAAAACAACAGCAAAAATACTCATTCTTTGAACCTGTCCCTGGTTACGCTTGAAACACGAGATTCTCAAGGAAGGACTCCACTGCCTTAAGTTCCGTTCGACGTGAGCGATGTTTGCTAAGTAGCTTCTTCAAAACAAGTCAATGGCTTTTGCTTTCTGGGAAAGGGCAATATGATAGTATTTAAGATCTCTTTTCGTAAGAAAACTATGGATATGAATCCCTTAATTATGCAAATCCGTTGATTAGGTTATTTCCATCTCCAAGATGAGCTCATTAGGCAGAATCGGCAGGAAATTCTTCAAACTGCGCCAGTTGGCTGTTCGAGCAGCCGTCGCCAGCGTCCAACGGAACCGAGAGGAACTGGCGGGAGAAATTCAAGGTTGAAATCGAGAGACCAAAGTCGGACTCACCTGCAGACTTTTTCCACCATAGACCCGTTGAAGAACGATTCAAAGAGCAGAGAGTTGCTTACGTTTTTACGCAGTAGGCATTTGTTGAAATACATGGTGGCCGAGTATCGACAGCTCCACACGGCTAATGATCGGGACAGGGTCGCTGCTGCAAAAGAGACCGGAAGTGCGTTTACAGTGTACAACGGGACGGAAAATCCGGCTCTGCCCGCGCGAATTCCGATGGCGGATGAGGAGGAGGAGGAGGACGAGGAGGAGAGGAAAACGTGGTGATCTGGAAGGCGAGGAAAGGCAGGACCCGAAGAGTGACGTCCGAGACCCGGAGTCCTGACGCACGTACGGGTTAACTTCCGGGTGTCCAGCTGACGTGAAACGTCTTCCTACCTTCCTGGTCTTTTTGACCAGAGAACTCTGACGTCACAAACGTTTTTTTTTTTTTTCCTTTCGAAAAATTGTATTTTAACTCGAAATTAATGTACGGCTTTAGGGGCTGATAGTTTTGGAAGGGCAGACTACATCTTAAGTGGCATTGTAATCCAACAGGGGCCGCCAGTTGGCAGGAAAGGGAATGAGACACCACGAACAGAATAGAAGCTCTTGTGCTATTATTATTATTATTATTATTATTATTATTATTATTATTATTATGATTATATTATTATTATTATTAGTATTATTATTAAGAGATGTATTTCATCAGTGCAAACAAGAAAAGCAAGAGACATTTTTTTTTGCAGTTAATAAACACGATTGGATGAAGATGTAGAGTTATCAGTCTACAGAGAAACGCTGGATTTAAAATATACCTACCTAACGCAGTCAGTAAGAACACCAACTGCATCTTCTTCTCTATAATGAGGGAAAGGTACATTCGCATTATGACGTCATCGAGTCCTCTCACACGCTATTATATACTGAATAAACACGCGGTCTTTGGTTCCTTTCTCGTTAACAGTCGTGATTTGTTGTTCTAATTAATACGTCCACTTGGTTCCTAACCGAGTGTCTTGTTTTTCGTCTCACCTATTATTAGTTTCTTTTTCCCACTATAGTAATGTGTAGCTGTTTTTTGTTTTAATAAATAAAAATACAGTCGATGGGAGATAACTCTTAACAGACCCGTTGACATGGCGTTCATGGCCATCAACCAAACCAACTGTACACGGAGGAGTTGCTGTGAAATTCGTTATAAACGGCTTTTGGATAAATGCCGGCTGTGTTTACTTTCGACACGCGGAGAAGTTCGCTAACCTGTGACCAAAGTATAATACTTTATTTGATGTTGCTTAATATAATATAATAATAATAATAATAATAATAATAATAATAATAATAATAATATAATAATAATAATAATAATAATAATAATAATAATAATAATAATAATAATAGTTTTAACTTGGAAAATGAACCATCTAGTATCTAGTTTGTAAGTCCTTTTGGTTTAAGCCAACGTTTAATGTGTACATAGAACTGGGAGAAGCGGAATAGCACAAATCCACTTTATTTTCGCAGATTATTTTTAAGTAATATCAACTGAAATATCTTACAATTCCAATTGGTGGATTCTCTCTCTCTCTCTCTCCATCTCTTCATCTCTCTCCATCTCTCTCTGTCTCCTTTCATATCTCTCTCCATCTCTTCCTCTCTGTCCATCTCTTCATCTCTCTCTCCATCTCTTCCTCTCTGTCCATCTCTTCATCTCTCTCTCCATCTCTTCCTCTCTGTCCATCTCTCTCTCTCTCTCTCCATCTCTTCCTCTCTGTCCATCTCTCATCTCTTCATCTCTCTCTCCATCTCTCCTCTCTGTCCATCTCTCTCTGTCTCTTTTCATATCTCTCTCTCTCTCTCCATCTCTTCCTCTCTGTCCATCTCTCATCTCTCATCTCTCTCTCCATCTCTTCCTCTCTGTCCATCTCATCTCTCTCCCTCTCTCTCTCCCCCCTCTCTCTCTCTCTTCTCTCTCTCTCTCCTCTCTCTCTCTCTCTCTCTCCTCTCTCCCTCTCCTCTCTCCATCTCTCTCTCTCTCTCTTTTGTTGAATAGAGAAAGCGGAGAATAAATATCGGCCTCAGTCTTAGGGATCCCCTGACCTGACTTTAACTGGGAACGGTTGGTGTCGGGATTTTGTTGTTGTTGCTGCTGCTTAGCTGCTTTGAAACTAACGTAGGTGTCTGTCTGCTTCAGTAAAAAGAACTTGCAGAGCAAAACTGGTGTTGGAATGCAAACTACTTCCACGTGTACCAAATAAAATCTGTTCTTAGGCGAACGTACGGAATTATTGGTCTGAACAGACACAAGCGCTAAATGAACTGCGAGACGACCAGTAGAGAGAAAGCGGATTTTTCGGTTTGTTATTAATTAATAGCTACCTGCCACAGGTGTCAATACCTGGTGGGGCGCGGAAACAGAATCGTTTTTCCGGTGGCTAAACTTTCTCTCAGTAATCGCCGAGAATGGGGGGGGGAGACAACCGGTAACGTTTCTTTACTATAATAATAATTATACACATCAGTCATAGATCAAATTCACTGGTTTGCGTAATTACCATTTTACCTGTAGAACGAACTTGTGGTTCTCGATCAGCTCCTTTGGTTCCCTGAGCATGACATCAATACCAGACGAATTCTAAGTAAAAGAAAAGTACCCTTTACTTATACTGATATTCTCTAAACAAAGATCAGCATCTCTGCTTTCAACTAGACCGCCATATTTCAGCAGTCCCCATCAGGTGTGGAATCTCTTCGTTAGTGATGGAGAGCTGGTGCTAAATAACCAGCCCATCCTTTCATTTCTCCGTAGATTCCAGGCATTTAATCCAGGTAATCTGACAGCTAAACATTTCTCGACGAGTCCCTTACCAGTCTGACTGCGGCTGCATCTTAACACCTGAAGCGTTTCTTCCGATAGCTGTCACAACATGTACCTGTCCTGGCTGACAGGAAACCAAACATCGCTTGATACGCTAGCGCTCCTCCAGAGGGCGCTGAAGATGACTACGAAGTCAAATATGGAGTCTGCTTCAAAGTGCATTTTTAAATAGTCACAAAACTGGGTTTGTGAATCATTACATGCGAAGAAAATGCTATATTTGTTGAAAGAATGCCTAGATGTTAAGAAATTGCATGCAGCTATTATCAAACTTACTGCAACTGAAATTGAAAACGATTTCTCTCATTTTACTTAAATCCGATGATAAAAGAATGAAGTTTTTAAAATGTTGAAAATAATAATCTTCATAAAAAGTGGAAATCTTAAAATAATTTCTACAAACAGACCAGGGTTTGTTCAAAGCCAACACTTGGATGCAACGAATACATATTTAATCACAATTTGATTAATACTGCGATGATACGTATCGAGGAAATATTCACTGGCTAGCCATGGTCTGGTGTGAATGTGATGAGGTTTGTTGTTCATACGCAGGCTTGATTTCGTAGACAATTCTACCGATGATGACCGAATACCAGAACGACAGAGTATCTTTGACGTCATAAACGCATTCCTGACTTTAACAGCTATCGAGGGAAGTGAAATTCTAGAAATATGCGTAATAATCTCATGTTGATGCTGGGTAAGTAGATTCTCAATAATTAAACTTTAAATTTAAAATTTGAATAATAAGGATTCTACTGGTGAAATATTAACGTATTAATATTTGGAAATAACATAAAGATGATTATCCGTATTTAAGTGATATGCTTTGACGAAGAAAGAAAGGAGAGAAAGAAATTTATATCTCGCCTCCAAATTATATTCTGTTAAGAAACCCAGACCGGCGGCTGGAGAGAGAGAGAGAAGGAGGGAGAGAGAGAGAGAGAGAGAGAGAGAGAGAGAGAGAGAAGATGAGAGATGGATGGAGGATGGAGAGATAGAGAGAGAGAGAGAAGAGAGAGAGAGAGATGGAGAGAGAGAGATGGAGAGATGGATGGAGGATGGAGAGATAGATAGATAGATAGATAGATAGAGAGAGAGAGAGAGAGAGAGAGAGAGAGAGAGAGAGAGCGAGAGAGATGGAGAGATGGATGGAGGATGGAATTAGGAGATAGATAGATAGATAGCGAAGAGAGAGAGAGAGAGCGAGAGCGAGCGAGAGAGAGAGAGAGAGAGAGAGGAGAGAGAGAGAGAGGAGGGGAGGACTACAGGCCGATGTTTTCAATTACACAGTAAAAGCGACTGGTGTTTAACTTTATTGCAATATGTCGCCGTCTACTGGCTAAAGAAAGAAGTGTATACATCTACAGTATAGGGGAGTATTTCCACACGGAACAATCAGTAGGAAAAACCGAAACAGCGAAACGAAAGACGAAAAGATCAGCCCAACTGGAAGCCGCCCACAGTTTGCTATAATATAACAATTTTAATATTTCTAAAAAATGTATAACGATCACAGAACTTGAAATTATATAAAAACTGGCGGTGAGAACAATTCGTAATGAATCTTCTAACGTCATAGAAATTAAAAACAATAAAAGCTAATAAAGCCGATTCCCTTTATGAAACAAATCTCAGCGGACTTCTCATGAATGCACTTGCCTCCCACTCAGGCGATCCGACTGGACCAGTAAAGAGCATCATCTTCGTTTAAATACATTCTGTATTTATGGCAATAATTCGGTCCACTAACGGTGAAATAAGCCATATTTATTCTCTTTTTCTTGTACTTACATGAAGCGCACGAAGCCCGTCTTTCCCCTGTTGACCTGGAGATGGAAGTCTTCTCCATCACCGCACTCTGTTTTCTCGAAGATCTAACAGAAGGCGATGTATGTGCATGACGCACCTCCAGGACTTCCTCTCACAGATTACCAAAAGGGAAAGTTATTTACCTAACCATACTTCTCTCTAGGGTTTTATTCAGACTGCATATCTTTATTCGGAACTTCGGGATTCGGTCTACGCTTCAAATACTATCGGCGAATCGATCTGCTCGATGCTGCCCGTGTCGCCCATTGGTTATTGAAAAACGGTTCGTCGATCGAGAGCCCTGTGATTGTAAGATCCATTTGCTTCTTCTTTATTCTTATTTATTTATATGTTTTTAAGTGATGTCATTACAGCATAGCGTACCGTTCGGAAACGCCCAGGGATTCGGCGGAGGCCCTGGCTTCCACGACCAACTCAGCCATGGCCTCGGGGTTTCCGGCAGCGGCAGCGGAAGCGGAAGTAGCGGCGACACTAATCTCGAAAAGAACCAACAACAAGGCAGCGGCGCGGAACCCTCCGACAAATTAGTCCCTGACAACAACTTTGACCCAGATTTTTGCACTTTGCGAGAGTATGATTTCTATGACTGCACAGATAGGATTGAAAGCGATTTTAATCTGCTCTTCCAGTCCTACCTCTACACTAGAAATGATCACAGAATATGCAAAACGTAAGAATCGCTTGTCACTACCCTGATCTGACAGCAGGATATTCGATATTTCTCGATAATCTATCAAACGAATAATCTCGGACCTATTTTCTTTTTAATCGTATTTCTTTAGCGACAGAAACTAGTTACAGGATTTGTATGTAATTCCTTTGGAAGGATGTTCCCGCATGTCTTGGTAAACAGCACTGGCTCTCCTGCATTAACAAATAGGCTTTGGAATTCCCTGGGATGGAGAACCACAAAAAAGAACGAAAACAAAGTGGAAATTGTACGAACCTAAAAAGGTCCTGATCAGTAACAATAGAACTCATTTACTCTACCCAGCTCTCATTCCACGAGTTACTGAAATGCCGAGAAAACAAATGCAAAATACCTAACAATTTAAATACCAACATCTCTGGATCTAATCCAAGGTTTGCTAGATTAACATCTTAAAATTTGTGCAAGCAAAGTCTAAGAAAGTTAAGAAATAAGCAGTATTATTTAGACGACAGAAAATGGTAACACTTTAGTAGTTAGAAGGGGATAGGACTTCAATGGGCTTTTTGCAAGGACCTTCAGAGAAAGCAGATGGTCATCAGTACGGCTCCGAATATAATTATTCACACCACTCACTACAACTGCCTCTGATTTATTCTACCTATTAACAACTTTGTTTCTGAAGTATAAGCAGATGATAATACTCTTTTTCTATTCCCACATGTACAACATCTCTTACTTACCTTTTCCAAGTCACAGCACTCTTATCTGCATCTGCTGTTGCACAATATCCCTTATTTTAAAAACCACTAAAAGGTACCTTAATATTTTTGTAAAGTTTAGCCTATTTGACCTGCTTGTGGCATGAAGACATCCCAGCGTGAGTTTGCTGAATAAACTCGCCGATAGATCGAATCCATTCGCTACTCCAGTCTCTGACTCCAAACAATGTTTGCTTAATTCGCAGCTAGTCGGAAGTCCCTTACTGAAATAGTATACTCAGGTTCACTGTCCCCTTATAATGATGATTTTGGTTATTTCTCTGGCTGCTTCGGCATCCTTACGGACTTTAACATGGAATTTAATTTTCCAATTGAAATGGCAATGTAATATATTAGTTACATTTACCTGCAAAGTAAGTCTACTTCACCATTAACAGTAGCATGCATTTTAGTATCATTCGTTAACTATAAAATATCATTGGCTTTCACTTTCACAAAACCAGTCATTTGAAAACTTTTCGCACTGCTGTCGTTCCCATCAGATGTAGTGTCCCAGTGCTCCTCATCTCTTACACTCAGGTCCGCTTGCGAAAATCAGCTTCTAAAACTTCATCTTACACCCGGCGAATACCTATCAGAATTTTCTGAGTTAAACTTAGCATCCACCGAAAATTTGTAGCCAGTGGGACACCGTTTGAGGCTCCTCTCCGCAGATGGGGCAGGTGGGGGTCGGCTGATTGGTTGACTCTGTGTTGATATACCTGAAGACGAGGGCAGTGACCAGACCGGAGCCGGCTCAGTAGCACTGCGTCCCGCCGGTTGGTCGTCACGTTGCTGTCAGTCATCCAATTGTAGTCAGAGTAGACTTCAGCCGATAAGCAGTTTACGGGTGGTGGGTCTGGGATGAGGTGTTGGAGGGCAGCCTTGGCAGGCTGGTAGTCGGTAGGTCTGGGAGGGTCTGGTTGTGAGGTAGCAGACTTGGCAGCGGCATCGGCCCATTCATTGCCGGGTATACCGCAGTGTCCGGGGATCCTGGGGAAGCAGCGTTGGGAGAGGAGGGACTGGAGGTCTCGGGTGTCGGTGGAATGGTGTAGGAGGGAGAGGGTTAGAGAGCGGGTGTCGGGGCAGATAGTGGCAGGCTCGGCGGGACCGTCAGAGAGAAGCCATAGCAGAGCGAGTCGGAGGGCTGCTTTCTCTTCACAGAAGGAAGACGTGAAGGGAGCTCCTTTTTCAGATCTGGAGAGAATGAGGGAGGGACGGGCTGGGTCTTCGCTTGTGACGACCATTGCGGCACCACGTTGAGTCGGCCATTGGAGGCAGAGCCGTCCGTGTAGATGGTAAGGTTGGATGATGATTGGCGGATGGCCACGAGAGCTGCCTCGCAAAGGGAGGCGGGGGTAGGGGAGGAAGGTGGTGGATTTGTGAGAGATGGGGAGATACGCCAATGAGTAGGTCCATAGTCCCATGGGCAGTGTATGGGGTTGGGTAGTGGGGCTCGGATGGAGAAGTTTTCAGGGAGGGACGAGGCAATCGCTTGGGATGTGGAGCACCAGCTTGGCCGGTGAAGTCTGTGAGGACAGTTGGATGCAAGGGTTTGAAATCGAGGGTGCTCAGGAGGTAGACGTGCAGCTTTTTCGGCAGAGGTTGCAATTAGGATTTTAGAGGTGGTGTGGTAGCTGCGGGTGCCGGCCTCTAGGCGAAGGGCATCTAAGGGAGTAGACCGCAATTGCCCAGTTATTATTCGAAGGGCCTTGTTCTGAGCGCGGTCCAGTTGGCCGAGTCGGGAAGCCGAAAGCCAGGGTCGCCATGCTGGGGCTGCATAGTTGAGAAGTGAAAGTTGGAGGGAGCGGTAAACCTTGCGGAGACTGTTTTTTCGCCAGCCCCAAGTTTGAGATGTTAGGGAGGCCAGGATGTGGCAGCGAGCCGCTACCTTAACTGCCTCTGTGTGGGGACCGAAGGAGAGGCTCCGATCTAGGATGACGCCTAGAAATTTGGGTGTAGGGTTGTGTCGGAGAGATGAGTTGCCAAGGGTTATCGTCGGTGACCAATTGGCTTCGTGTGTGTCGCTGGAAAAGAAGCAGACTTCCGATTTCTCGGCGTTCAGGACCAACTTTTTCCTACGGCTCCATTCTGAGACTGCTGTGACGGCCTCTTGGACCGCCTTCTCAGCTTGCTCCTTGATAGGGTGACTGCTGAGGATGGCCACGTCATCAGCGTACGTGGCAATATCAACCCCGGGAGGTAATTGATGTAAAGAAGGAACAGTAGGGGGCGAGGACGGAGCCTTGGGGGAGTCCCTGTCGGAGGGCAAGGAACTGTCCTAATTGCCCATTTATCTGGACCCGGGCCCGCCGGTTGAACAGGAAGTTGAAAATCCAGCGGCCCATCTTTCTCGGTAAGCCCGCAGACAATGAAGTGAAAATGAGCTCCTCTCGCCAGACTTTGTCATAGGCTTTGGAGTAGTCCAGAAGGGCGAGGACACTCCGATGGGGCTTATTTGCCTGAAAGCCGTCACTGATTTTCTGCGTTATACGCAAGACTTGGTCTTCGCAGCATCGCTGTTTGCGAAAGCCAGCCTCTGGATTCGGCTAGGTAGTAGGGACGGTTGTGAACCAGCCTTTCCAGGGTTTTCACGATGCAGGATGTGAGACTACTGACAGGACGAAAGGCGGAAAGATCGGTTGCGGGTTTGCCTGCCTTCTTCAGCGGGAGGATGGCCGCATCTCTCCAAATTTGGGGACATCGACCTGAGTTGAAGCTCCAGTTGTAGATTTCAAGGAGTTCTTGGCGAGCCAGTGGGCCAAGGGCGATGAGGAAAGAGGGGGGAATGTCGTCCAAGCCTGGAGCACACCAGGGCGAAGTTGCTGGATTGCGTCGTCTAACTCCCGAAGGGAGAAGTCAGAGCAGCTCTCGTCGTCAGCGGTGGGAGACCGGAGTAGTTCCTTGACAAACCATCTTTTTGTTCGATCATCTTTGTCGAGTGATAGGCAATTGACTGCGGCGTAATGGTTCATGAAGGCGTTAGCTTTGCCTTCGTTCGTTGTGATTATGCGACCATTGTGCTGCAAAGGTTCAACAAAGCTACTCGAGTCTGGGCCACCGCTGAGTGAGCGGATGTGTCAGGGCTGTTCTCTAGTTCGGAAAGAAAGTCAGCCCATTTGGACATCTTAGCTTCGCGGGAGAGAGCGTTGACTGTTGCGCAGGCCTCGATCCACTATGCACGGTGATCCGCGGTGTGGCGCCGTAGGTGATTGCGGTGTTTGATGGCTGCCTTCACATCGGGTGTCATCCAGCAGCGGGTTCGTGCGCCGGATTTGGATTTGCCAACTGTTTTGTGGCCAGTCGACAGCAGAAGGTTAGTAAATTGCCGGACACGAGCATCAAGGGATGAGGTGGGGGGCAAGCTAGGCATGGCATCTTCGATTGCTTGGGTGAAAAGGGACCAGTCGACATCGCGCCTGTTCCACCGGGCTCGATGGACCTTAGCCACGTGCTCAAGTCGGCAGCACAGTGTTGTGGTAATTGGGAGATGGTCCGAGCCCAGGTCTTCGCCAACGGTCCACTCAGAGCTGTTAGCCCAGGGAGAGTGGGCCAACGAGAGGTCTGGGGAACTAGGACCAC
Organism: Nautilus pompilius; assembly: GCA_018389105.1. NCBI lineage: Eukaryota > Metazoa > Mollusca > Cephalopoda > Nautilida > Nautilidae > Nautilus > Nautilus pompilius. The sequence continues at coordinate 13,979 of JACATO010001372.1, read as the reverse complement.
CGGTTCCACGGTTGATTCTAGTGGCTGATCCATCGTTTAGAAGGGTTAAGGTTTGGGAGAGGAGAAGATCTTCGATCTCGGAGCCACGGCTATCTGCGGGTTGGAAGGGGTCCCACAATAATGAGTGAGCATTAAAGTCACCGCCAATGAAAGTGTTCGGCTGGAGGGTATGAAGGCTTAGGGAGCGGTGGTCTGGTTGATCAGGTTGTCGAAATGGGGGTATGTACAAGCCCATTTTCGGTGGGACAGGCGAACATGGATGGAGGTACATTCCACGGCAGTGCCCGAGATGCCTGGGGGTAGTTGTTGGAAGATCAAATCGTCTTTGATGAGAGTCAGGACCCCCCCCCCCGCGGTGTCCGTTGGGACGGTCTAGGCGAATTGCATTGTAACCATGGCGGTGTGGAGTAGTATCACACGATCTGAATTTTTCCTCTTGGATAAGGCAGACATCAATGCGATCGGCGATTAGGCGGGATTCAAGTTCGCCTAGTTTAGTTGACACTCCATCAGCGTTCCATTGGAGAATGCGGAGGGATTTTTGGGTCTGATGCAGAGGTGGCTTGGAAATTCCAGTGATAGGGGGGGTTGAGTTTGGTGGTGGTTGGGTAGAAGTGAGGTGGCAATGAGAGCATAACCAATGGTTGTTCTGCTGGGCTGCAGCGGCTGCGGCCCGTGAGAGGCCAGAGCAAGAGCTGTGTAAGTGATTGCCACATTGACTGCATCGTAACGGGGTGATGGTGCAGGCGATGGTGCGGCAGCAAGCGAAGCAGGACTTGCGTGTGGGTGGGAAGGATGATGAGGGGCCTGGGCTGGATTCGATATCGCCGGCGATGAGACGGAGAAGGGAGGCGATTGCCGGTGGGTCGTCTCCCACAGACGAAAAAACAACTGCTTGAGAGGAGTACGGTGAAGTGAGATCCCTGGCCGGGCCGAGGGTCCGAGCCTTGGGGTGATTGTCTGACTGGGCGCATTGGTCCCCATTGTCTGGGTTGTCGGGATCGCCACGTAGAGGCTGCGTCCTTGATCCTGCCATTCGTTGTGTGCGCGGTTCTTATTACTGTTCTATGTCTAACAGTTCTATTTGCTTTTCTTCATCTTCTTTATACAGAAATTACATGTTGAAAATTAATTGCGCTAAAGAGCTTCTTCAGTGGAAAGAATGTCCAGAAGTAATAGACAGATACATCCCGTTGTTTTTTACTGCTAAATATATGGAGACGTTGTTAAATAAAAGTTGTCCTTTCGATAATGGTAAGTCAATCACTGAAACAGCTCATTTCCTGTCAAACACATTATTGCTATTCTACTAGTATTTCATGTCGATCACCACTGCCCTGAATTTGATCAGGGGCGTCAAACATACGGTCCTGGAGAGGCTGATGGCGACTGCCCCTCCTAAACTTTTATTTGCATTCATTCTGTAAAGACAATAGCACACATCGTAATAGACACATTTCTAACACACAACCCCACTGAACTATTAAAACAAAAATGGGATCTTATCCTTCATGGCACCCACCAATGTTAACGGTAGAGATCTGGCATAAGGAAGACCGATCGTGTTGAGACAAACGACACACACATACTCACTCACATACATAGACACATATATACATACTATAACCAAGTAAACAGAACAAAGGACTGATGTTTCAGGGACAGTACAATTATTGTATTCAATTAAAAGCACAATAAGATAAATTCCCACCCAACAATATAACAAACAATAAGAGATGAGTTATATATAATACAAGGAAGTGAAGTCCAGTATAATAAAATTTAGCCATTGTATAGACAACTAAATTGACTCACATTATATCAAATCAAACTATTGTAAGTTGAAATTGGTTTTGCGCCTACTGCCCAAAACTAAGTAACACTTTCTTTGATTGGTGGCCCACACCACATTTTATTCAATGAAAACAATATTTGCAGGTTGATCAAGTTATCGACTGGATCCGATTTTCAAACTGTGTTGAGTATCAAATACCCAGAGGAATTTGACCACTACATCTAAAAAAATAGTATCGGTTATCCACTGCTGTGCATTTGGAATATATATCAAGTCATGCTAAGTATTTATAATTGAAGGATTATATGTTATCAAAAGAAAAGAAAACTAGACAAAAACTGTTGTGTGATTCAAGAAAAGTGGAGAAATTTGTATTTCTTTGTGAGAAGTGAATGGAATGCCAATCTGCTTGATTTGCACACAGCAGGTTGCTGTTGCCAAAGCATGCAACGTTTGGAGACATTATAATACAAACCATGTTGTGAAGTATGATGACTATACTGGAAAGTTACAAGAGGACAAAGTTTCTAAATTAGAAAAGTCGTTGAGAAAGCAGCAGTCAGTATTTAAATATGTCCATACAGTAAATGACACTGCAGTTAAGGCAAATTATATGATTGCTCATGAAATAGCTGTGTCATCAAAGCCCTTTTTGGAAGGAAAATTTCTGAAAAAATGCAGGTTATCAGAGAACCTCAACAATCAAATGAATGACAAAGTCAAGTCCTTTGTTCCATTTTAGTTGTAATTAATGAAAGTACGGATATAACTGATGTGGCACAGCTTACAATTTTCATTTGAGGTGTTGATACAAGTATGCACATAACAGAAGAGTTTGTGGAAATGGTTCCGATGAAAGACAGGTGATGACATCTTCAACATTTGGTGGTAGCTCTGGAAAAAATAGGTGTATACTGGGCATGAGTTGTGAGTCTGACTACAGACGGAGTAATAAAAGCTGGAGTTGCCACAAAGTTAAAAGAAAAACTACTATCTATGAATCCAAGCCATCCGTTTTATACATTTCACGACCTTTTGCACCAAGCAGCACTGTGTAGTAAAAGACTGAAGATGGATAATGTTATGCATAAGGTTATAAAAAGCAATTTTATATGAGCATGAGCAGTTTAATAGCCTTCTGGAGGAAAGTGAGAACTCTTGTGGGCTGCCATGTTACGCAGATGTTCGCTGGATAAGTCGGGGAACTGTACTGAAATAGTTCTATGAATTGTTTGGTAAGATACAGTTGTTCTTAAAACAGAAAGGGAAGATTTACCTGAATTACGGGATAATGAATGGCTTCAAGATCATGCCTTTATGGTGGATATACAGAACACCTGAATTGTCTTAACAAAAGATGAAGAGCCGCAACAATTTGGTGACAGAACTTTGGGAAAAGGAACTTTCAAAAAGTAATTTGGCCCACTTTCCAACCTTAAAAACACATGACATGACATGGCTGAGTCACACTGTGATGCCTTGACAGAAAAGTACAGCAGAAAAATTTGTAAGTTAAAAAATTATCTTCAAGAAAGGTATTTTCAATTCTTCAGAACCAATTTTCTTTCTGCCAGTGTTCACGAGGTTTCTGAAGAGCTTCAGATGGAAATAATCGATCTGCAGTATGACTCTGTTTTGAACAATAAGCTTTTTAATTATGATATTCGCATTTTATCGATATCTGGACCTTTTTTTGTAAATCGTAGTTGTTGTGGAAGTGATTCTACTGCCATTTTAATATCAATGATATCTAGCAATAAATAGTATAATGTTTTACAATGTAATGTTTGTGTGTAGTGTTTTAATTTAGATAAAAACAGTCTCTCTCTCTCTCTCATCAGGTTGTTTGATATCTCGAAATATGGGACATAAAAGCCAAAATGCATTTATCCAGATAGAATAGTTTGTTACTGACAGCCCATTATGATTTTAATGACAAGGGTGCATTTATTATTAGGTAATTTAAATGAAATAATATGAGTTTGCCCCTTGCCTCTACCCCCATGCTACCATATATATTTCATATATAATAAAAGAAATGCAATTCTAGATCAAATCTAATTTTGGTGTGATTTTCCTTTATGGAAATATAAATTTTAGGTCGATATTTTAATTTTTTTGTGCACACATATGCATGTATATGTGTGTATGTAGTTGATTGTATCTCCTTTAAAGTTAAAGTGAAATTTTTTAAGGTTACCGCCTCTGTGAGCGGATTAATACAAAGAGAAATTTCAATACACTTTTTAATTCTATTCTCATATCCCATTCAATACTATGAAAAAAATCCAACACTTGTTTACTAAAACAACACCTAAGGGAAGACAACTTTTTCTAATATATTTTCTATTTTTGTTCGTAACTTGAGAAAAATATGTATGTATTAGAATAAAGTTTATATTTCCATAAAGAGAATAACATGGAGAATATTATCTGAAAATTTGGTGATTCCTCTTTTTTCGAGAAATCAAGGGAAATCAAGCATGACGTCACGTGTCACAGTCCCTGCACTTGATGCCATTGTGTCAGTTTTACACCCCCTTCTTTAGAATATCAACAGCTGTTTAAAATTCTCAGTTCCTGTTGCAACAGTTGATCGCTGAGATGGAGAGCTGATTTTATCAGTTATCGCCTGGGAATCCATAAATCTCGCCAAAGACCCGTTTTAAAGTCAGCTGGTGTCGGAATTACCAACGAAGAGATGTCAGCCAGAGACCGGGGTACGATAGGATCGCTGTGTCTCTGTGTAGACGGAGTTTAGTTACAGGTGCACGTTGCTTCTGTTTACCTGATTAGACCCGACTGTCGTCATCTGAGTCCGCGTCCAGGTTACAGAAGCTCCCGTTTTTCTTTTATCGTAAATCATACTATTATTTTATACTCTCGTTGCTTTCTATAATAAGATTGCATTTTAGCTGATTCTCTCTTGTAACGTATTATTCAGACTTAATGGCTGGCACACCGTGCTTCCTGAGGCAAAGCGATCATTTTTTTAGGGAAGGTGTAAAGCTGAGCGAAAACCACACCATCACGGGCCAGGAAGATCCGTACCAAACAGTGCACGACCATGGCGAATCTTGTCAGTAAGTTACCGGCAATTTTTAAAATAATTTAAACAGAACACGTGCGCTTCATGGTACTAATATAGTCCCGACACGGGAATAAACCAACATAATTTTATGAACCATGAATAAAACCCCAGCGAAAACTCAAATTTCGTATAATTCACTAATTTATCCCCTTCTCAAGATAATGCTGGTATTATTCATTACAGTCTATAATTGGCATTGCCAGGCTGCTTTCTAAGATTTCTTCATCTCTTTGGAAGCTACATCCAACATCACTTTGTAGAGCATCCCTGGTACTGATCTCATCCCGTGTAGTTATCAACAACGAGTCCGCGTGGATGGCGCACTTCGTCCTTCAACATTAGGGTCGTTGCACCCGTAACGTCGGTCAGTCTGTGAGAGCCATTAGTTCAAAATTGCATTTGCTTGTTAGCTGTAAATCGTGAGAGCTATTCCAACAAATGGTCTGACGGACAATAATTCTTAACTTATTAACTTAACAAAAAAAAAAAAAAAAATACTGAGAGGAGTAAAGAATATACGGTAAACCTCGATTTAACGGACTAATGGAGGTTCATACGCCTGCACGATAACGTGATTAACAGAAAAGGATGGCACCAGAACTGACAATGTTGTCTGCGCTCGTTTTTAAGAGAAAAACCAAAATTTTATATTCTAGTTACAGCCAGTTCCACAAAGACAAACTGTTTACTCGTCGATTAATCCTTCTCTTCCCATCCATGTCAATTGATAACTTATTTACTTTCCCCAAGCATCTACCTCGCACAGTTCTTTATAGTTGGAAGACTGCTCTCTCTCTCTCTCTCTCTCTCTCTTTCTCTCCATCTCTCCATCATCTCTCTCTCCATCTCTCCATATCTCTCTCTCTCTCTCTCTCATCTCTCTCTCTCCATCTCTCCATATCTCTCTCTCTCTCTCTCTCTCTCTCTCTCTCTCTCTCTCTCTCTCTCTCTCTCTCTCTCTCTCTCTCTCTCTCTCTGTCTTTGCAGATTTCTGGTCGAAAGAATGCAGAAAGAGTACATATTTGCGAAAGAAAGATGCGGAGGCAAATTTGCAACCGCCTTGTGCATGTTCAGGCGGTACTGGATCGGTCCAAGATGCTTTCCTTTAGGTACTTCAAAGATGTGCAACTATTTTGAAAAAGGAACCAAGCAGATCAGTGATGCTGATCTCAGCAGAAATCCCACTGTTGTCTTATACCTGCCTCTTTTCCATACCCTTTTCTTCTACATTGAGTATTAATATTTTCTTTCCTTCTAATTTATTTTAATAATTTTTCAAAAAAAAAAAGAAGGCAGCAATTAAAGCAAAACCGAAAAATGGAGTGCAAATGTTGTGTTAATAGTTTAAATGGTTCCCATCTTTTCGATTTCGGGAAACTAATGACGTTAGATGGTACGATTGATTGTCGTCTTAATGTATGCTGTACACGTTAAGTAAAAATGAATACAAGTTTAATTGAATAAAATAAAGCTTCCATAATTATATATTAATAAACATGTTTTTTTAAAAGAAAATTGTACGGGTTCAAGAGTAAGTAATTTTTATACTGTTATTATTCCCAGGAATATGTATTTCCAAGTTCTTGTCCTTTTCGTTTTTACAAAAGGTTCTTTTATCGAATATCTAAAAATCTTCTGAAAAATAATCAGATATAAAGTACTTTATTTACATTACAAATGACAATTGGTGTGGGAATCAAACCAGAGAGAGATACGACTAACTCCTGGTTGGAAGATAAGCAAAGAGATGGTGTAAAATGAGTCTGTATCTAGAAAACTGAAGGAAATGTCTAATTACTCACGAAGTACCGTAAATAAAAATTCGTGATATCTTAAAATAGACATCGACAAGAAAAGCTATTCTTCCGACTACGATAAAGTTTAAACGCTATTTGCTATCTCTTTAGTGGTTCCTTTTCTACCGTTGCCATTTCCTAAATCCATCCACCTGGCAGCCTCTTTCTGAACCTTCGCCAATTCTTACGAGTCTTTTATAACTTTTGCAAAATTCGTTAAATATACTCGTGTAGAACTCCTCAAACGTACTGAACTAGGTAGGTACCATTCCGGTTTGGGGTATTTTAAAATAAGAAAGAAATCCAAAGAGCTGATTCATTTAATAAACGCCAAAAGAGAAGGTAGAACGTATCGCCATTTTAATTTAATTTTGCCTCGTTTTGAATATTTATAAAGATGATGCCGTTCTTTCTGGATATCTTTGAAGCTTGGTTCGTATGATCTTAACATCGTCCATAAACTTCCCGAAAAAAAGGAATCGCCTCTTTGCGCGGGCACAAATATATGCTAGTAACTTTTAATCCTCATGTACGTCAGTTTTTTTGCCTCCTGTAGTATATTTAGTGAACAGGTGACTAATGGGAAAGGAGGAATTGGAGCAATATATAGAGTTGTCGTCACAAAGGGCCATATTAATGAGAAAGGTAGTGTGTGTCTCACAGCCTCTATGACTCATCCTGTGCTGAGTAATATTCATTTGAAGGGTAGTTGGGGTGCAAATGCATCCTAGTTAGTAAAGAAAGAGTTAATAAATACGGATCAAAACATCTTGCATCTATGTATTTCACATTAGTCAAATATATATTCGCATTTACTGCATTTTTAAAAGTCCACACAGTGTACGGATGTGGTTTTTATTCTACACTTACTTCGCATCTTGTATTATTTTAGCATTTACACCGATGAACATTGCACACATTACATCTTTAAAATCTGTCAAAGTAGCGAAGTTCTCGTCTACATAAGAAACAATATTTAACGGTGTTTGACCTCTCTAGTAGCAGCGCTGCAACACATCACCCTATCGTATGATAGGTAAGATGATATAAGGAGGATGTCGATACAAAGAGCCAAAACATCATCTCAGGTGTGATGGCAGAACACCTTAATACTCTAAGGGAGTTGTTGGAACAACATTCTAGCTGCTGGCACAACCACCATGAAATGATGCTGGTTGGACGAGGTTTGTAAGCTACCATTTTCAAATACCTGCTAACGATGCGTGAAAAGAGGAGGGGGTGGGTGGTCCGTTGGGTAGCTTACCGGACTCTCGCCTGCCTGTTTTTCCTTTCGCTTTTCTCTACCAACCGGCTACATGGGTTTTGTTCGGGTATTGCGGTTTCCTCTCAATTCTAGAAAATAAGTTCTAGTTGGAAGTTACTTGCCAAAGTCGGAAGTGCCGATTGTCTCGTGGCTCAGAACTGGTAGCGCATCCTAGCGGAAAACCGTGGTACTACACTTCATCGTCATGGTTGTCTACTATGTAAGCTTCAGTGTACGAAGAAAAAACAACAACAACAACAACAACAATAATAATAAAGGTTTTGTTTCAGCATGCCCTTACAACAATGGTAGCCAGTGATCCTATAATTGCCGAAGGCCCTGTCTCTGTGGAGCTCCAACCGACAGAAGGCAGGAAGCAGATGTGTGCCCAAGGATCCAGTCTGCTGTGTAACATTTTGGTCACCAAGAGTAATGGCCCCTACACCTCCCCCTTTTAGCTGACTTGTCCTCGAGACCCATGAAATATGGACAGTGGTCCCGCAGAAAGAAAAATGAATTAATCTTACATTATATATTTCCTTATTCTTATTCGCCATTGTTACAGAATCTTTCATGTCGGATCAAACGATCTCTTCTCGCGCACATCTTCATCGGCGTTGCTGGGGCGGCTCTTCCTGAAATAATTCTATGAAAGGAATTGCGTGCATTCATTTACCTATAAAATGGTAAAATATATCGAACTGATTGAAAAACAAAAGGGAACTGTCAAAACGGGCTGCTTTATTAGGTTTTGTCGATATTAAATCTATATTTCTAAAAAAATGTTTATTTATCATTCCCCATCTCTAGTCAGCTGTAAATCGTATAACCTCAGTTATCTCCCTTCGGTCACGTCTAAGGCTGACTCGCCCGCTAGGAGTGGCTTGCATTCCTCAATGTTATTTTAAAACTCTTTAAAACGAAAGCAGCCACCACAAGGAGAACGCCCCCACCACCGGACCATGTTAATGTATTTACCGTACCTGTCCGCATGACCCCTCCAGATCTCTAGACTGGAACAACGTTCTTTCACAAGGTGCGCGCTGCTGTATTCGAGAGTTGGAACTTCAAATGGGCGAACCTTATCTTCCGGTTGTAGCTCGTGTCCAGCCCTCCGGGAATCCTCTCGAGCCTGTCCGTTCGAAGGGGGTTTGTGCCAGCATGTGAGGACTTTTGCCGCTCGCACCGCAAACCGGTCCCTTGGTTTTGACAGCTTGTGCGTGATGCAGCGTTTCGTTCTTGTAGAAATACAGAGCGAAAACACGAATGCGAGTTACACAATCCCATTCTTCTGGCATTTTATTCGGCAACTGCCATTAGTATATTATCACAAGTTCCTGGATATTAACTGCTTCGCATCGTGTCTTGTTTTCGATTTTCTTTCTTTAACATTCGTCATTTCAAGAGGTTTCTTCCTGATTTGAAAATTCCAATATGGCCGTCTTTCCAAATATTCGTATTCCAATATGGCGCACCGGATATGACACCAACCTCGTTTTCGCCCTTTCAAAATACTGCTTCTTACATGTTCTTGTTAATTGTGGATTTTATTGCGTTTACTTAAAAATAAAAGGCAGCCCATGTCTGCAAGTGAAGATGAAAGTTTATTCCTAGAATGGCGTTCTTACCCAGGTCCATACCGCAGCAATGTTCTGAAACGGCATATGCATAGACATAGAAAGGGATGAACGACCAGTGGGGGGGGGGGAGAGGTAGGCGAACATACAGCCATCAGGTTTCGTTACATGTAAGACACTACTGACAAGCTGCATGATGATGGGAGTGACGCAGAGATTACTCTTCCACGTTTGAGGACGTCCATCCTCTGTGCAGCCTCTATGTGGGTTTACAAATTTTTAAATTTCTACCATACGGTTGCCATGGTAACCCGGCGAGCTCGTCGAAGACGCGAAAAACACTGGCGCAGCTCCAGCAGAATTCGGTGGCGTTTTTCGTTCTGTTTTGGTTTAAATTCGAAGATGTTTAGGTGAGAAAGCTATGGGCGCCAGAAGATGACATCCCTGCTTCCTCCGTTTGTTCACTGCCTGCTCCAGCCAGGTAAAAAAACAACAACCCCCCAACTCGCTAAATCAGTGATGGACAGTAACACAAAAGCACTGAAATCCACGTAAAAATAATGTCGACATTCTTTAGCAGCATGCCAGCCCCAACCCCCTTCTTCTTCTCTCTCCCGGTAAAATCCCCCCGCCCGGCTAAAGATAGAAGGGAGATAACTCGACAGAGTCACCACACACCCCCCATATTATCCGCCGGCCGGATGTATATTTTTTCTGCGCTCTTTGCATTTATAACAAGAGGGACGAGCGGGCGGGCGAAAAGGCTCTGGAAGGGACTTCCGTTAGGTAGGCAGGGGCTGGACCCGGACTCGTGGCGAGCTTAGCGGCTCGAGTGACGAATATACTCTCAGCGCAGCTGGAAGCTCCACTACCCCTCCCTGGTTACTGTTCTGCATCATTGCCGTTGTTCGTGTATCTGGAGTCTGGCTGTATGTGAATTATTTAATGGGAATCTGAAGAACTCGTGGAGTCATTTCGGCAGTTTCCGTAAATGCTGAGAGTTGAAGCCTAATTAATGCAGACTAAGTATAAAAGATGAGGCCAAAGCATACAAGGGGAGAGAACCGGACAGGTAACTCGTAAGGGACATAGATGCCCTCGAATTCTGTTTTCACCCTTTTATTTAAAAATAAAATAGAACAAGCAAACAAACTGGTTTCCTTAAATGGCTTTGTGCATGTGTGGAACCACTACCTTTATATAGAATTAATATTTAGCATTAGTACTTTATAATAATAATATAATAATATAATATAATAATAATAATAATAATAATAATAATAATAATAATAATAATAATAATAATATAATAATAATAATAACCAAAAGTGGCAGTCACCAGCGATCAGTTTACTGACAGGTTTCCAGTGTTGACGATTTGCACATTCGTTCTGTCTCCTGGCCAGAGCTGATGACAAACAGAGCCGTTACCTGTTTTCTTGGGTCAGTATCCACCGTACGGTTGTAAACCTTCGGCCGGCAATGAGACCGACGACAGTCGTAGATATCCTGTCGAGGAGATTGACAGGCAGACACCCGACAAACCTAAATACACGTGAATATCAGAGTAAGCGACAGCAAGCGCTGCGATGTGCCGGTCGGCTGGTGCCATCAACACGAGCCAGCCGCCACGGGCTCCTGAGACTGACATCTACACCTGGAACACCTCCAGCTCCCTCGCCCTCGAGCCAGGGCTCCAGTCCCACATTACCAACTGTCCACCCTTAAACTCTCCGGATGGTTAACACCTTCGGATTTCGCCAACATCGCTCCCACCTTTTCGCCACTCGTTGAAAGTTTATAGACCGAAGATCCCTCCTTGTCCGCCAGGTATATGTGTCCGCGGGGGGGGGGGGAGGTCGATTGGACGGCCGTCTCCCGAGTACGTAAACTTCACGTTGCCGTCCACGTCGATGCAGATCAAGCACTTCTCCCACGGGTCCGACATGAGGATGAGGAGTAAATCAATTTTGTTCCTCTCTCTCTCTCTGTAATAACGTCATCTCTCTGTCTCCTCTCTCTCTCTCTCTCTCTCTCTCTCTCTCTCTCTCTCTCTCTCTCTCTCTCGCTCTCTTCCATCATCCTCTCCTCTGTAATAACGTCATCTCTCTCTGTGATAAAACGTCATCACTCTCTCTCTCTCTGTACTGAACATCATCTCTCTCTCTCTGTAATAACGTCATCTCTCTCTCTCTCTGTACTGACATCAATCTCTCTCTCTCGTAATAACGTCATCTCCCTCTCTCTCTCTGTACTGACATCATCCTCTCTCTCTCTGTACTGACATCATCTCTCTCTCTGTAATAACGTCATCTCTCTCTCTCTCTCTCTGTACTGACATCATCTCTCTCTCTGTAATAACGTCATCATCTCTCTCTCTCTGTACTGACGTCATCTCTTCTCTCTCTGTAATAACGTCATCTCTCTCTCTCTCTCTGTACTGACATCATCTCTCTCTCTGTAAATAAAGTCATCATCTCTCTCCTCTCTCTGTACTGACATCTCATCTTCTCTCTCTCATACCTCTCTCTTCTCTGTAATAAACGTCATCTCTCTCTCTCTCTCTCTCTGTACTGACATCTCTCTCTCGTCTCTGTAATAACGTCATCATCCTCTCTCCTCTCTCGTACTGACATCATCTCTCTCTCTGTGATAAACGTCATCATCTCTCTCTCTCTCTCCATCATCTCTCTCTGTACTGACATCATCTCTCTCTCTCTGTGATTAACGTCATCATCTCCCTCTCTCTCTCTGTAATAACGTCATCATCTCTCTCTGTAATAACGTCATCATCTCTCTCTGTAATAACGTCATCTCTCTCTTTCTCTCTCTGTAATAACGTCATCATCTCTCTCTCTCTGTAATAACGTCAAATCATCTCTCTCTGTAATAACGTCATTCTCTCTCTCTCTCTTTACTGACATCATCTCTCTCTCTGTAATAACGTCATATCTCTCTCGCTCTCTGGTACTGAGCCTCATCTCTCTCCTCTGTAATAACGTCATCATCTCTCTGTAATAACGTCATCATCTCTCTCTGTAATAACGTCATCTCTCTCTCTCGTCTCTCTCTCTCAATCTCTCTCTCTCTGTACTGACATCATCTCTCTCTGCTCTGAATAACGTCATCTCTCTCTCTGTAATAACGTCATCATCTCTCTCTGTAATAACGTCATCTATCTCCTCTCTCTCTCTCTCTGTACTGACATCATCTCTCTCTCTCTCTGTGTTGTGTACTGACAGAATCTCTCTCTTCTTTGTAATACCGTCACTTTCTCTCTTCTCTGTACTGACATCATCATCATCTCTCTCTCTCTCGCTCTCTCTACCTGTACTGACATCATCTCTCTCGCTCTGTGTGTGGGTAACTGACATCATCATCTCTCTCGCTCTGTAAATAACGTCATATCTCTCGCTCGGCCTCGCTCTCTGCTCTCTTTCTCGCTACTCTCTCGCTCTCTCGCTCTCTCTCTCTCTCTCTCGGTACTGACATCATCATCTCTCTCTGTCTCTAAGGTTTCGCTGCTCTCGTCGATAGAATTTTAAAAAGCTGTCGTAATCCACATTTCTTCTCTCCACAGTAACATAATTCAACCTTTATTTATTCTTGCTCATTTATTTTTTTTAATAAAAAATGCAATTGCGGTAACGGTTTTTTAATCTTTTTTTTTCATATTTATCTTCATTTATGCAGATGCATCGAAGCCAAATGACGCTGACTGTATGGAAACATCACTACGTTTCTATTTATTTTGTCATCAATCAATAGATTGTATTGTAGTAATCTCAGGTCAGCCCGAGTAACGCGTATTTTCATGATTATCATAAACACAAGGCATGGAAAACTTTTGATAATAGAAGTTGATAAACACTAATTTTGTAACTGATCAGTTTACATTCATCAGTCTTGGTCAGTAAATTTAAACCAGACGGAGCTGAGGTGTCCAACAGTACGTGGTCGATAAGCGGCTGGGTGCTGGGAGAAACACAGCCACCGTGCATTCAATCTTCTTTTTCTTTCACATTTTACATTCATCTACATTATTTCGGGGGGTGGAAATTGCACCTGAATTTACTTCAGAACGAGATCTCGCTGGCTGGAGTTACTATAACGAGGCGGGCGGACGACAGCCAACCATCATTTGTTATGGAAATGTTTACCGATAAAATTCTCAGGTTTATCTCAAAATTAATTCTACAGTTTTTTTGGGGGCAAGCGCCCCCTGGCGTAACTCTGGCATCGTTTGCAGACTTCTTTACTTTTTACATCCACTGGCGCCACCATCAGTTCCTCTGTAAATCGTCGCCCCTACGTCGAACGGGACCTGTGTATGCCGCACTTTCTGAAATCAGACAAGACAAGACGCTGTACCCATAATAAATATACTGTCCAAGACACCAGAACGGGATAGAAACTGACACAAACGACGGGAAACCGGTTAAAATCCGGATTCTCT
>JACATO010001371.1:105000-157893 GCA_018389105.1 Nautilus pompilius | reverse complement strand
CTCGCCCACGTTTACTCCACGGCGGATTAGCTGGTTGCTGTCCTTGTGCTGGTCTTAATTCTGGGTCTGGCTAGACACCCAAAGAAAGCCCCGCCTGTCACCCCCTCCCTCCCCCCTCCTCCTCCTCAACCAACGTCCTTTTCATAATCAACAGGTGACCTACCGCTGATCAATTTACTTGTCGATCGACAAATAGATTGCTACTTCTACCCCCGCTCTATCTAATTCTACCCGCTGTCGTGTAAGGCCCGACAAGCTGAGATAAATTATCCAAACCACTAACCAAACTACCCGTTAAGGCCCGACAGCTCGAGATATTATCCAACCACGCCCGTAAGACAGTCAAATAAAGGAGTCTCAGACGATGTTAGATGTATCTAAGGTTCAGATAATCTACTCGACTGACAGAATGTCTTTCCATCCCCTATTTTGCAAACATATACGTGCGCATGCGTTAAAATTTTGGGGGCTCGCTATCGGGTAATACCGTGTATTCCTTTGTTCATTTGTGTACCGTTCATTGTTTATAAATTGGATTTATTGGTTTGGTTAGGTTTCGATTGTAGAATATATGGTTGATACAGGCAACATTTCCTCTGGGGACTCTTACATCTTTCTCCCCCAGAATTTCAGACCTCAGCCCTAGATGGGTCGACTTTGACTCGGGGTCGAGGCAGACATTTTCATGGTGGGAATCCGACCTCGGCAACATTTCCTCTGGTATAATTTTATTATTTGTCTTAAAGTTTCTTTTTTTTAAATCCTCCTCCTCGACCTCGGAGAATCAGATTCGGGCCAGAGTCTGCGACTGTCAGGAATTACCGACCCGGACGACAGAGACGGAAGGGGGGATTTAGCGAACCGTTCGTTTGACATTTCCCGCGCGTTAGGGGCGCAGGCGACTCGCGGGTGACGACCGCCATTTTAGACTGGAATGATTACCGGTTGGTTAATCACCCCGTTCGTAATTACAGGATGAAACAATCACGAGCCAGAGGAATTATCTGTCTGCCAATTAGAGGATTGATAGTCAGTTAGAACCCAAGGAGGTAGGAAGGAGCCCCGATCACCCCGGCTCCAGCGGCGGGAAATCCTTTCGCCCGGCAGGTCTGCTGCTGGTCTCGAGGTAAGTGTCGTCTGCTCACCACACAAATGGAGCCGAGGACGGCAGGGGTGTTGGGCCCCGGCTACATGATTCGGCCAGGGTTGGGGGGGGGAGGAATGAGAGCGCCAAAAAGGAGATGACGGGGCCATTATACCGAACGCCCGGCGGTAAACAGGCGCTGACCCGGTCTCAGACACCCGGACGGCCACGGCGCCCATTAACCCCTCCCGTCTCTGCAAGGGAGATAACTCGACCCTGGTAAGGGAGAGCGCAGCGCGTCGCTCACGTGTTACAAATGTATCCGGCAGGGAAATCCCCTAATGGAACCCGTTTACTTTTGGACGTGAGAGGAAACTCGGATGAGCGGCTGATGAAGAAGAGCGAGAAGAAACCATAGCAGGCAAACTCCGGACCTCGGCCTTGGTAACTGCTAGGCCGCCCACGATGTTCATAAAGATGTCCGCTACAGCTACATCTCGCGCGATAGGAGATTCCATTACCTAGGGAAGATGAATGTATTCTTTAGGCTTTCTCGGCGCCGGTCGGATACCATAGATAACTATAATTTTCGACCGGAATAAAATAGCGTAAATCCGATGTTAAAAAGAAATGAGAGGGGGGTGGGGGGGGGGGGTAAATGACCTGTTTGATGTAGACTTCTAACTAGATTCTCTCCTTGATCTTTCGTTAATTATTCTACAGTGAATGGCAGCTCGGAATCCGGCAGATAAAGACAATATGACAAACGATTGCAGCAGCCCTCTGAACACGCACCTGAATTCGTCTACCAGTGCCTACGGCCAATGGCCGTCGCTGGAGCAGCTTAACGGAGAACAAGTGCAGTTCCGCATGCCAGCCGTCGGCTTTAGCGTCGTCCTGATGACCGTGGGAATACTCGGAAACAGCCTCACCATGTTCGTGTATCAATTTCGGCTGAAGATGTCGCCAATCAACGTTTTGCTTTTCGCAATAGCGACGCTCGATCTGTCAACCTGCTTGCTGTGCATTCCCTCCGAAATAGCGAACATGCTTCACCCTCTCACCTACAATTCAGCCACCGCGTGCAAGCTATCCGTCTGCACGTGCTACATCCTGATCGGGACCTGTACGGGCATTCTGACGGTGCTGTCCGCGCTGAGATACCGGATGATTTGCCATCCCCAGTCACGAAAGGTGACTGTGACGGGGGCGCGACTCCTAACCGTCGTGGTAGTCGTTGTTTCGGTAGTCCTGACCAGCCCGGCTTTCCACATCATCGGCATCACAACCATTGGAACTCGCCTTCCTAACCTCAACGGAACAACCTGCCTGATATCGGAACGCGCAAAGCATTCACCGGCATCCATGGTGTACATGGCTTTCTTGTTTCTTCTTAACGTGCTGGTCTTTTTCACGCTGACCGGCTACTACGTCCTATTATGTCTGAAGGTACGACGCCATCGTCGACCGGAATGGTGCGGCAGTCAGGATATCGGCACCGAGCAGGACGAACCAGCGGCCAGTCCAAGACCCGCCACCCTGGACAGAACCACGGTCACCGTGCTTCGAATACTGTGTCTCTACACAGTAAGCTCATTCCCGACCTTCACCCTGCTCCTGGCCCAGCTGATCACCGGGTACGAACACTCAGCGCCACCGCCCGTAAAGATACTCCACCATATCTTCCTTCACTCGTATTTTTTAAATTCTTGCGCGAATCCGTTTATCTACGGGTACAGCAACAATCAGTTTCGGAAAGAAATCGCCAGATTATTCACCAAGCCATGAATTAACTCCTCGGTAGCTGTACAGTTATTGTATGAACGACGGAAGGCAACCGATTCAAAGACGACACTGGGATTTTCCTCGAATTACCTATTTTTTAAAGAAGAACTTTTAAAATAAACAGACACGAAGGCCTGCACTGTCTTTGATTATTTAGCTTTTTATTACTATAAATAACATCTCTTATACTTCTGATTACCACTGGTTTTATCCGTTATTACCAATGCACTTTTTAAAATTTTATTTTGAAATAAATACATTTTTCTTATTATGATATAAAGCATTTGTTACATCACTATAGATAACTGCTTCCTGTATTATCAGTGGGCGGCGAAGTGATCCACTGGTAGACTGCCAAGGTTGAATGCCTGTATTCGAATACTGGCCTAGGCCAGCTCTGTTTAGCGTACGTACCTCGTCCCCAGCCAGCTTGTGTTTCCTCCACGCTCTCCGGCTTCCTTCCACCTCTAAAAAAAAAACAAACAACAACACAAGGGCGTCCACGCGTAGCGCCAAAGATGAAAAGCTCTCAGCCGTATCCATGGCCGCCAAGGCAGATTAGCCATCGCGTCCCCCCGACTCCTAACCCGTTTCTGTGAGATGTCTTCAGTAACTATTTTCTATATTAAAAGATAAATCCTGCCAGTCTCCCGGAATAAATACATTTGAAAACCTCACAAAATTTAGATTCCTCTTTAAAAAAAAAAAAAAACACTTTGAGGCATGTACACAGGTTTTATTAAACTATAAACTAGTTGTAATTGCAGTTGGAATGTACCATCTGAAAGAAGAATAACCGTTAAATATCTTGTGGTATACAGTCCGAATAAAATACAGTGGAACCTACGCCAGGTAGTCATTGTTTAATTCATGAGAGAAAATAATATCCTGATCTGTGTTCGATTCTTTTGAGGGCGCGTTCCCATGGATTCTGCGCGGATACTGTTGCCATGACACTTGGCTTTTTCGTACTCACAGCTGGAACATTAAAGAAAAAGACGACGACTGTAGGCTGCATATACTCGTGTTAAAATGGCGGCCGACTGTATTGATGTCTGATAATATAACGGTGATAAAGGTTTACGGTTAGCTGTCAAGCACAGGGGATATCTAACAGTAGTGTGGACAGGTATAGAAAAGACCTTGACTAATCACCCGTAGGACCAGCCTGCCTGCATATGACTAAATCGTCGTCGATCGTAGTCACCATTTCCTGCCGGGAAATGGAGGACAACACCATGCAACCAGAGCGATTATAGTTGCAGCTTGGAAGACGTCAAACGGACACCAGTCTCTTACCTGAAACGGGTTTGACCGTGAATAAAAGTCCCATTGAGTAGCTATGGCGGCTTCTTGATAGATAGCAGGACCAAGTGACCAAGGCAGTAATTAGACGGAAAGCATGCAACCTACCGGGGAAATCTAGATTAAAGAATCACTGATAATCTGCCAGTTTTTTAAGTTAGTCCACACGTTATAGATGATGCGAAAGATGGGCTTACCAAAATGATGAAACTAGAACAATTAGCATACATCATTACAAGATAAATACACACGTGAAAAACGAATGCGGTGATCTTTAATATAGCAACGGTAACCATTATTAGATTTATATATAAGTGAAAATATAATACTAAAGCTTAATAAGCTCAGTTTATGCGAGGAAACGACAATAAAAAAAACAAAACAGTTACGTTAGGTTAGAGAGGTATTGGAAACTGGGTAGTTATCTCCGGGAATCTCAATCTTAGCATATTGCAATACCCGAGCCCCCCCCAATCGGGATTGCGGAAAATGGTTAGTAAATAGCGTATCTTTGGAATGGAATTTATGCGATTGGCTTTCTTAGGCGGAATTTTAAGGAAATGCTAGAAATTTCAACAGTGAACGTCAGAGAATTTGAGAAATACACCTGATGGCGGAAATTAATTAATCGAGCTACGGCGCTCTATCAGACTGAACCTATGATATCTCAACAAGTTGGCTTCGGTCATGTGATCAGGCCTGATCATGAATTAACCAGTACATCACCAGTAATTTCTAATTAAATGTATAAATGAACCTATAATCGAGATCATATGGTTTGGCCTTCTTCAGCCTAATCTATACGCCGATTAGAGCCTCATACATATTTTCAATTAGAAATTACCGGGCGCTGTAGCAACTTCTGTACCCAGACTCGATTATCTAACTTATATTTATTTACAGCCATAATGACTTGATTATAACTGGGGCTACAATTTTTTTCCTTCCGCGGTATTTTTTTAGTAAAATTCCCGGCCGAGGTGTGGGGTAAAACACAATAATTCATTCACCGAAAGGTCGCTAATTAACATAGTTTTGCTACATGAACACACACAGAGGGGGAGAAAAAACCCCAACGATATACGTACGATTTGAAAAAAAAAAAATAATAATTAAGATACAAAATTGTTGATGAAAACGTTTTCCAGGATTTGAAACAGGGTGCTGTGCATCGCGAAGTTGTCATCCCTGAATTCACGCTTGTTATCTCACAAAGTATCTTTGTAAGTGCCAAAATGGTCTTTCACATCACCCCAAGCTCTGACGGTCTTTCGTAGCTGACACATTTTCCTGTTGTTCCACTGAAAGATTTTGGCTCTCCTGTCAAGATCGCTGTATTCCGGCAACCGAAGATGTGATTAACTTAAGGGAATCAGCAGAAATAAAAGATGAAGTTTCGGCATAAAACCGTTTGCTCCAAGAACAAACCTCCCCCAGACGCTTACTTCTTAAGATAAAAAGAAGAAGAGAAAAGAAAGGATCATATCAGGGAGGCGCATAATTTTACCAGCTTCGCCCACACCAATTTTCAAAGATAGAGATCCGTGCAATCCCAGAGACAACTGGTGCGAAAATGACCAGTCCGAGACCAGCTGGTCCATTCTGTGATTGCGGTGAAGGTGGTATAACAGGTTCTTTTCTCCTTATTCTTTTTACAGGCGATATCTGGAGGAACTGCGCCTTTGGTGGCAGGCGGACCCATTTTCCTAAAACGGTTACCGCCTGCACCGAAACGGTTTTCTACAGATATCCACCGACTAAGTTCGGGAGATGTACAACTCAAGTCACGTGCGCGCTGCATTTGGCAAAATCGCTTTGGAACTTCGTTTTTCAAGGTTTAGGTCATATCATGCAGTATTACCACCGACAGAAGCTGTGGATTTTATCAAAAGTAATCCCGAATTTCTGAACCGTTTCCACCAATGCTTTGTTCGCGATTTTAAAGACTACGGTCTCTAAGAGAAGCAGTATACTAAAAGTGACTTAAGTTCCAAACCTCTCCCTTTTTGTCAGCTTGATGCTGAGGTCTGTTAAAGATTAACTCGGTATTGTCTACGGCGTTCAGAAGAATGCAGACTTCGGCATTCATTATTCCATCTGCCACAGGACTCAGTCTGATTATCTCTACCAACAACCGTCTCCTGAGATTTATCTTGTTTATTTACAAAACATGTTGCGACTATTTCTATTCGGTTTAAATAACAAGCCATACTGATAGTTTAGGTAACGGTTTATGCATGTAAATCCTGGTATTTCTAACGATTGAAGACGAAAGGTATTTTTTGATTGTTTTTACGCACGTTCAAAAACCATGCTCGCTGCTTCGTTATCTTCACCTCATCAGCGATGATAATTTAGTATTCGACTGTACCATCATTATCAGTCGTCCTAGATTTCCTGTGCTTGAGATCTGGAGCTCTCAACAGTTCCTCTGCTATTTCCAGCCTAACTGAAATCAAAATGTCGTAAGGGTTTGTCTTCACAGGCCGAAAGAAGATAGATTCACAAACGAGAAGGGTTGTCTATATTACCTCGAAAAATCTGTTAAAAGCTTTCGAAAAGTTTGCTTGCGCCGTCTGTTTCAACTATTTAGAATCTTCAAACGCATAGTTGAACTCTAATATTTCACTTAGAATTAAAATCTATTAACATTTATTTATAAGACTGAAAATATAAATAACCATGTACTTAAAATTGCGGTTCCAATAAATTATTACGCAGTATTTCAGTAAAAAATGTTTTTCTCTTTGTCAAACAAATGCTTGGCAGAAAACGTGTGATGCATCATTAACGTACCGAAAATACATTCAGTGGAGTACTGGAGATGGCGTACATTACTAACGCAATACAAAGCTGTACTTAAGCTGGATGCACCAAACGAGGATTCTTGCCATACCATTGTACTGCATAATATGGGCATCTTCCGAGGCAAGTTTCTCATCGTTTCTTCCGCATTATTGCAAGCTGTGCAGGTTCTAGACACGCATCCGTATATGACAGCACAACACGTGCGCATCGGTAAAGTTAAGAACAACTGTTAGCCTTTAATATTCATCGTTACCGACTCCCGAAGATAGACGATCTAACAGTCATTACAAGTACGTACCGGCGCCACGTAAAAGCGGCATCTGGCTCGTTTCCCAGATAGCCCGGGGAAAGATCAGGTGTTCATCGGTGCTGTCGCCAAAAACAGGAACTGGTGTCATGCTCTCGAAAAGAAACCAACTTCTAGTTTTGTTTAAAAAATAAAAAAAAAATGATAATAATTCTGTCGATGTTAGGGATCAACCCGTAGCGGGCAGGCATGTGTCCTTCTCTAACGCTGTCAGTGATCGTGGCATCATGACGGACTCGGGTTATCTCCACCGACTCAGATTTCCTACGGTCTTCGTTTGGCTGCCAAAAAAATGTGTCGTTGAATATCTAAAATAAACGACGCTCTGCGAGGACCCGACAGCACAGGTGGCTGGCTACTTACCGAAGCGGCGACGCTCGAATGACGAGGGAGGAAGTTGCGGGAGAGCAGTGTAGCAGCAGGGAGACTAGAAATCGGAAGAACAAGAGGCGGAAGTACGCGGACAGACTGTATGAGAGTTTGCAGAGGGCCTAAGAATAAAAGCTCTGGCAGGACTCGGTGGAGAACCATGGTGGCCAACACCTCGAAGGACCCGTTACTCTAAGAAGAATCAGAATTCTTGCACATTGTTCAGTGCGTTTAGCAAACGTCATAATGGTGATAAACACTCCGTCGGCTTAAGGTCACATGGTTGTTAGGGGTGCGCATGACCGAGCTCAGCTCGCACTGCGGTATTTCACCTGCCTGTCATACTGCTCACCAGATGTCTGCGGGTGCGACTCTTCTGTCAAAGACTTGACGCGCTTCCGGAATGGCCCAAAGAGCACAGACGGCTTATCCCAGATATGGCTTATAAATTTTAGGTTTGGATGACGAGTGGACCACGGAAGATGTTATATATTTTCTTATTGAAAGTGGTTTACAACCATTCTCGCACAACGGGCCCTCGCATTGCCGTCTGGAAGCGATATAACCATTGCAGGTTTAATGGCCGTATCCAGGTAACGATAACCTGTAGCAGTTCTTCTGCCTTAGAGAATCCGTTAAATTTTTTGGGGTGGGTGGTCACGTAACAAAGATGAGCCTACAAAGAAGGCCCCCCACCTTTCTGACACGTCTCAGACCATAATGAAAGGGAAAGCCGAATTTACTCCGATCAGAGAAGGAAGGTACCTAGCTACATCTCGCCAAAAATCCAGCACACGAATAGTAGCTCACCCCAGCCTCTCCTACCGCGGCGCGCTTGTGTGTAAAATACTGGACGTCCAGCAAGCACATTAGCAGAGTGTAGCCGAGTTCTAGTAGTTTTTGTTGGAGACACGGCCCCCCCCCCTGCTCCAGGCAGATCTTCCGAAATTCGCTCTCGGTGAATCGTGCCGAGATAGGCGCAGGTCCAGGTAGGCGGATAGGCCGACATCGAAGCGAGATCGTCTAGATATTCAGCGACTTTATTGCGTGACAGCTCTTATGCCAGATTTTGATGACTGCGATGCAGGTTTTGAGTCACCTAACAATGGCACGAGTTTTTTCCGGGGGGGACAGCCACTCATAGAGCCAAACGCGAACAGAATTGTCACGTAACCAGAGCTTTGGGTTGACAAAAGGGACCGTATACGACGTCTTACACAAAAGCAAGGCGATTCGTGTAAAACACCCCCAATATTGTTTTGTTCTCCGTGTATAAGGCCAATATGGCTATGAGAAAAGTGTAGTGTAAAGTACAGGTAACCACTGATAGAAGGAAGATGTATAAATGTCAAAAACCAGTATCGATTGAAAAAAATATACATTTAATACCTGAATTCTCTTTCAGCGAGACGCTCTTTATGTTTCTCAGCGGATGCATTTAAACCTCACGTGGGGAAGTTCGTCACGCGCTTTGTGTTATCTTTGAGCTTTGTACCATCTCGTATAAATTATCGGCCCACCCACCGAATAAGCTAAAAGTGAAAGGCCGAGCGGACTTTCTTCGTTATCTGTCGCCTGAGCACGCAGAACCCCTCCCAGAGAGAACAATGAAGTACGCTCTTCTGCTCTTCGCCGTGGCCTCCTGTAAGTAGGTATCGTGTCGCCGCCATTGCGTCCCACGAGTTCGTCGTTAGCCGGGTGGGAGCGACCAAAACACGAAACGGAATAAGTGGAAACGAATATATTTTCGAGATTAATTCTATTTATATTCCGAAGCTGCAGTTAATTCTCAAGTCTGGTTATTAAGCAGCATTAGAGACCCCCCCAGTCGGAATGTTATCGCAATTCCTACTGGGAGTAATTAATTAGGGTAAACCCAAATCCCAGGAAGTTCTGACTCCGGATTCTAAAATAAATTTTCGTCTTTTCCAGGCTGGTTCAGTCCGCACACCCGGGCACAGGATAGGGGCACACCATCGACCATCCTCTGTACCCACTTTAATCATCTGAACTGCACTCTGTTAAACAATCACGAGTTGTACGGAGGGAAGGTGTGCGCCAGCGACGGTCAAACCTACATGAACCTGTAAGTAGCGGGATAGTTCTTCCCGGCATGCATCACAACATGGAACCGCAATAAATAACAGGGAACATCTAATACTCTTACTGGACCAAACGTCCAAATCGCACCGACCAAACGTTGATATCGCCATTCCGATATATTCCTTGGTGGCATATCTCTTCAGAAATGTCCTCCTTTGACAGGCTTCCCCATCTGGGGGAATAATCAAAGTCATACATCCCCGAGAGCCTACTTACAAAAAAAATGACAAGTTACTTATTTAAGGGCTACTTGGAAACCTGAAGCGTCTTCGATAAATGATTCTTTTAGAAATACAGGAACTACCCTTCGTATTGTCTATTATGGTTAACTCATTTACATATCATTAATTTGAAAAAGAATCTTATTTAAAAGATTATATATTCAATTAAAGTAATCAAACCCGTTCTCGATAGTCTGCTTAAACAACGATTACATAAAAGTTATTTCAGAGAATTCTTAATGACGTCATCAATTCCTGGAATAAAAAAAAAATGGCTTTTTATTCATTCTCCAAAGAGAAACTTGAAAATGTATCATTCCAGTTTAATAACCTTTCTTTCTATTTATTTTTTAAAAAAAGAGATATAAAATACTACCTCAGTTGGCCGATAATAGTAGGTACACGTATATGCTAGAGAGGTAGACTAGCTCCCACAACTCCGCAACACCCGCAGTAACTTACGGTGTAATTGGAATATCTTATCTGCTACGTAGTGTTACGTTCTTTGGTGACTTGGCGAACTGTACATTCATTTTGTTTTGTTGTTGTTGTTTTTTTCTCTTTCTTTTAAGCTGCTTTTTCCACCAGGAACAGTGTAAACCTGGAAATGGCCATCTGAGACTTTTGGTTCTGAGAGCTTGTCCCCACTAGACAGTTGTTTCTATGGTGGCAAACGCAAAACAGACGGTCGCAGAGGAAGCACGAACGTTAAATACAAATTTATGCTAAATGCAAAGAAATCTGTACTTGCCTCTCTTTAAATAATTAAAATTTATTTACATAGATCGTTAATCTTTTGATTTTTCTTTCAGTTTTTTTTAAAAAAAAATCTACACATAGTGGATACTACTGTCCACAAGCCTGAGGATACTCTAGATGTCTTCAGACTTGAGACAAATAAGGGTAAATAATAACCGACCCCTATAATTATATCAGAAGTGTATTCCAAAAGGGCTGCAGGGTATTTTGACAAAAACAAAAACAAAGGGGCCTCAGAACAAATATAAACTAAATCGAATCTTCAGATTTATATACTATTCCAATAATAATTTGCCATTTGTGATTACTGATCGTGACTAGTACAGTTTATCCGTGCCCTTGGTGTGTGTAGGCCGAGAGCCACAAGTCGAATGCACGTGATCGTACCAACTGTTCAAAGGGTGAAAAAATTGCATGCAAACCAAATCACAGGTTGTCCCCTCTAACGTAAAAGGTGTGTGGGCGACCCGACGTGGCTGCCAAGTTTTATGGAATCGCCGATCGTGGGTCGTGTGATCGAGAAACATCAGGCGAGATCAACATCTGGCTTGGATTTAAGGGGTATAGAAAGGCCAGGCGGGTGATCATTGCTGGTCTAAGCGATTCCGGGTCGACGGGGCCAGACAACATAGAAGCAACCCCTTTAATCAGTATTTTAGAGGTACGCCAAACCGAACCAGTCTCGACTGGGATTCGAACCCAGTCCAGCAAACTCGGCCACTTCGTTCAGCGGAAATGTCCCTTAATATAACAAACGTCTACGAACTACACCTGGATAATTTAACAGACTTCTCTATTAGTGCTGACCTACTCGAGTATTTCAGTGCCATTTATCCCCCCACCTATGAAAATGGACAACAAAATGAAAATTTTTGTCTTCCACCGAGCAAAATGTCGTGATCTTAGCTAAATTTTGGGTGCTGATTTCAAACCTGAAGTCAGAATTTGGCTAGGACATCAGGATTTTTGAGATATGCATAAGGAGGAATTTCAACACTAACGCTATATTATGACTTATGTTATATGAACTATATAGAGCTTGAACAACAATATTTGATATTCAAATGTTTATGTGAAACATATTTTCCATGATCAGACAACAGATGCATGAGAAAGACTGATAAAAGCAGTAAGGTCAAAAATTCTCAGACGCTTGTTCATGTGCTTATGTGAGGTATCAGTCTTCCTTTGGAGGAACCAACAGTAATCACCCTCATGTTGGGATTGAATTTGCCCTGATATCTACTTTACATCACCCCTATGTCTTGGTGGAACCTTTCGCCACGCTCATCATCGACAATCCATGATTGGTTTGAAAACAATCAAGATGTGAATGCAGAAAATGCATCTTTAGAGATATCCTGGCCCCCATTCGTTGATACGCCATAAGTATGTTTTCCACATGGTCATCATAGTTCTCAGCTATATATTTGCCAAGAAAGTTCTGTACAACTAAAATAAATGTTTCCCATGCTGCAAACTCCAGGGGGTTCAGCTTATTTTTTGAACCCGTCATCAAACATGAGTTCTCGAATTTCGGGCCCCCACAAAAATTCCTCCTTTGAGTTTAGCTTCACTTTTGTCAGTACCAAATTTCTCTCTCAGATACTTGAAGTCATTACCATCTTTATCCATGGCTTTGACAAAGTTTTTCATAAGGCCTAGTTTGATATGAAGTGGCGGAAGGTAAACATTCTGAGGGTCTACCAATGACATATACATCGGTGTGCAAAAGTCTTGCATAAAAATGACTAGACTTAGAAAATGGGTTCTTATTTTGTAGAAATTAGTAACTGTTGTACGTTTTCTGTTTTAATTGAAAGGTATCGGTGACTTTAGACGATTTGTAACACTAAGATCCATTTTATAATTGCACAGTCAAAATTTAAATATTAATAAAATAATTTGCATGAAATCGGCGTGTGCAAAAGTGTTGCATAAACTACAAAAAATTAGAATATATATTTTGTGCTATAATAGTTTAGGATAGTAGAATATAAATATGAAAAACTGTCATTTTCCACTATTCTGATTCATCTTTGTTCAATATAGTGATGCCGAGAGCCCGATATTTGACCCCGAACAGCGGGCCACAATCGTTCGCATGAAAGAAGATGGTGAAACTGAGTGGGTCATTGCGGATCGTATCGGTTGCAATCAGTCGACGATATCTCGCACCCTTAAACGTTGGAAAGCCGATGGGAGCCTAATTTCGAGACGCAGAGCCGGCAGACCGCGGAAAACGACGGCTCGACAGGATCGTTTGATCGCCCGCATGTCGAACTCGGACAGATTCCTGACTTCCACCGACATCCAGACCGCCTTGTCAAGGCACCATGGGATCCATTTGGCCTCGTGCACCATCAGACGGCGTTTGATCCACATGGGACTGTTCGGCGATCGGCACAGAAGAAGCCGTTCATCAGTCTGGACAATCGTCCAAGCGACTGCAGTGGGCTCGCGACCATCTCCACTGGACCGTGGCCCAGTGGTCCCGAGTGTTGTTTTCCGACGAAAGCAAATTCGTGAGGGTTCACTCGGCGGGTCGGGTGTACGTTCGTCGATCGGTGTCCGAGAAATACCATCCTAGTTGCACTCGACCGACTCTGCAGGCAGGGGGAGATTCGGCCATGCTTTGGGGCTATCGTCCGGTGTCGGTCCGTTGCATCACGTGGAGGGTCGAATGAATGCTCATGACTATGCTAAGATCGTCTCGGACATTGTCGAACCGTATATGTGTGACCACATGCCCCTGACGGCCATCTATCAGCAGGACAAGGCCTTGATGCAGAGTCGCGAATCCCCCTCCTCGACTGGCCGGCTCAAAGCCCGGATCTCAATCCCATCGAATACATTTGGCACTCGATTAAACTCAGCGTTAGTGACAAAAACCGAAAAATAAAACCGATTTGAAACGGAAAATCGAGGAAGCCTGGTCGGAGTTCAGTAGTGACAATTGTCAGCGTTTGGTAGCCAGCATGCCTCGTCGTTGTGAACAAGTTATCAAGAATTTCGGATATTCTACTCATTATTGATAGATCTGATCACTTTCTGCATAATTGGAATTGATTAGATAGCTGTCTAGATTTTATGCAACACTTTTGCACACGTTGATTTGATGCAAATGATTTTCTAAAAATTATAACTTTTCTTACAATGAAACAATATGCTTGATATTATTGGAATAGATGCACAACAGTAATATAGAAATACTTTAATGAACAAGATTTGATAACAACTGCTTTCGACAAAATGCGAGCTAATTTACAGGAAAAATTATTTTTATGCAAGACTTTTGCACACCGCTGTATATGTTGCACATTATACCTGCCAAATATAGGTTCCCGTCGCATAGGCCAGTCTTTTCGGGTGTAATGGTTGGCATAATCACGGCTGTTCCAAGACATAAGAAACACGTGTTTTGTGTACCCTAGTGCATATCCGAGGAGGAGAGAAATAACTTTGAGATCACCACAAATTTTCCATTTATTATCCGAATAACTCGTCACTTTCAAAAGGAGTTACATCGACTCGTATGTCTCTTTCAAGCCAACTGCATGAGCTATAGGAACCGAAAGTTTTTGGTTACCATGATGTAACAGCACAGCTTTAAGGCTTAGTTTGCTACAATCTACGAATAACCTCCATTCATCAGTCACGTGCCATAACTAAAAAACGTGAGGTCCGAGAGCAAAACGGTTTTTCAGATTTGAAATCAGCGTGCGAAATACTATGAAGTAAGCGTGATAGTGTTCCGGTGGCAGAGTCATTGTTGTCCAGTGTAATAGATACAGACACAATGAGGAAATAAACGAAGTTGCTAGATGTCACCAAAATTATTTTGGATTTAGAATTCCAACACCCTGTCCATTGTCTGGCCTGCTGTTATCTTCATTCAGCAGACTTAACATAATGACACTTCCCCAGCAAATACGATTTCATTTTTTGTTCTTCTAGATTACATATTGCCTAAACTTAGGCTCGCTTATATTTTGATTTATGGAGCCTTAAAAACTTGTGAACACATGTAAATTGACAATTGAAGTCGCCATTTAACGTCTCTTACGTTCTAAGTAGGGCTTAAATTTGACATCAATAAAACTAAACATTTTTTCTCACGTCTTCATCATAGATAAGCAGCCGATTCGTGTTCTGAAATCACGATTTTTTTCGCCACTGATAATTTGATATCAGAAACATCTGCTACAGACCGTGAAATTCTTCAAATAATATAAAAAAAATAATAATATAATAATAATTCAAAATGTTTAAGACATGTGTCAGTTATGGCTTGAGAAGACCGGGGCTCGTCGTCCCATCATTAGATACTTTATATTTAAGGACTTCTTTCAATAAAATTAAAGGTATCTTTTTTAGTATAAGCAGCCATTTTAACTTTTCATGATGTTCAGGTAAATACTTTCTTGAAACACCGACCCCCTGATTGTGTGAGAGAATGGGACTGGTCGTCCAGCTGTTAGTGCACCATAATACATCCGACACTCGCTATGACAATTACAGGTGTGAACTTGTTTTATTTGTAGTAAAAAGGTAATTTTGTTGGAAAGAAATGAGAGTTAATTAGCTTTAAACATGCATGCACACACTAAAGCACTTAACTATGTAAACTATATTCGTTTTCAGATCGCAAATAAGCTTATTTTCTCGAACCCCATGAACATTTAACTTATTTCCAGCAGAACGTGAACTAGGGGATGGTTGCGATTACTTCCAAACATCACGTGACAACCTTCGCCAGCCGGGGTTTACAAAAGTGAAACTGCGCAATCCAATAATACTCTGCTACTACTGCACGGGAAACTCACATCACGTTCTATCCTACTTAATAAATTACTTGAAACAAAAGCAAACGAACGGCATAAATAAAATAATAAACAGAATACAGCCAATGCACTCACGACCTGAGAGCTCTAACAATTGCTCATGGTCTTTTTAAACTACGGCCGTGTGGCTATGGCGCCACCGTCATGGCGGCGGAATTCTCCGCCTACAGGTCCGCAGCGAATGTTCGATACTGCACAAGAGACATAACGACCCTGCTCTCCTGACATGTTTTAAGCTGTGTGTGTGTGTGTGGCATCAACTTCGGTTTCCCCTACCAGTTAAAAACGG
This sequence comes from Nautilus pompilius, assembly GCA_018389105.1. Classification (NCBI taxonomy): domain Eukaryota; kingdom Metazoa; phylum Mollusca; class Cephalopoda; order Nautilida; family Nautilidae; genus Nautilus; species Nautilus pompilius. Next base: position 142,019 of record JACATO010001371.1, on the reverse strand, counting down.
TATTATTCGTGAAGTGTTGTTTATACTCAACCGCTGCTGTTTTCTTTAAACTCTGCGAAAGGTCCATCTAGCGGTGGTAACAGAAACTAAACCTGCAGCTAATACACTACCAGTGGGAAAGCTGCGAAAGTTGGAGGGGAAAAAATACAAACTAATTTTTTTTTTCCCGCAATGAAAAAGTTTCACAAAGAATGCACAAACATCAAGAGAGAGAGAGAGAGAGAGAGAGAGAGAAGAGAGAGAGAGAGATAAGAGATTAGATGTGATAAGATTGGAAGCTTTGTCCATCGAGGGAAAACAATAAAAATTCCTTTCCGCCTACGCAGCACAGATCAGATAAACCAGATCCCTGTTCGTCACCGACTTTTCCCCGTCGGTATAAATCTCCCTGCCAGCTGGTACGATCGCCGCTTAAGCCTCAGAGAGGAACAGATATCAACACCCACAATGATCCGATTTTGTGTTTTGACTTTTGCAATAGTTTTCGGTACGTATAACAATCTGCCATGTTTTTATAATAAGAAAAGAAAAGCAAACAAAGGAGAAAGTTTGTTTCCTTACGTTTCGGAATTTGTAACGCAGGTGTGGAATGGTCACTCACAGAGAGAGCATTGGAAGACCGGCTGGGTTGGGTCGGCATTAGATATTTGGGAATAAACATTCGCTGTTTGAGAAACATCAACCTCTCTGGTTTAGTTTACACATGATTGAAAGAAACGAAGAACTACTGGAAAATTTATAGAGGAAAAATCGTAAAGCTCCGAGCAAATGGACGTATTTTATTTTTGTATTTCAGGTGACAAAAGTATCCAAAAATTGGGTGTCGAGCTAAAGCCAAAAAAAAACTTGAGGTGTTGTTCAAATGAAACCCGGCCCGATAAGATTATGACAAAGTCGGGGTTTATTCGAACGTTCGCAGGAGTAGAAAACGTTTCTTTAGTGTTATAGTTCTAAATAAATTGAATAAATGAACAGCGAAAGTCTGAAATAATTACTGCCAATAGGATTTTTTAAAAAAGAAGTTAAAAAAAATTTTTAATGAGGTTAGAGAGAGAAAGATGAAGACAGAGAGAGAGAGAGATGGAGAGAGAGAGAGAGAGAGAGAGAGAGAGAGGAGAGAGAGAGAGAGAGAGAGAGAGAGAGAGAGAGAAGAGAGAGAGAGAGAGAGAGAGGGAGAGAGAGAGAGAGAGAGGGAGGGGAGGAGAGAGAGAGAGAGAGAGAGAGAAGAGAGAGAGAGAGAGAGAGAGAGAGAGAGAGAGAGAGAGGGAGGGAGAGAGAGAGAGAGAGAGAGAGAGACGAGAGAGAGCAGAGAGAGAGAGGAGAGAGAAGAGCGAGAGAGAGAGAGAGAGAGAGGGAGGAGGAGAGAGAGCGAGGAGAGAAGAGAGAGAGAGGGGATCATTTAATCATAGACTTAGCAATCATTCATAGTAAAAAAAAATTATAGGATGCATTAACTCGCTATGAAATAATTAATGAAAAAAATTTTAATAAGTTATTAATTGATTAGATCGGGTGATCAGAGGGATTGAATCGAGTCTTAGGTTAAAGAGTACATTGATGAAAAGTCGTTAAGGTTATAAGGGGTTAAAAAATCTAGACCTGAGCCTACTTATCGACCCATGGTTCTTCGAAAAGATGGCGATTCAATGTTAGAAGCTGTATTGTTCAAATTCTCTAGTGGGTATCGCCATAGAAGTTACAAGTGGGATCCTGCTTGGCTGATTGATCAAACTAATCACCGAGATTCAGCTGCTGGTGCCTCGCTCCTGGAGACCGTCTACCATTCCAGCCTTTTCGTTACGTTTAAAGCTGCCCACCTCTACTGCGCTCTCCAGGCTTGGGTACATCAGCGATGATTCAAAGCGAGATACACGGCGCTTAACAAAAACATACTTTAAAAAGGTGGATCTTTTAGACCGAAACAAAGTTTATTAACTAAAGAATAAAGTTAAGCAAATATATGCACGAAAAAAATATAAGAAAATGAAGATTTGTAACTAGAAAGTTTTACTGGTCACCGTATATTTCACTGCAGTTTCTTAACACAAGGTAATTTTAACAGGTAGAGTTTTCTAAACAGCATCATTGGTTAGTTCAAGCGATAAAGGTCGCATTATCTGTTTTTTAAGAAGTATAAATAATGTTACAGGTGAAAACCGTTTACATTTAATTTTCCTTGTTATGATTTCTTAACAGAAGAAACAAAGGTTTATTTATAAAAAGCCATTTACATGAGATTAAATATCATATGAAAGATATGCAAGTTCAATAATGGAATCATTAAGAACAAGTAAAGGTGACTTTTATTTCTTGTCCTTTTCAAACTGGTAAACTGCTCGATCGATTTGTATTTCAGCCGTTTATGCGGACCCCTGGAATTACTGCAAGTTCGTGAGGTTCATGCACTGTTCGAAGCAACACACGCATGAAGAATGCGGAACCGATGGTGTCACGTACCGCACGAAGTAGGTTCGCTTTGGTTTTCTTGCACGGTTAGCTGGTATCTGTCACGGTGCAACGAGGAAGCCATAAAATGATATTTAATGCTGCAGGCTAAATAATTAAACAGATAAATAGATACTGCGTGTAGGATCACCTTGGTGTGGAAAAATCAAATATTCCATAGTGCGGTCATGTGTTGATATAGTTCATTGCGATTGGTTGTCATGCAACCAATCAGAAAGTGGCGCAGCTGCAGAAAGATGGTAACAGTATAGGAAGTGGTATTATTGTAGTGTAGTGAATACTATGGCTCTTGGAAAGGAAATATCACATGAAAAGCGTATAAAATCCAGTCTTAGCTGATGAAGACTATTTCAAGTGACAGCTTACAGCCCGACCTCATCTTCCAGAAGCTGTATATAGGACTCACTGATGACGATAGGCACGGACGAGGGGAAACATCCAAACTGTTCCGAAGTTGATGGTTAGGACACCGGGGTATTGTTCTCCACTTCATAGACCTCTAGCCAGTGAGATCTTGCGAATGACCAGACTGAAGGGTTGGGATGTTGACATTTCTTCAAGAACGGTAAGATACTCATTACCCATGATGTGGTCTCGGTGGAGGTATTGCTGCGCTCGAAAACCTTTTGATGACGAGGCAACCAAACAGCGAGGTTGAAACTGGCAGCATAAATAAAACCGTGAGATGACCAAACTTATAAAAAATAAGGGCTTTTTACAGATGAATCTATGTTTGAACTGTCTGGCAATAATCAATGGCGGCTGGGAAGCTGTATTACAGCCGGTGTACGACAGATAGTGACGCACGGAGGTGGGTTGCTAGAAGTGTGGGGCTGCATATCAGCAAAGGATGTCGCTGATTTGCATAAAATCGAAGGTATACTGACTGCCAACATGTATAGGAAGTTTGTCATCCATCGGGCCATTCTCCTAGAGAGACATCATTAGGCGGAAATTAATCTTCCAACATGGCAGTGACTTCAAGCACGCAGCCAACGTGGTGAGTAACTACCTGGAACGTAAAGGTTTGATAGAGCACTCACAAAGATACATAAAGTCCTGGTATGGACATCATTGAAGATAGATGGGGTTATATGGCTACTGAAAAAGTCAACGGCAACCAGACACCTTGGATGAACTGTGGAAACTGCTACAAAATATTTGAAACAATATTTCCCAGTCGCACATTGATCACCTGTATGGGATCATGAAAACAAGGTATCATTGTTGATATAAAGCAAAGGGCTCACATACCAAATACTAACGCAGTGTACAAAGTATTCGTGTTTTTTGTATATTTTCTGCAATAATTTATTCTGTACGTCTCTTAGTTGCAATTATTCATATTTGTGCATCTTTTGTGTGTTTTTCCAGTTCTCTACCTATATTTTTTTGCAGGGATAATTCAGTAATTTAAATAAATCATAAAACGTCTGTAACTGAAAATATCATTTGAATGGCATGAACAATCCGGGACAACACGTGAGCTTATGTGAGATATAGAGATAACAAACCCAAAACCTGTTATCATAAAATGGTGAAAGAAGACAAGGCAGGTTTCCACTCAGCGAGTTAGTAGTTTTATGGAAAGGCAGAATAAAAAAGGCAAAAGACAAAGTATGAAAACTTATAACAAGAATTTAAGGTAAAAGGTGTAGTCTTTGCCAATATTAGTAGATGCCATTGATTCCTCAAGTAGACATTTCAGAGTAGCACAAAAATTCTTGAATGATTGTGCATCAAGATGCGTTCAACTTAGAAGTTTTTATGCGTGGAAGGGGTGGACTAATCCCTGTTAAGTCCCAAATCCAGAGGTTTTTGTGAAGAATGGACCGAAACCGTTTGAAGGACAGCACGGGGGCTAAGACATCCATGAAAAAAATCTTATTTTTTGTGTTTAAAAGTGCTGTTACAGATTAGGAATTTTTCAGAAGTTCTGTGAGAATTTTCACCTACAACGAAACAAATTTTATAATCAACACAAAAAAACGACGTTAATAATTAAAAGCTCAGAATATTTCCATGACAGGTGCGAAGAAAACGGACCTTGTTAATATCGAAGTGTTCTTTCCCATCCAAGAGCATTGACAGCAGTTTTTGATTTCAAGAATCGCCGTTAGCCAAATGTTCGGTGGTAGTAATTCTGTTCTAAAAAAGGGATGATAATTTTATTATTACTAGTGATGTTTTATATACATTTTGAACTGTAAAACGTGACACGCTTACAGTGATATACACATAGCGCCATCTGGAGGCAGTATTTTTATTTGCAAGTTTCATTTTTTTTTTCCAGTTGCGACTTTATGAAGGCTCACTGCGCTAACGAACACATCCATTTGGCCTAGAGGATCCTGTATTGGTACCCAGGTCGTGGTCTCGCCCACCAACGGAACCCACATTCTACCGGACATCTTTTGCCAGAACATCAAGCACACTTACTGCCACGGCATTCATCCGATCTGCGGAACCGACGGGAACACCTACGACAACGAGTGAGAGCGGAGAATTCATTGAAATATCACCTGTTTGGTGACAGTACTCTGAGGATTGCCACGTAAAAAAACAAAAAAAAAAAAACACGTGGGCCCAGGGAACCACTGGTTGCGCAATCCTACCCCGCCGCCCGATTGGTTTAGGGGGGGGATGTTTGGCCCGTCTGAACTTATGTAGTTTCGCCAGAAATGTCACGAGGGGTGGGTGGAGGAATGGCTCGGGTACAATGGCGGAGATTCTGTTCGCGAGCCCCAAAGCCGGCGCAATGCTTGGCGTTTTTCTGAAACAATCACTCGGTTAATCGGCTCTGCGAGGTCACACAATCCCTGGGTCCTTATATATGTGGTTAAATATGAAGTGTAAATCTCCTTTTTCTAAGTTTGTTGAAACGAAGCTTGGTTATTTTCCAAAAGTGCCCTTAAAATGATTAGATTTATCTACTTTAGATTTTAAAGATTTAAGGAAACTTAATAGAGATCTTTAGGTGTTTGAACGGAGATAATTTCCGTTACTCGGAGGTTAAAATACCTCATAATCACGGTCTGGTCGAGGTATCGGCACCGCCTCACATCAGCAGAGAAAGTAGTAGCCACTCTTCTGTTAGAGTTTCGTCCGTTGTCGGCAACAAATTTTTCCATAGATGGAATAAACTGCCGTCGGCGGTGAATAATGGAGTAATATATTAGTTTTAAGCTAGAACCGACAGACCTTTCGTTATCTTTGGAGGGCGGAGGAGGGATTTCGGATAACACACGATGGCTTCCTACCTTGTAACAACTGAACTTTACAAACTCGAATTGTTTGATGAAACAATAGGCAAACTCAGAGAGTTCTTCGCTTCTCCTCGCGTCGTCTAATTTCTCCCCGACTGTGTATAACAGCTTCTTTTTTTTTTAAAAGTCTTACCGTTAAATTTTACTTGTTTAGTCTTTTCTCTTTTATCATTTTTCAGATGTGAGTTCGAGAAAGCCAAGTGCGTCAACAAGACTCTTCACGTGGACGCCCTAGGGGTGTGTCCTTGACGGCTAGCGCCCGAGTGCACTTCTGTATTTACTGTTTCGGAATAAAGAAACCGTTTTGAAAATAACTTTTTAAACATCATTTACCGTCATTGAAAGCGTTAAAGGTATTAAGTTACCACCAGCCTTAGATAGCGATACATAACAACGATAAATATGCTCGAAGGCTGTCAGGCCGAAACGTTTTTTGACGAGATCGCTCATCAGTGGACGGAACCGCGGCCGATGTTGCGGGATGATCTCTGTTAAACCAAGAAAATAACAAAGAAGGAGATATAAGGACGAGTAAAGATTAAATCTCTTTTTGGAACAGAACATGAAGTATAATACAGCAGTTTCCCCTCGTTACACACGATAGTCCAAATAAGATTGGGAAATAAGCAAAATGTCGGATTCTTTAAAAGCACTGTTTCGGTATATCGATGCCAAACGCAGAGTTTGGCCGATCGCTGCCAATCAATCTCGCGTTACTTGCGATCCGGAATTTCCCACTTCGTCAGGGAAACCCTTATCAGAACCCTGTATTCTTATTATTTTTGAGAGAAAACAGGAGCGGTCGGCTGATGAAGAAGGACGAGAAGAAACCAAGGCACTCCAAAACTCTGGTATCCAAATGTAACATCTAGTTGGCTAATAATTAACCATCTGGGATCTTAAAAAAAGGAGATTGTCTTCATAAAATGTTTACGAAACGTATGGAACAAATGACTTGAAAATTACTTAAGCAATGATGAAATAGATCGGAATTTTAAAAAGTCAATATTGTAAATATTTCAACAGCGACATTATGGACTGTTACAGGAAGGCATCAGTAGGACCACTTTGTTGTTTACAGCACCGTAATTTAACGCAAAGAATTCTTGTGAAATAACATGCGATTTTACAATGTATCGCCAACAGATAGTGCATTAAAAGATTCAGTTCACCTAAAAATAGTGGAAATAATATTCTTAATCGTCACGACATTGATGTGCTGTAAAAAGATCCCATTGTTTCATCTGCTCGGACGAAGTTGGAATCCAAGCGAAATCTAGAATTAACGAGCCCGATCAGGTGATGATGAGTAAAATATTCTACAATGAACAAAAGCACTCGTAGAGTTCGGGCAAATGTTCGGGCCTGCAAACCAACTAATTCAATATAAATTTTACCGAAATGTTTAAGACGCTAGCATCTTTTCAGTAGTGTTAACCCTTTCTATACTACCTGAGATGCATCTGCACTGCACTACTCTTCACATCTGTATTACTTAGCACAGGTTGAATCGTAGTGGCTGTAACAGAGTATTTTCTTTATTAACACAACTTTTAGTAACAACATATCCGTATAACACTTCCAGTTACATTACGACTAAATCTGACTAAACCTAAACCCATTTCAGTATGATTACCAATGCACCTAGGCTGGGGTACAAATGCTCCGCATATTATATAATTGTGTAAAACTGACAGGATATCCGGAGACTTCAGACCGCTCTAGAAAACCTGATACAGAAATTTCTAATTAAACGTACACATGATCGATTGATAATCTTATGAATACGTTTAACTTGAAATTACCGGTAAATTACTAGTTTGTTACAAACGTTTAGTCGTTTTTTTACAGCAACGATGTGACCTAATATCGTTGCTGAACGTGAAGTTTATTAATCAAAGTAAGTTCCATTACAATCGATACACTTCTGTCAACGAATTACAAGTACATTTGTACCATTTTGAAAAGAATCCGGATTTCTGGAGTCCATAAACTGTTGGAAGACAGTTTCATTTGCTTCTTGATTCAAGAAGGATTCCATTCGAAGGAAGCTGTGGAGGTGTTTGAAAAGGTGGTATTCTGTGGAAGAAAGGTCTGGTCAATAGGCTGGTGAGGGAGAACTTCGTACCTCAACGTCTTCAGTTTCTGGAGAGTAACTTTTGCCACATGAGGACGAGCATCGTCGTGAAGCAGGATTGGGCCTCTTCGATTCACCAATGCCGGTTGTCGTTGGGAGAGTCTCTGATGAACAACGTTTAATTCTCGACGGTACTTTTCAACTGTGATGGTTTCGCCAGGTTGCAAGAAGTTATAGTGGATGACACCATTTTCAGTCCACCAGACAGTGACCGTGACCTTCTTTGGGTGGAAGCTGGATTTTGGAATGTGGTTAGGTAACCTTGTCTCTGTCGAGCCACTGTGCTGATCGTTTTCGACTGTCGTAAAAAATCCGTTTTTCATCACACGTAATGATTCGGTCAAGAAATGGGTCGTTTTTTCTTCTTATGACGAGCGAAGAGCAGATCTCCAATCGATGATTTTATTGTTGTTCATTCAACTCGTGAGGAATTCACTTGTTAAACATTTTCACCTGGCCGATCGTGTCAAGATGCCGGGAAACAGTTGCTGTGCTTACTTCAAGCTCTCCAGCAATTCCTTCCACTGTTTTTCTTGAATCTGCTTCAACTGAGGCTTTCAGACAGTCATCATCACAGCTGGAAGGACGTCCACTACGTTCCTTATCTTCGAGGCTCACATCTCCTGATCGAAACCTTGCAAACCATCGTTGTACTGTGCGCTCATTCGCGGAGTCCCCGCCCCGTGCCTGCTTAATGTTACGAGTTGCCTCCCTTGGTTTGTGGCCTGGTTTGAACTCGTGAAGCAAAATGGCAGGAAAAACTTTTCTATCCACGCTTCACTCAGAACCCCGAAACAAATATCCATGCTATGATTTCGAAAAGGTAGGTTCTGCATAATGTATGCCAAAGCAGACGCTACAAAACGATATATAATTATCCACACACACCTTCACAAGCGGGCAAGAGATGAACCCCAAATTAACACGATATGAAAACCGACAAAACTTCTGTAACGGTCTGATATCAACGAACCCCTGTCACCAGTAGCCCTGGTGGAAGCCTTGTCTGTAATCAGTCATGTCTTTATTATATTTAAAACAAAAGGGATAGAATCGTTGCATCATACATTCAATAATAATTCTGATGCAACTTAGAAACACCCTGTACAATTTGATAATTTGTTCTTTTTTGTACATTGTATAATAAAATGTTGCAGACGAAACAGTGATGAGAAAAGAAAACCCTATGTTATTTTTACCGCAAAATTTTATTTTCATTATTGTTTTGACAATTAGGCGAGAGTATCGCTGTAACAGTCTTGGAGTTAGAGTCTGTATACCACAGCAATAATAATGGTATGGTTTCTCTTTTATTCTTTTCCACTCAAGTAAGACAGAGTTTAATTTTCCAATAATTTTGTACGTCTCTATATCGATATTTAATACGGTCTTGTAAGCATCATTGAGAGCCCGCGGTACCCGGGGAGTTCCCCGTCACCAAGTCCCCTGCGGGGAGGTCACCAAGTACCCTGCGGGGAGTTCCCCGTCACCAAGTCCCCTGAAAATATTTAGAGTTCTGGCCGACGTTGGGACTTTTCGTTCTTTGATTTTATATTCAACACTGACGACAAAAGGGAACGGGGACCCCCCCCCTGGCGTCGGTTTCCTAAACATAACGGGAGAGAAATAGGAAACAGAGGTTATCCGTACGCAGAACATCTCCGCTAGAGTCCCTCATTTTTTTAGACGTGGAGGTTAAGCATCAAACTGTTAAGGGAGGTTCAAATCCCGACGGATGATCGAACTCCAATTCCCAGCCGTCCAACAGTTTGCCACCGCAGCTCCGTGACCGACGATTACCTAAATGTCGGTGTACAGCCGAAAGCATCACTCGAACCGTCTCTGAAGATTGACAGAAACGTAAGGAGTTATTTCCTCTTTTTTTTTTTAAAGACGTTTGCGTGGTAATTTACTAAATAAAGGCGAAAAAGATGGACATAATACAGACGGCGTGGAGTAGCCCGAAAATACAAGCATAAAACAAACACGATAAAAAATTAAAATAGAAACAAAAACAATTAATACAATTTTATTATTTTATTTAACATCACCTTTCCCCACAATTGGTAACCATTCTTTCGTGCACCAGTTCTTGGCTTGATCCTTGAAACTCTCTCTCTCTCTGTCTCTCTCTCTCTTCTCTCTCTCTGTCTGTCTCTCTCTCTCTCTCTCTCTCTATCTCTCGTGTCTCTCTCTTGTGTCTCTTTCTCTGTATCTGTCTCTCTTCTCTTCTCTTTCTCTCTATCTCTCTGTTGTCTCTTTGTCTGTCTGTCTTCTCTCTCTCTCTTTCTCTCTCTATGTCTGTCTCTCTCTGTCTCTCTCTCTCTCTCTCTATATCTCTTCTATGGTCTCTCTCTCTATCTCTCTGGTCTCTCTCTCTGTCTCTCTCTGTATCTGTCTCTCTCTCTCTCTCTGTCTGTCTCTCTCTCTCTCTCTGTCTGTCTGTCTCTTCTCTCTATCTCTCTCTCTCTCTCTCTCTCTCTCTCTCTTTCTCTCTTTCTCTGTGTCTCTTTCTCTGTCTCTCTCTCTCTCTCTCTCTCTCTCTCTCTCTCTCTCTCTCTCTCTCTCTCTGTCTCTCTCTCTCTCTCTGTGTCTGTCTCTCTCTCTGTGTCTCTCTCTCTCTCTCTCCCTCTCTCTCTCTCTCTCTGTGAAATAGGTCAATATATGTCCATATGCTGTGTTTGGTTAGATTAAGGATCTAGCTCTTGTCGCATTAATCAGATATCTGTTGTGTTTTTTTGTACTCGCCCTTAATTTTTCAAGGTAGACGCATATAAAAAAGATAGAGGAGAGCGGTTGATCCACTTTATATCAAATTCTTGTGTTTGCTCTCACACGATATGCGTGCGTAGCAGAACAGCTATGTTGAGATATATGCAATTAAAGATAAGAAAAGATAATTATGTTAATCGTGTGAAAACAAAACAATTTTGCAAACCCTTTCCCCCAAATAATAATACCTGCGCACCATACGTATGAACAAGTGATGTTTAGGTGAGAGGACGCTAACACTCAAAGAGACAAAATCTACGATGTTGCGACTTCTGACTCTGACCATCATTGCTGGTCGTAAGTACCATCTTCAGTCTATTAGAACCCTGCAGATCGAAAGTTCTATACAAACACGGCAGGAGAACACGGTTATAGCCAGGGATGTAAATAAATATCATAATCAGATGTTTTTAAATCAAATCAATTATAATTTGTACATAATAAAATCAAATCAAATTGGATCAAAGTATGGTAAAATGAGAAATGATTGAAATAAAGTCACGTGGTACTGTTTGATTTGATTTAAATTTCTGAAATCAAATTCAAATAATAAGTTACTAAATTGTGTTTTTTTGAGACTAATCTTCTAATCATGCTTACAGATTATTTAGTGAACCACTTGGCATTCCCGAAACCTGCATGTGACTCGGGATCTTTCGATCCATTTGACAGTAAGGAGATTCCCGAAACTTTAGGCGGCTCATCTGTCCGACTTATTGCTGTCAACATGGTGTTTTGGGTCCAGCTCCAGAGCAGAGAGGACGAGCACTTTCGTGTCCCTCGTCCTGAACACTCGTGAGACGCCATTTCCCGCTTTCAAATATCATACGATAAGAATAACAAACAGTATGAATGCAAGCATTATATATCTGCTGATACATTCATTAAATACAAAAAGATATTTTAAAAAAGGAAGAACAAACTGCAGAAAATAAGAAATGCTGAATTCAGGAATAGGAAACATGAAAAGCACGATCATCTCGAAGTTCTTCGTGGTCAGGTGAGTGCGCTGAGCACAGCAGATGCGGCCTGCAAGCGAGAAAATGCTCTCCAGACTTTCTGTGGACACAGGGCTGCAGAGACAGATCACAGAGACAGACGGAACAAGACCGAACACTTTCGGCAGGTTCGCCGCTACAACGGAGTCGCCTCTACGTCAGTGCGGTACATATCAATGCATGACGTCATACGCGCCACTAAAGTCGTCTTGTAAAACCCCTTAGACCTGAAGCTTGTGCGATGCTACTATCCTCTCGCAACCGAGACGGAGACTTTCTCCACAGCATCAGCATCCACAGGGTTTAGGGCGGTCCATCCTGGCAGCAACTTCCGTCGTACATCGAAGAAACAACTCGTCTGTGAGTCAAGCATGCTGGCGACAATGTTTAAGTTGCTTACAACGTCCATCCGGTCAGTGAATTTCTCGGTGATCTCCTTCAGCGACAGCACGAAAGCCGCGCACCGAGAGCCAACGGTCTGAAAGTTTTGCTGCATCTGGCCATTGGAAAACACGAACGACTTCAAGATCTGTTTCAGCTTCTGTATCTTGAGGATATCGGCGCGCCTGAAGTTGAGATTTTTTGAGGGGGTTCAGACCATCTAGAAAAACATCCTTAGAGAACGGTGTCAGCACCGAGCAGAGCATATGGTAAATGGGGTTCCGGCAAAGTGTCGTTCATTGGCTGCAGCATCATCTTTTTTCTATTGGCAGTCGTGTTATCGCTGTGGCCGGACTTGCGCGATGATTTCGCGAATACTTTACGTCTTGCCAATCACCTTCTCGTAGTCGCAGTGCACGAGAATCTTGACGAAGTTTCTGATCGCGAACCGGATCGGGTAAAAGACCCAACGGAAGGCGGCTTTTAACTAGATTATCGGACCTTAGTTCATGGAAGAGCGATCTACCATCCGCCGGAACAATCACTTCGTCCGCCACCTGACACTCGATAGCCTTTCGCACTCGACGATCCACCACTATGGCGCAACTCCCCCCAGACTCGGAACCGTTAGCAGGGAACAAAGTAAACCCTTGACCCTCTTGAGAAAATAGTCGAACCTCTGCGAAACCGTCCACTGGCCGGGCGCGTGCCTGTTTCCAGTTCCGCCACCGAACCGTGAGGGAGTGCGAAGCTGCTTATGGCAGACACTTGGACGGATGCCAAGGCGTAGCCATCAAAAAATACACCGCCTAATCAAAATTATTAAGCGATCGCGTTAATTATTATTTTTTTTTTTTGGCAAAGAGAATTTTGTTGACAAAGATTCGCTTACTCGTTTTTCTTTTCTTTCAGTTGTTTCTGTGGGACATAGTTTTGACTATTGCAATTTCATGGGCAGCGTGAATTGCAGTCAGTACCAGACATCGGAAAAATGCGGGAACAACGGCGTAACATACAAAACCCAGTACGCATTTATCTCCTCTTTGCACTGCGCGAATTTTAAATGCGCCCGGTCTTACTCAATTCTCCGGTTTGTGGACTGTTTCGTGTTTGTTTTGCCCGATATTTTTATTTTCTCCCCTGAATTTTAGATGCGACTTCTTCAAGGCTCACTGCGCCGACAGAAACATCACTGCGATACACGAGGGCCCCTGCGAGAGGACGACCGACAGGCCGACAACGACCACATTGAGGCCAACCACTACGCCGGTTCTGGCCCCCTACTGCGTGAACATCCTCAACTCCGTCTGCCACGGACTACGGCTCATTTGTGCCACCAACGGGTTAACCTACTTCAACCAGTAAGGGTTTACAAACGTGTCGTCCGTTCTTTGACTGAACGGTTTATCGAGCATACGTGTCAAATAAAGCATTTAGCCTTGGACCGTCCTTGTCGGGAAAGTGTCTGGAAGCCATACTCTTGAACAATCTGAACGTTAAACTGGGTAAAACTGCTGATATTCGCCATTATTATCGGTTATTGTACTTTTATACTCGTGTCACTAAAAATATCAGTGTTTAAAACTTTCCTAAAACCTTAATTTACATTTATCATTTTTAGAATTTGAAACTGTGGAGGACCAAAGAAATTTGACTCTAAATTCTTTATTAATGTACTAAAAGTAACATTTTAAGGTCTCACAAATTTCTTTTATCCAGATTGAGTTAAATATTATACTTTTAATTATTTTTCATATTCCAAATATCTGAATATTTCAAACAGATTGATAATAATTTCATGTATTTATTTGTAAATTAGTATTTCATAACACCATAATGTAGGTATAACCTGTTTGATATGGCAGTCATTATTATATAAAGATCTATATTTGAACATCATGTAAAGATGGACTTTGCTCATATTTATCATATATAAAACCTAAAATCTTATATATATAAAGAAAACATTTACATGGTGACTTGAACAGGTAAACAATGTATATATTTTAAATAGAATCCTATTTCTTCTTTCTTTTAGATGTGAGTACGAGAAAGCAAAATGTTTGGATCAATCGCTGCATATCAAGAAATTTGGAGCGTGCACTGATTCATCCACCAGTCGGATATAAATCCAAGTGAAACCCTTTCATGTAAAAACATTTAGAAACAAAAACAACAACAAAACCAATTTGTTTGCTTTGTTATTTAAATTTATTTTTTTGCTTTCTTTAAGATTCTCTACTTTCTTAGAGAATATTAGGTGCTCACGAATGTAAGTAACAAAGGATGTTGTGTAACCAAAGTACAGCAAATGCCATTAAGCGCTACTTTTCCCTAGTAGAGATCCTAAATCATCTGAAACGTACCTGTGTTGTCAATTTAGATCTGAAGCTTTGGAAGGGCTTCTCGGTTGTTCATCCTGTAGATGCCTAAACTATAAGATCATGTAATATTTTGTCAGATCACAAGAAGACATTTGTCTGCAGTCAGAGCCTATGACAGTCGGCTACACGTGAGAACCGTCAACTTATCAGGAAATTGTAGGTGCAGTCTGGCATCTGTTGCGGTCGGACCAAATGGTAAAATAAAAAAGCGTTCTATATGTGTGTGTGTGTGTGTGTGTGATTGGCGCGCATAGTGTTGGAAAACGTTATTGGGACGTATTGCTTAACATTTGTCACAGATTCAGTAGTAGTACTTACATTAGGATTAGCATGCATAAAGACAGAACGTAAAAGGAAAACAAAGATTCTAATAGGTATACAAAAACACATCAAGCTATTTAATAATAACTATTGGAGAATTCTGTGTCGGGTGCTCAGACTGCTGAGGTGGAAGGTCCGAAATCAAATCTCGGTTGGAACCAGCTCCGTTTGGACCACGTTTCTCTGCCAGCGATCCCTCCTACTTCTAAAAACCAAGGGTTCCGCTGAAAATGTTCTTGCCGAAGTCGGAAGAGCCACGTGGCTCAAGATCGGCCGCACCTCCTAGTGAGAAACCGCGGTACTACGATCCCTTGCCAGAGCTGCCTCTCTTTTTTAGGCGTCAGCAAACGAACAGCAGCAAGAAAACAACATCGTGAGGAATTATTTTTCCTGACATGAAGATTAACTCTTTCTGTCCGGTGAGTGACTCAGCCGGACTTTGCTCCGCTTATCGTGTTCGCCCTTTTCACGCTTTGCTGATTTTCGTTGGTCTATTCTCCGCCATGTATGTTTCTTGTTAAAACTTTAACTTATCTGTTGCCAACTAAATAATAAGTGCATAACTAATTAAGTGTTATGAAGCTGTTTGATTCTCCCCATTTTGTTTTGGTTGGCAGTAGTAAAGTAAATACATCGACGGCCATAATTATGGACTTACCAAAAAAATAATTCATCACGTATGAAGTAGGAAACTTCATTGGAAAAGGTATCGTGATGCAGTCGTTAAAATGATTTCCTTTTTGCTGTATGAATTTTTAAGCTGTCATACGGCTCTACGGATCTAATTGTATACACTAATATATTTATTAATTTGTGACATACAGAAAGCACTTGTTAATCGTGGGTGCTTGTAAGTGTAATGGTTTTAAACAGATTTACCATTATTCTTTTAATTTATTATTGCATCGAGTTACTAGGAACAGCGAGCATATACGATCTCACACATACAAGAACCCACGTACATATACTCTCTCTCTCTCTCTTTGCTGAGTGAGGTCTCTCTCTCTCTCTCTGTCTCTCTCTCTCTGTACTGACGTCATCTCTCTCTCTCTCTTCTCCATCACTCTCTCTGTCTCTTTCTCTGTCGCTCTCTCTCCATCACTCTCTATGTATGACGTCATATCTCTCTCTGTCTCTCTCTCTCCATCTCTCTCTCTCTCTCTGTCTCTTCTCTGTCGCTCTCTCTCCATCACTCTCTATGTACTGACGTCATATCTCTCTCTGTCTCTCTCTCTCTCTATGTCTCCTTTCTCTGTCGCTCTCTCTCCATCACTCTCTATGTACTGACGTCATATCTCTCTCTGTCTCTCTCTCTCATCACTCTCTCTATGTACTGACGTCATATCTCTCTGGTCTCTCTCTCTATTGCATCTCCTCTCTCTCTCTCTCCTCTCTCTCTCTCTCTCTCTCTCTCTCTCTCTATGAAGTTTAGGTTTTTAATATTTTTTTCATTTTGCGAGAGATTCTCTTTTTAGATCAGTCAGATGTAATTTTTTTAACATTTAGCAACTCGACCCATCTCCATGCATCGTCCCTCTTGGTTGTGGCTGCGGCCGCTGTTCGCTCTCTCTCCCTCACGAATCTTTGTCCCGCTTGTAGCCAGTTAGTGATGTGGATGTATTCTGTCCATTTCCTAGATACAAGCCGGAAGAAGCTCGAAATACGCTGAGCAGGCAGGGATATTGTGTCCTGTAACATGGGGGGGGGCGCCTCCTTCAAAAGCTTTTATCTTCCTATAATACCCAAGGGATGACAGCAGCAACAGCAACCGAATAACCAAGAGGCTTAAAACTATCTGCAGACCAATTAATTTTACATCGGTTCTGCAAGCAATCGCGTGTATTACAGGGTTTATAAAAGATCCTGAAAAATGAAAGATATCAGCGCTGACACTGGATATTCTCTACAGATTCGTTGATTCTTTTAGTCCTTTATTTCCTGCTATTGATGACTGGACATTGTGCCTTTTGATGTTTATGGAAACATTTTAAATAAAAAGACCTTCAGGAACAAAACAAAAAAATAGATAATGAAAGCTTCTGGTTTATCATTAACTCTGAGATTTTATGGAGTTTATCTGCTGAAGATCATGTCATTCCAAAATGCAACCTATTATTCCATCTGATGAACACCTGACACCAAAAATAATATTTTTTTGTTTCTCATTTTATATGGACTGACGCACATAGTAGTTATTTTTCAATATGCCATCTTACTAATCAAAACCTCAGCTTATTTACGTTCAACAATTTTTTTTTCGTTTTTTTTCCATTCCATTAAAAATAGATCTTTTCAATTTTCTTAGCTTTTATCTTGGTACTTTTAAATTTAATTCGGAATTTATTATTCTCCCTGTCCTTTCTCTTAGTTTCCTTATTGTAACTAAAATGGTTTTCGTCCATGTACAACTTTCAACATATCCAAAAGTCGGGCACCTGTTGGCGAGTGCTTAACTGAGGATCCGAGTTTCGATTTACATTGGAAATTGTAACACCCATCTGTTGAACCACCAACGGTATGGTTTCTTTTGAACCCCTCCGTCCACCGCCAGTTTTCTCTGGTTTCCTCCCACAACTTGAGGATTTCCAGTGGAGAATTTTCGCTAAACCATATACAGCGGTGTGCAAAAAGTCTTGCATAAAAATGATTTTTCCTGTAAATTAGCTCGCATTTTGTCGAAAGAAGTTGTTATCAAATCTCGTTCATTACAGTATTTCTGTATTACTGTTGTGCATCTATACCAATAATATCAAGCATATTGTTTCATTGTAAGAAGAGTTATAATTTTTAGAAAATCATCAAATCAACGTGTGCAAAAGTGTTGCATAAAATCTAGACAGCTATCTAATCAATTCCAATTATGCAGAAAGTGATCAGATCTATCAATAATGAGTAGAATATCCGAAATTCTTGATAACTTGTTCACAACGACGAGGCATGCTGGCTACCAAACACTGACAATTGTCACTACTGAACTCCGACAGGCTTCCTCGATTTTCCGTTTCAAATCGGTTTTATTTTTCGGTTTTTTGGCACTAACGCTGAGTTTGATCGAGTGCCAAATGTTTAAGATGGGACTGAGATCCGGGCATTGAGCCGGCCAGTCGAGGAGGGGGATTCGCGACTCTGCCATCAAGGCCTCGACGCTCCTAGCTGTGTGGATGGGGGCGTTGTCCTGCTGATAGATGGCCGTCAGGGGCATGTGGTCACACATATACGGTTCGATAATATCTGAGACGATCTTAGCATAGTCATGGGCATTCATTCGACTCTCCACGTGATGCAACGGACCGACACCGGACAATTGAAAACAGCTCCAAACCATGGCCGAATCTCCTCCTGCCTGCAGAGTCGGTCGAGTGCAACTAGGATGCTATTTCTCGGACACCGATCGCCGAACGTACACCCGACCCGTCGAGTGGACCCTCACGAATTTGCTTTCGTCGGAAAACAACACTCGGGACCACTTGGCCACGGTCCAGTGGAGATGGTCGCGAGCCCACTGCAGTCGCTTGGACGATTGTCCAGCCTAATGAACGGCTTCTTCTGTGCCGATCGCTCGAACAGTCCCATGTGGATAAAACGCCGTCTGATGGTGCACGAGGCTAACTGGATGCCATGGTGCCTTGACAAGGCGGTCTGGATGTCGGTGGAAGTGCGGAATCGGTCCGAGTTCGACATCGAGTCCGGAGACGTCGGGGCAGACGATCCTGTCGAGCCGTCGTTTTCCGCGGTCTGCCGGCTCTGCGTCTCGAAATTAGGCTCCCATCGGCTTTCCAACGTTTAAGGGTGCGAGATGTCGTCGACTGATTGCTACCGATACGATCCGCAATGACCCACTCAGTTTCACCATCTTCTTTCATGCGAACGATTGTGGTCCGCTGTTCGGGGTCAAATATCGGGCTCTCGGCATCACTATATCGAACAAAGATGAATCAGAATAGTGGAAAATGACAGTTTTTCATATTTATATTCTACTATCCTGAACTATTATAGCACAAAATATATATTCTAATTTTCTGTAGTTTATGCCACACTTTTGCACACAACGATTTCATGCAAATTATTTTATTAATATTTAAATTTTGACTGTGCAATTATAAAATGGATCTTAGTGTTATAAATCGTCTAAAGACACCGATACCTTTTCAATTAAAACAGAATACGTACAACAGTTACTAATTTCTACAAAATAAGAACCCATTTTCTAAGTATAGTCGTTTTTATGGAAGACTTTTGCACACCAATGTAGCGGGTCATACATAGTTACAATATACTATTCAGGCACTCGTGTTTCCTCCCACATCTAAAAGTGAAGTGTTATCGAAGAATTTTCCCTGCCAAAGTTGGAAGTGCCGGGCTTCACGTGGCGCTCTCTAGCGGACAAGCGTAGTGGTAACTGCGTTCCATCACCGAACTTGTCTCCAATGTAGAGAGGTCATTTCCCCCTCGCCGAGACTTGTGTACGACACAGCAGCAAAAATCTATTTGTAGATTAGGCTAAGCTAAATAAAAGGGTCGACCTCTAGCGGTAATCTAACTGACAAAGGATCAGTGTATCAAGCCACGGCAGAATTCATCTTTCTAAAAGTATGATCGCAATGGAAAGAGACACGGGTGACCGAATTGTCTTGATTGAGTTAACAAAGCCATAACGCGACTGACCGAAACAGTTGACAGCTCGGCAGATGGCGTGAATAACACAGCCTACTTGACGTACGTCACGTGATTACTAAAATGGCGGGTTGGACTACGCAGCTGCCCTTTCTTTCCCTTCTGTCGAGCTAAAACCTGGTATTTTTAAAATCTGTACAAAGCATAAATAGTGTCTTACATCGTCTGACCGCTGATACTGTTTGGTGACATACCGTAAGGTTTGTTTACCTGTGTTTTACTCTATTTAGTCCTTATGGAAACTACCTTTGCTAAATGTTACAGTTGTAATGGTTACCATGAGCTTTTACTGCTAGAATTTCATCACTCCTTTCTTAAGAGCGTTGAGTGTAATTTCATTCGTAAAAATGTAGTTAACAGAAACAGAGAGACTAGCAGAAACGTTCTTACATTAGATTTTAAAAAAAGAATGAAGATAAAACACAAATTTTAATATGTGATGTATTATCAAGTAGAATATATTTTGTTTCTTCTTTACAGCGTTCTTGAAAACCGTTAGCCTTTCACTGTTCTGTAAAGAGAAAATGGAAAATGAAATTAGAAACAGACAGTAGGTTTAAACACGTAAAAATGACAGGAAATATTTGCCCAAGAGAACCTACATAACAATTAAAAGCATCAGGGAAAAGCTATTGGTTATGCCATAGGTAATAGGAGCTGACACAGATGAACCAGGCTAGCTTAGTTCGTATTAATAGGGTGGTGAGAAATATTTGAATTAACTCTCCACTTTCTGGAACTATGAATAAAATATTCTCTTAAGAATTAATAACGTAAAAGAGAGTAATTCTGTAAAAAAAAAGAGTAGAGTCGGTAATTATGGCGCGAGCCCCATCACTCGAGTCTAAGCAGAGTTTAGCCATTAGCTGGCAAGTTCTCGCATTTCGGAGCCTGAGTGGGGTCTATTATGGAAACTTTGTTGGAAAGGGCGTTACCGTAAAACCCTGCCATACGGCTGCCGTAAATGATCCAAGATCGCATGGAACGACACCCGGAAAGCGGCGGCCGGGATTAATTGCTTCAGTAATTATTCGACCGTTCATATGTATTGAGGCTCCATGTACTAATCCAGGTTGGGACAACCTTCCCAGTATGCAGTTCTTCTGGGTTTTCTGCGAGCGCCACGGTTTCCTCCCACATCTGAGAAATAAAGAGTTCCATTAAGGACTTTCGTTAGATCGGTCGAAGTCGAAGTACTGCGGGTGCTATTGTGCTGCTGACCGTCCCTTCCACGTCCGGCTAATGTTCCAGGTAGGGGGACACAAAAACCAATCAACAGCAATGTATACTGTTATGACACTGTACTGCTAATAAGTGATTTAAAGCAATACCTCATCTAGACAACCTTGCACGTCTTGAAATCAACAATGTGAAGATGTCGGTGAAAACACAATTCTTTTTCAAATTCGCATCTGTAAGAAAGGTTATATATATACACAAACACATGCAGTGAGGGAGTTATAATTAGATTTCCACATCTAAAAGTATTGATTATATAGAGAGACATGTTCTGTCAGAAGCAGCTTTAGACGTATGACGAGTAAAGATGCAATAACAATTTTAAAAAATCATAGTAGAAACGTTTTTTATGAAATGCGAGATTAGTAAAAGGTTAAATATTTTCTGTTTTGATCAATATACAGGTGAATTTGCAAGTTGAGATAGAATGGGTAGTTATAGGAGAAGATATAAGGTGGGGAGAGAGAGAGATAAACGTCAGTACAAGAGAGAGATGACGTCAGTACAGAGAGCAGAGAAGAGAGAGAGAGAGAGAGAGAGAGGAGAAGGAGGAGAGAAGAGAGGGAGAGGAGAGAGGAGAGAGAAGAGAGAGAGGAGAGAGAGAGAGAGAGTGTGTGTGTGTGGTGTGTGCTTGTAATATGAAATAAACTCATATACTCAAACTAATAAAATGTTCCAACAATCTAAAGCTATAGAGTCATTTATCGATGTTGCTGGTAGTTTTATTATTGCACAATCAGACGAAATTTGGCGTTAAATGGTCACGTGTTTAATATAAAGACTGTTTTTTATTACTATAAACTAATAGCTGTAATTTTTCGCATGCATAACTACTCAGTGATACCCCCCCCTTAAACGAGGCAATTACATACGATACAGAACATGGTAAATATGCCAATTTAAATTTGTATTATATGTTTTTTTCGTTATTTCGGGTAGTGTATTATAACTCATGCAGTTACATCCAGTAAGTTATACAGTGAAAAGTACGTATCTTTCGTGTCAAAAATGTCAGGAAAAGCGTATCTTTATGAGTGAATCTCAGTAAATGTCATGTGTGGATAAACTTTACTGTTTTATTAATCAGGTGATTTTGTCCAGTGACACACTGTTGATGTAAGCATATTTCCTTCCAGGTAAAGTAATCAGTAGGTACTTACTTCAGCATTGAGATACTACAGGCACTGAACGAAACCATCTTTTCTATCATTTACCCCATTAAGGAACCAAAAGATCATCGTTACACGGCATTTAGACGACGTAGACTTTTGCATATCTAATATCATGTAAATACCGCGTAAAGATGATCTTTACTGCAGTCATTAAAGAACAAGATGACATTTCGCCTTGTAATAATATCGGCTGTATCGTTATTACCGGACGTATTTTGTTAGATGAACGCTTGGTCATAAAGAAACCATTTTCTAACTTAGTAAGGATAGTTAATCTTGCGCAGCTTCTAAGTGGTCTTCGTTATTGATATTTTGAAGCTGAGCAGCGAGCCGCCACGACAGGTACGTACATGTTGAGGAAGGTTACTCCATTACTGGCACAAACCATGTGTCTGTCAGGCGGACAGTCCATGTGGAAAAGCTCCTGGCAGAAGAGTTCAAAGACGATATTCCCTGTGCTGTTGCTGACTACGGCCGTCCCGCAGGTGCCGGCATGGACGATGGTAATACCTTTATTGTTGCAGTGAGCTAACGAGTACTGGCATCTAAAATTACAGACACACGCGCACATAAGAAACAGATCGAGGCCTGCAATACGGAAGAGTGAAACATGTCAAAGTCTGGCACCAGATAGAGAAACCAACTAGGTATAGATATATGAAGGCTTTTAAGAGCCTAAGCCCAGTTTAAGACAAGCAGAAAGCGAGAAAGGTATATTGAATTAGGGAAGAGGACTCCGCTACAAGCATGGAAAAACTGAATAAAGGTATGAGACTTACTTTGATCTGTAGGTGACGCCATCCGAACCGCACTGAGGGTCATCGCTGAACGTGGAACAGTCGAGATGTCGCACAATGCTTTCGCAGTAATTAAAACCCAGCTGAGCAGCAGACCCTACAATTAAATCGTAGACGTTTGGAGCGAGAGTGGACCGAATGAGCCCTCTGGCCGGCCAAGGGGGCCTGCCGCGGGCTGGACCCGGCAATCGCCGTGGGCTCGTGTGTGTGTGTGGGAGGGGGCACCTGTCTGAAGTGAGGAACCTTGAGCACAAAGTTTGAGGGTTAATGCAAGAACGTGCGGACGCCACACGGCGCATTCCCTGCAATTAATTGGAAACAGACATAAACTGGAGAAAAACAAACAGGATCTCGTTGGTTCGACGTCAGGGAATCCAGCAAAGCGGATTTGCTCTGCTGTATTCTTCGTTTAAAGCTGATCTTGACCAAGGGAAAATTCTTTGTAAATGACCTCGAACTCAGGACGTAAAATAACCGGTATCTAGACGGTAAATATTATTAAGGAGGGGATGTCGTTTACTGTAAAAATCACAGTATTCCGGCCTGAAAATCTACGGACACAATTCTTCCATATTGGGGGATCTTCGTCCGGGGGAAAGCTGATTTTGGGGTGAAGTGATATTGTTTAGCACCAGACGTTACTACTGTGTTACAAGTTGGTTTGTAGAAGCTAACCGGTGTTGTTCACGCGCCCCCCAAAACACGTTATTGCTGATTCTATTTAATGTCGCTGGTTTAAGCCATTAAACCAAAGGCTCCTCTCACGTTCAGCCCAGTCTAGTCTTAGCCACGCTGCCAGCTGTTTAAATTATAATAATGCAACAACAACAACAAAAACCAACACTAAAAAGAACTTTATTAATTATCTTAGTGGGGGGTGTTGTTAGACGACAACACGACTTTTGTACCCGTCTTGTAGTTATTGCAGTGGATTCTATGGCTATGTGCGATTTCTTCAAGCAGACTGATCTCGGACAAGTCGGATGCTGTTAGTGTAGTACGTGGACCTACCACAACTGTTGATCAGAATGAAGGTGAACGATAGCAGTCCGTCCGGCGAAAAGAGGCAATTAGGTTATAATGTCAAAACAAGACAGATACATTTCTCGGTTACCAGCCAAATATCGTGAAGAGCTGTCAAACATCAAACGAAGAATAACCATTCCTTCTTACTTAATGAGTGTCATAAAGGATTTTAAAAAACAACGTTTAAGTGGTTTACATGACATTAAATATAGAGGACGATAAACGACGCGTAAGTACCGCATAGATGATCTGTTGAGTTTTCGACTGTCAAGTGAGTGAAATGTTAAACCCTTTGAGAAGTACGCCCATATATTAACTGGTTGTGAGTACTAATCCTGGAAACGCATGTATCTGGGATTAATCTGATAAACTGAACGAGAGCGTATTTCTCTTCCCCTATACGTTACACAAACGCACTTACCCGCAAACACGATGACCAGAACCGATATCTGAAACATGATCGTAATGAAGTGCAGATTTCACCCGTCAACTCCGAAAAACTTCGCGTCTGCAGAATTGGTCTTAAAAGCAGATGGCGGTCGTCGGCTCTGAGTTCTTGCGTAGCCGAAGTTTCATTCTATGTAGACCGAAGTTTGGCACGACAAGGCCCCGGGGGGGGTGCATATTGTGAAGCTGGCAGACGTTTTTTTTTTTTTTTTTTCAGGTAGGAATCGTGTTATCAGAAGAAGATAAAAGCCGACAGATAGATTCTCGTCCGGCGGTAGACCGACCGACTTAGCGCATCGAGACAGATAGATACTGACGGATACCCCCACCCCAAAATACACACACACACACACACACACACACACACACACACAACACACACACACACACTACAATAAAAAGTGTGTTATGGATATTCCGAAGCATCTGTTTTAATTGTCGGCGCGCAGTTTTGGGAGAGAACCATTTTTTTTTTTTTTTTAAATTCCCAGTACGATAGGGTGATGGGGCGAGCGAGAGACGGAAATAGAAACCTGCGTCTCTCTGATTCAGGGTTAGCGACTTCCGGGAGAGAGAGAGAGAGAGAGAGAGAGAGAGAGAGAGAGAGAGAAGAGAGAGGAGAGAGAGAGGAGAGAGAGACTGATAAAGTTCTCCGTTAACAAAAACGATAAACAAAAGAGATGCTGAATATAAAATAATGATAACGAAATTTAACCGAGGTCGGTTCTGTTTCTGAAGAATGAAGGAATTGCCCGTTTCTGGCAAGGGACGCCATTTTGAAGGCGAACAGGTCAACCTTAATGAGGTCACGAGGCCGCTGCAGCAATCATGTCCTCTCCGCATGACGACGTCCGTTGAGAAGTATTTAAAGTGTCTAGGGAGAAATGTAAATAGGTGTGGGGGGGAGGGGTGAACAGACAGTAAAAGATAAATATTTGTCTAGTTTGTAAATCGGGCTCTAGAAGGAGGGGTTCTTTGTGTAATCGGGGAGAGTATATTGTCGTCGTGAATGGCAACGAGGTACGTGATCTGAGACGCGGCGGGGACAGGGTGACGTCAGACAGCCGGCACTTCGAGAAGAGCACCGGCATGTAAGAACCGGAACAGGAAACTGTCTGAAACAGCCGCTAGGATACGACCAGTAGCTCCTCTGTGTCGCGTGGCGGCCTTAACTGAAGGCATGTCGGTTACGTGATACCGGCCGGGGTGTAAAACCGTGCTTAGTGAAGTCGGGGTTTCGGACACCTTGTGATTAGGTCGGAATGGCGGCGACTGGAAATCACTTCTCTTCTCGCTTTTGGCTCGCGAGGGAAAGCATCTCTTCAGACCTGCTGCAATGTTAATTTAGACGCCTATCAGCTAGGCGAGCGTTCAGCTTCAGTATGAACTGGGACGAAAATACCTGCCTAAGTGAACCTTTAACCGTTCGTCTAATGTTAAATAGACTCCACTCTGAAACAACGGATAGCTTCAGCTTTCGGAAATAATAAATTAATATTTACTATTTTAATCGTTTCCATAAATAGTTTTCTATTATTATTATTATTATTATTATTATTATTATTATTATTATTATTTATTATTATTATTATTAGTATTATTATTATTAGTATTATTATTATTATTATGATTAATAGTATTATTATTATTATGATTATAGATTATTATTATTATTATTATTATTATTATTATTATTTTATTATTATTACTCCTGACGCTGATGCACGGGCTGTCTGTGATTACCCTATCACAGATATTTCGCAGATGAAAAAAGAAAGCAAACACAAATCAGGCCCAGCAGGGATAAGATTTATTTAACCAAGACGACTCCAAGAGTTAACTCTGAGAAGGCGGCCATTGTCCGATATTCTCAGTCTGTGAAAACAACAAAGAGAGAAGGATAAATAAATAGAAACGTAGGTAACCATAGCGACACACCCACGCGCGCCTATTTGAAGGGAATTCGATTAAAGATAAATAAAAAAAGTGAAGATTGAAATTATTACTATTATTATTATTATTACTACTATTATTACTATTATTATTATTATTATTATTATTATTATTATTATTATTTTATTATTATTATTATTATTATTATTAATTTACTCTGAACGCTGATGCACGGGCTGTCTGTGATTACCCTATCACAGATATTTCGCAGATGAAAAAAGAAAGCAAACACAAATCAGGCCCAAACCAGGGATAAGAGTTTATTTAAAACCAGACGACTCCAAGAGTTAACTCTGAGAAGGCGGCCATTGTCCGGATATTCTCAGTCTGTGAAAACAAAAAAGAGAGAAGGAATAAATAAATAGAAACGTAGGTAACCATAGCGACACACCCACGCGCGCCTATACTTGAAGGGAATTTCGATAAAGATAAATAAAAAAAGTGAAGATTGAAAATTATTACTATTATTATTATTATTACTACTATTATTACTATATTATTATTATTATTATTATATTATTATTATTATTATTATTATTATTATTATATTATTATATTATTATTATTATTATTATTATTATTATTAGTATTTTATTCTTATTATTATTATTAATTATTATTTTTGTGTCTATGTACATATTTTCGAACAGTTGTGATGCTACGTACCATACGCAACCAAGTTATTAGTCGATACACCTTCCACGCGTCACAAGGTCCATGGATTTCGTGGTGGGAGCTTTCTCATCTGGAGAAAACCCGGAGGGGAAAGGGGGCGGGCAGGAAACTCCCCGGATACAAGGGGTCGGGCTGTGAAGACGACTGGCAGAAGCTAATTTATTTGTTTGCAGTAACAGGCAGTTTCAGTCAACAGCTATGCAATATAGTGCGCTTAGTTTACTGGAATAGTACGGGTTGGTCGGGACTGGTTGCCACAGAGGTGAGTTGCCGCAGCGCTAGTATTTCCTAATTACACGCCCGTCTCCTACATAAAGAAGTTGGGCGGGTGGGGGAAACACTGGCCCGTGTTCGTGTTAATTCTGGCTTTGTCAGGGTATTTGCATTAAAGGGCAACGTTACCGACGAATAGCCGTGCTCGTTTGGCAGATTCTTTGAGGTGGTGGACAGCTGTAGTGGGATAGAGGCCAGACAGTCACAGACTCGGATAGTGGAATGGCTAGATTTGAACAGAATGGTGGCTTCTCGGGCATCAGGACAATTTCAGTTACACTAAGGTATAGTTCCGAAGACCCCAGCCTACAAACGCCAGGGAATGAGCGTGACAGAACTTTCATTGGGCTGGCGTACAAACCTTGTGCCTCAGGAAGGTATCCTAACGGCAAGGAGACATAAAGACCACGGAAATCTGGATCTCTGCTTCAGGCCATACGTAGATGTAATTGGTGATAACTAATTTTGGACAACGTCCACATAGGGAACGAGTAATCGACCGATATCTTTAAAAGCAAATCATTATCCATAGAATATAGCCAGCGTGTTCTCCTGAGCCAGATCCTGCTGTAGATGCTTCAGATGCTGTAGGAAGACGTGTTGTATCCACTCAACAAGCGTCTCTGATAAAACAATCGATTCCTTACTGATGACTATTCTTGGTGATTGGGTTATAGGCATCATATAAAGCCATTGTGAGTCATGAATTACCGTCAGGGGAGACTACGTACCTACTGACTAACTGAAATTCATTTCTGTTGACATTCTTCGTGTTATAATTCTTTCTTGTTTCGGTTAGTTTTAGTGGGTGTTGGTTCTCTCTGTCTCTGGTAAAGATGAGGAATCTTGTCGTTGCCACTAGCAAAAACACTTAATAAACCGAAAGAGCACCGGAATTCATTTGGTCCTCATCAGAATCTTCTTGGCACCGGCAGAAGTCTGAGCGCGATGCTTTTGATCTTTTATCTTGCGTTGAATGTATTTTTCTAAATCTCATATAAAATAAGTGTTGAAAAAAAACTATTTGAAATTGTAAACATATAAATGTTCTTTAGCACGTTTAGTGATTACTCACAATCTGGTATCCCGTCTCTGTCCAGCATTAGCCATCTTCCGAGTAGTTCGTCCTCAGCAGGCAGCGACCCAGACCCAGTAATATTTGAAATATGTAGCCGAGGTTTTCCTGCCTGAAGAAATCCTGTTTCGTCCAGACTTCTTTGCCACTTAAAGTTGGTTCTTTGTTTGAAATATCTGTTAATACTTCCTTGCGTTTTAAATATTAAAACATTCAAGATTCTACTTACATTTCATTTGCATTTATCAAAGGCAACAATATGGAGTTTTCTATGCATGCACAAGGCCTTTTCGTATTCACACCTGGAAATATTCAGACAGTTGATGCGGTATATCAAATCTGAAGCAAAACTCCAGATGATACTTTACCATAATTTTTGGAGTAAATAAAAACAACAACAACAAACAAACAGGAAGCACATTACTTCATATGGAAATTAAAATGTGAAAAAAAATAACGCTTCTAAATATTTTATTGTGTAGCAATACCGTAATCGTTGGTTCACCCCAAACTCATTTATAACCTTCACCCGAGAAGTTGTATCGATGAGTTACGTCACGATATATCGCTCCCAGGGGAGACCACCAAGCTATTACAGCGCAAGTACATTCCCAATCAACGTATAGTTAAGGTATAATTGACGTCATATGTTCAACCAAAGATCAGAGCATATGATGGCGACTATTGCACAACTATATGTTTAATTATGAGTTACCGGTTCTGTAAAAAGTATTTCCGGTGATCGTAATCTCTCAAAAAGCCATTGTTAGAATAATTGTGCTGATCGATGTAATGATTTTTTTTATTTTTAAAAAAAAAAAACATAATTTAAATATTCAGATCAACGTACACAAAAAGAAGTCTTTTTCTGATCTCGGTCGGTACTTATAAATAGCAACGCAAACATGGGAGATGTACGTGTTAGGTGTAGTTGATACTCAC
The DNA here is from genome assembly GCA_018389105.1 of Nautilus pompilius. Classification (NCBI taxonomy): domain Eukaryota; kingdom Metazoa; phylum Mollusca; class Cephalopoda; order Nautilida; family Nautilidae; genus Nautilus; species Nautilus pompilius. The sequence goes on along the minus strand of JACATO010001371.1, from coordinate 113,021 downwards.
AGGTTCATATAGGTCCTGTGGTCGCTCGCACATACGTAGTGGATATCGGGAGAGCAGTTCATGTGACTCAGTTCTACACAGAAAAGTTCAAAAGCCGCATTCACTGTGTTGTTTTTCACACCTGTTCCGCACGGACCCGAATGAGCAATGTTAATTGATTTGTCGTGGCAGTGGGCGAAGGCCTGATCACACCTGGAATTTTGTAAGACGGTAGACGCTTTCGATGCAAACCAGAAGAGCAAAATAAAAACGAGAAATTCACGCACATCCCCAGGAAAAGTACGCAGGCGAGCAGGTGCGCGGACAGGTATCTTACCTTGACCTGTACGTCACTCCATTTGTGCCGCACTGCGGGTCGGTTGGGAACGTCCTACAGTCAAGATTCAGGATGATACTTTGGCAGTAGTCTTTACCGAGTTGTGCGCTTGCAGCTAAATTGTTTGTTTTTTTTTTAAAAAAAAGAAAAATAAATTTATCTCAAGATTAAGTAAAACGGGTGAAACCGGATTTAAAAAAATTTTTTTTTTAAATTTAAAGAGAAAAAAAAAAGAAGAGAGAAATAAATCGCACTGTATACAAGAGTGGCCAGAATTGAAAGGTACAGCAACATCGCTTTACGGACAGGTGCTCGGGTCAGCCGTCTCTCGCTCCACGTGCGGCCGGAAAGTAAGGCTTCCTTTTGTCCAGTTTCCGTTAAAAAGAACAAGAACCGGCCGAGAAAGTAACACATTGTAAACTTCACAAGGTCGGTTTTGTTCTTTTTATTTTATACGATAATCATCGTAAGCTGCAGAAATTCCCATATTTTACCAGTTTATCGTTAGACCGTACCTTATGTCATCGCGAGATAAATTCACCAAGCAAATAGATTTGGTCGAAAAGCGAGAAATGCTCGTTCGCGACTTTTCATTTGGGGGGAGGGGAGAAATCTCCAGCAGGTATCCCCGGCCAGCCAGGCACCGAGGTCTCGAAATATAATAACCGCTTTTACCATCACTAATATTCTGATGAAGTTGTCATTTTTTTCTTTTTTTTTACTGAATTTATCTTAGCCGGTCAAAAGCAGGTTTTTTTAAAACATACAGCTAATTCATTCTGTCCAGAGTACCTAGGAGGAAAGCTGACAACTTTAGACATCTGATTAGGGTTTTGAAAATACTTGAAAAATCTAGTAGCATGAAAGTTTCTCTCTGTCTTTCTCTCTCTCCAACCCCCTCCTCTCTCTCTCTCTGTCTCTCTCTCTGTCTCTCTCTCTCTCTCTCTTCTCTCTCTCTCTCTCTCTGTCTTTTCTCCTCTCTCTTTCTCTCTCTCTCTGTCTTTCTCTCTCTCTCTCTCTTTGTTGTCTCTCTCTCTCTCTGTCTTTGTCTGTCTCTCTCTCTCTCTCTCTGTCTGTTCTCCTCTGTTTCTCTGTTCTCTTTCTGTGTCTCTCTCTCTGTGTCTCTTCTCCCTGTCTCTCTCTCTCTCTCTCTCTCTCTCTCTCTCTCTCTCTCTCTGTCTTTCTCTCTGTCTTTCTCTCTTCTCTCTGTCTTTCTCTCTCTTCTCTCTCTCTCTCTGTCTTTCTCTCTCTCTCTCTCTCTTTGTCTGTCTCTCTCTCTGTCTTTGTATCTCTCTCTCTCTCTCTGTCTGTCTCTCTGTTTCTCTGTCTCTCTTTCTGTGTCTCTCTCTCTCTCTCTCTCTCTCTCTCTCTCTCTTTCTCTTCTCTCTCTCTGTGTCTCTCTCTCTGTCTTTGTCTCTCTCTCTCTCTGTCTCTCTCTCTTTGTCTGTCTCTCTCTCTGTCTTTGTCTTTTTCTCTCTCTCTCTGTCTTTGTCTCTCTCTCTCTGTCGTTGTCTGTCTCTCTCTGTCTTGTCTCTCTCTCTCTGTTTCTCTGTCCTCTTTCTCTCTCTCTCTCTTTCTCTTCTCTCTCTCTGTTGTCTCTCTCTCTGTGTCTTTGTCTCTCTCTCTCTCTCTTTGTCTTTGTCTCTCTCTCTCTCTCCTCTCTCTGTCTCTCTCTCTCTGTCTTTGTCTCTCTCTCTCTCTCTGTCTTTGTTGTCTCTCTCTGTCTTTGTCTCTCTCTGTCTCTCTCTCTCTCTGTCTGTCTCTCTCTCTCTCTCTCCGGTTTAAGGATGGCTGAAAATTCCATTACTTATAGCAACCGTAAAAGCTCTCCTTCCAATACTCTTTTCTCATTGCACAACAAAACATCAATTATGTCGAAAGATAGCTACATACTATAAATTAACTTTCTTTATAACGAAGGCTGTATTCTAGAATATTCCAAACTACTAGGAGAAGAAAGAAAATATCGAATACTTTCTTATGATTAATCTCTCGGGAAAAAAATCAGAAATCTAATGCAGTTCCCTTGACGAATGCCGTATAAACAGACCACCTGATTATTTCATTGAGTTGTTTTTTTATGTTGTTAAGAAGAATACCATCTTTTTTGCAGATTCTTTTCATATTTATGTCTTTAGAACTATGTTCCCTGGAGTATATATTTATTTCCTTTTGTTTACAAATAAACTCGGGATTCCAGCTGCTGGAGACCGCAAATTCAGTCAAGACAAATCGTAGAGATGAAGCCTCCTCATCTCTTCTGTCTTCTGCTGTGGATTTTCGATGTCCAGTCGAAAGTTTACAAAATTGGACTTCTGCTGCCAAGGGAAGGTTACCTGCAAACCTTTGGCTGGCTGACAAACATTGGCGCTGTGTCCTTGGCCCTGGAAGCTCTGGAAAAGGACAGAATCTTGCCTGATGACTCTTTGAAGTAAGTTTTAAGAAAAATGCATTTCGTTTCTACAGTCTTCAGACGGGTCTGATAAAAATCCTTTTGTCGCGGGTCGTTCGTTCTATGAGAATCTTCGCCAAACAAACGCGTCTGAGATCCTCAAAGTTACAACAGACCGAATAATTTTTAATCACCATTATGAACAATGACATAAATTTTACTAAAGTCAAAATCAGAAATGAAATGGTATAATACACATGGAACACGCTTAGGGGATAAAGAGTGTAAATTTCCTTTATATTTCTGGCTAATCATGTGCTTGAGTCGCATACAGTATTGAAAAGTCACCTTTACTCGGTGTTTATTTGGAATGAAAATATGATATATACGCCATCAAAACGATAGTTTATTCATATGCGATGCAGTAAGATGGAATTTTGTCTAATGGATATTAAAATTTCGGAGATAATCTGATGAAAGTTTGAGATAATCCCTTCGTCGGTTTTTAAAGTTTTTATCTCAGACAATAATTGTGCATAAGTCGCATAAAAGCATTATGCCAAGGTTTGGTACTCGGTCAAAATGTGTTGCAATAAAACTTGTTGTATAGAAAGAAAAACAAACAAGTGAATGTATAAACAGGGGCTTTCAAGAAAAGTACATGCGATGACAAATTTAAAACGGGTTTATTCTAGATCCTTCACATAAAAAAAAAAAAGAAAAGTACTGACGGTAGATTGAAGCTAATTCTGACCCTAATGCTTCCTTCTTGACGGGCCCCCGTTCTGATCGTCGAAGACTCGAGGTCGTTTTACCGTGATGAGCTGGGCAGGGAAAGTGTAGGGAATTAACTTTGGTGACCAAACAAATTATCTGGGTAGAATCGGGGGTTCTTGAGCGGCGACCATAGTGAAAGTCAGTTAGGCGTTAGCCGCAGAATAATGTCTACCGCAAGTAGTCGGAGAACTCTAATGCCGGCAAGGTACCACAGTCATGGCAACCCACCAGTCTGCCATAGGAACCGCAGGTAGAAAACTGTTAGCGGTGTGAAAATAAAAGATTAGTTCGAGAATTTCCTATGACCGTATTAGTAGTAAGAGTAAGTGAATGAAATATCTAATGCGATTATGTTTCAGCGATCTTCCTCCGCCGCCAGGTTCAGTTTGAGTGTTTTTCCTTTCTTCGGCCTTAATCAAAACCAACCATTGTTTGGCGTCGGCGTCTGTAAAGATCTTCATTGTGCCTTTGGATGATGGGAGTTATCTCTTAAAATTTGAGGAAAACACTGATACGTAGAATTATCGCGTGAAGCAGTTTTAATTCTAAAAGATGTTGAAAAATTGTACCAACGGCCTCCTAGAATGAATTGTTGAGCATTGACAAAATTTGCGCATTAATCTATAGAGTCGGAATTAAAACCGTGGCGATTAACGAGAGCGATAAGAATCGCAGGAAACTCCGATAGTAGATTATTTTTCTTTGCTCGCAGAGTTGTCTGGAGAGACACACAGGGAAACCCGGTAAGAGGAAGTGGTATGGCGGAAGAACTTAGATACCAAGAAGACATTGACGTCATCATCGGAGCGCCGCTATCACGTGGTAAGCACCGAGCCAGTTAAAGATTTACTGTTTTCTGTAGTCTTTCCGAATTCTATAACTTGAAAGGTGACATACAAAAAATAAAACAGGAATATTAAAAGTCCCACTTTTTTTTTAAATATGAAAATACATTACTTTCGTCATAATGTATTGCCCCTTAAAATCTATCGCTACTGGACACATTTCTTTATTGATGATATAAACTTTGTACGGTTTTTAACTGATCCATTTACAGAATTTCTCTAAAAACTGAAATGCTTAGTTGACAAGATACGAGTATTTACATGGAATGCATTGTCATTTATATTTGATGTCATGAAAACACCACTGATTTGGTGTTTCCTACCAGTGATTGAAAATTCAATAAAGATAAACTTTTGTTGAATGTTGATATTGTTATTATATACACGTGTGCATGTTTGAGTATTTTGATATCCTTTAGTAGAGTAATATTTCGATGTCCTTTCGAAAACTATATATTCCATCAAAAACAGACCAAGTTTTATAAAAGTAAAATGTGACATACGAGACAATGTAAGTCAGTAGCACTCTGTTTATTCTATTTTCATTGGAGACATACTATCAGGATAAATAATTATTACCACATTTTTAAACAACAAAATTACTATTTTGCACTGATGCTTAGTGCCAATCAAAAGTATTTTATAATATGAAGTATGTTTACGAATGTGCTACTACAAAAGAATCAGATATGAATAAATTCTCAAAATTCAGACGATGTATGTATTTTTAAAAAAAATCTGAAAGTTACAGCTACCGTCCGGATGTTTTAAAGACTTTATTAAAGACAAAGTAATATTTACTTAAAAAACATATTGCACTTTTTATAAAGCGCACATGGTAGAACTTATAGATGCACCGGATATCCTCCAATTGCAGTATCGGATTGGATGTCCGGTTTATCTTACTGGAATGTGGTTATCTGGGACAAAGTGCAGTTTGTGTACGGAAAATCCACCGATTTTCAATGTAGGTATCTGAGAAATCTATATTCAGCCGTTTTCGGTAACGAGTGTTTACAAAATGAAATAAAAGGTTAGACAGGTCATTTGGGTGAGCCAACCAATACCAAGGAACCGATGATAGATTTCTGACGGCTACTTTGAAAAGATTCCAGCAAAACACGAAAAGTGTCGTTTTTCTCTTTTCGCTTTCTCCAACCCATAACTTCAGGCGGCTCAACACGGATTTTACGGATATCTACCTTACAGTTCCGCCGTTGGGCACTTTTCCTCGCCATCTGGCCGCCCAGCTTCCATCCTGGCTCTCTCTCTCTCAGTTCCTCCAAAAACCTTACAAGTCAAGAATCATGGCAGGTACTTCCTGCGGTGGGCATGCAGCTGATCCTGGCATCCTCCGCTTAGTTTTAGGAAACTGACACCAGGAGGTTTCCTCCGGTGGATGCCTCATCTGCCAACCTCGGAAACAAGTTGTAGGAAGAACAACCGCGCTGTCATCTCAGATAACCAAATTCAAAGCAAACCGGATATGACCTCAACTACTTCTTCCGCTTCCGGAATTTGAGATCTACTCATAGTATGCATTTATATACGACTTTAATAAACCGTTTGGTTTGACTGACTTATATAGTATTACAGTTTTCGACCAGGTGGTCTTCTATTAGCCACAACTGTTTCATGACTTCTTTTGTTTATTGTACCTCTTTTTCATCCGACGAATTTATATTATAGTCAATATTCCTGTGGGTTACTTGACTTCATACTGGAATATTCCCCACATCACTTGGGCGTCCATAGATTCAGTCATGGCCGATAAGGTGACCTTCGCTACCCTGATCCGAGTGATGGAACCACTGAATACAGTGGAGTCGTTTTTGGCAAGCGTGCTCCTGTACTTCAACTGGACGGTCGTCGGACTTTATAGCTCTTCTTCGGGTAAGTGGTGGACTATTTGGAAACAAAAAAACCCTAAATAAGCCCGCTCTTACTATGACAGTGATTGGTAGATGGATAAATGGCGACGGTTGTTGACTGCTAAACGTATAGGCGACATATAAACTACGTCACTTGGTTTGGGTATTACAGCTCATCTATACGTTCACCTAGCATTTCTCCAGTGTAGTACCAAACCAGCTCCGGTCTCCTCCACATTCATCCGGTGATGAAGGATCGATGGGTATTACAGCTCATCTATACGTTCACCTAGCATTTCGCAAGTGTAGTACCAAACCAGCTCCGGTCTCCTCCACATTCATCGCTGTGATGAAGGATCGATGGGTATTACAGCTCATCTATACGTTCACCTAGCAGTTTCGCCAGTGTAGTACCAAACCAGCTCCGGTCTCCTCCACATTCATCCGGTGATGAAGGATCGATGGGTATTACAGCTCATCTATACGTTCACCTAGCAGTTCGCCAGTGTAGTACCAAACCAGCTCCGGTCTCCTCCACATTCATCCGGTGATGAAGGATCGATGGGTATTACAGCTCATCTATATGTTCACCTAGCATTTCTCCAGTGTAGTACCAAACCAAGCTCCGAAAAACTGAAAAAACTTGTAGAGTTTGTCAGCCAAGAGTATTTCCGTTAACTAATCTGGTTGAAATGAAAGATTTTCTTATTTTGATTTATATTCCCGCCACGCCTGAATTGCTGTGGGTTTATATTTATAATCACTTGAGTGGGGGGATAAATAAGATCTAAGGAAAACAAACAATAACGAATATTTTCTCAATGCAGGTATCTGGTACAGTTTCGCTGGGAAAAACCGAAGTAGCATGAAGGAAAGCAACATCAGTGTGGAGGAGAATATCGTGTTCGATGAAAACACCGTGACCAAAGAAAAAATTATCAATCACCTGAGGAAACTGCAGCGGAGCTCTCGCAGTAAGTGTTCCTAGCACGAAATAGCTCCCTTTTTTTTTAAGACGGAAGACTTACTGATGGCGAATGCATTAATAAGCTGCTCCACATCACTGATTGCAGCAGCCTACTTGACTTTTTCTGAAAATGTACTAAAGCAGGTTGTTGTGCCACCGAGGGGTGTCGTAAATGGATCGCCACCGACCAAGTCCTGCAAAACAAATATCTTCCGGTTTTCTTAAATAGTTCAATCATCCACGGTTAAAGTTTAGTACGGGAGCTGAGGTAGATGGCTGACTGTCGCTTCTAAATTTTTTATGTATCCGTGACGAGAGCAGTCAGGCAGAAAAAAAAACAGATACACACTGTTTAAACAATTTTTTTTTCCTGTTCTGTCTGTTTTTTACCGTTTATATATAAAAAACTAATTTATCTCACGGTGCCATTTTATTTAGGAATGCAAATTTTCGATTGCAAAACAATTTGTCAGATTGACATCCGAGTTATTATTCCCTCAGATTCATGGAGGTTCTCTTTAAATCTAATGCTAAGTCGAGACATTACTTTCCAGTTAAGAGCAGAATTCCTACTCCAGACAGGCATCATCTAGCTCACCGCATTAAACTCGGGGACTACCATTTCGAATACAATGGTAAGATTATCTCACTGCATCAGTGAGAGGTTCACCTCTCGTTTGTCTGGATGCGAGAATTCTGCCTCACCTAACCATACAGCAGTAACTGTTCACAGATTTGAAATATGTAGATGTTTGCAGGATTTCGAAGGGTTGGTGAGGGGACACCCCCAAACCTGGGAGGAAGATCCGGGGTTTTTTCTGGCCCATCTTAGGATTATTATTATTAGGAGTGA
>JACATO010001371.1:0-102500 GCA_018389105.1 Nautilus pompilius | reverse complement strand
CAGTTTAAAGGATGCTTCCAACAAGTGAGAGCTAACGATGTAGCAGAGCAGTTTAATAACAGTGTTACGTCTTGACACCAGTAATTTTGGTAGAATTAGGAACTGGAGTTCTGATATTTTAAATCTGGATCTTTTGCATTCTTTTAAACAGTGGATAGGTGAAGAAGTACTTGTAGCATTATGAACGTATTATAAGAATGAGAGAAAGCAACGCCAAAGATGTAGTATGGGCACCGGAAGTCAATTAGCAGAAGGGTCGCTCCAACGTAGAACAGGAATTTCATCTGTAAATGGAAATTTCATCACGAAGAATTTACGATCAAAAACTTGCTGATCACGAAAGAACAACCCACCCCCCTTTGTTGTTGTTGTTGTTGCTTGCATTCAGAATTCCAGCCAAAGAATCGCCGATATCGCGCCAGCTGTCACTACTGCTGCTAGGGGGCGCTCCCATCGCCGCTCGCCATCACTAGTGTTTTTTTTTGTTTACCCCCTCCTTCGTTTGCTTTACGCATGACTTTCTCACGTCTATTTTCAGTCATTATTCTGAGCTGTGAAAAGACGTGGCTTCGGATGATAATGATACAAGCGGCCCGGCTGGGGATGTGCAAAGGGGATTACGTGTTTCTCACCGTCTTCGCAGCGTTTGAGAAGAGCGCCGACGAGAGGGAGCCACTGTGGTACAACAACGCCACAGACGACTTCCTGGCGAAGGAGGCGTTCCAAGTTTTGTTCCGAGTAAGGGCGGTAACTCCAGCTTTCTTTAAAAAAAAAGAGGCAACAAGACGAACAATCAGTCGGTCGGTCAGGGTTGCTGGTAGAACTTTTAATATTTTAGTTAAAAATATTTTAAAAAATCTCCCCCCCCCCCACGAAATTAAAGGTCGCTAACAACAACGAAACGGGATTTGCGAAAACAATTTTCCATTCGTTTGACTTAGCGCTTAAGATTTTTGTTTTAATGAAGGATAACTGCCACGTACATGATGTCTTCCAGTTTACCATCTCTGCCAGGCAATAATAACTTCATTCTGTCCCGGTTCCTCCTGAGCCAGCGATCGGCAAGAAAACTGCTGGATTAGACAAGTAACAGAATAAATAAAAGAGTTTTCAGCGAGGACGGGAGCTACTGACCTCGCCGACCCTGTAGAGAGTAATAGGTTTCATCTGTATCTTTAAACAAACGCAGTTAATCTTACTTTTAATATGAAAAACCAACGCGTGGGCTAGTGGACTGTTAAAAAGTAATTAATGAGCGGATAGACGTAATACAAAGGGATCTTAGTTGCCTTACACAAGTTCGTGGTTTATCCACATTTTAAAAATGTTCTGCACGGGCGGGGAGTTCTTACTTAGGAAGAGATGTGTAACTATCTTAGAAGAGAACCACCGGAAGGTCGTAGGATTTGGATGATCTTAAATATTTCGAACAACTCAGAAGATTTCATTTAGAGAACCTAGTTGAGGTTTAGACGCTTGAGAAGGGATTCATGGATGTTTTGAGAATACGGATCTCCGCCAGAAGAAAGTGAAGTGATTTCTCTCGTAACGTGTACCCGGCAGTCATAGCCCATGGCTGGCTAAAACACTTATGGCGTGGACGCGACAAGAATTCGTAGGACAGCACCGTCCAGATCTTTCCGAAATTTAGTCAAATTTTCCTTCTCGCAGGTGGTGATCAAGGCGCTCGTTCCCAGACCTGTTTCGGGCTTCCAGTTGTCTAGGGACGATGCTTCCGCCCCCTTTTGTCGCTTTCATAGGGTGCTGGCTTTGGAGGTATGTTGAGAGGCCAGTCTTGCTCCAAATCACTGCCCTCACGAAGACCTGTTTGGTTCATCCTGTAACCACTGATGTTCGATGGTTATCAACTAAAGAACACTAAGTCTGACTCGAAAAGAATACAATTACAGAAACACCACACACACACACACTCGCACAACTCTCACTCACACACTCACACAACTCTCTCTCACACACTTACACTCACTCACTCACACACACAAGTCTCTCTCACACACTTACACTCACTCACACTCTCTCTCACACACTTGCACTCACTCACTCACACACAACTCTCTCACACACTTACACTCACCCACACTCTCTCACACACTTTCACTTACACTCACTCACACACACAACTCTCTCACACACTTACACTCACTCACACTCCCTCTCAAACACTTGCACTTACACTCACTCACACACACAACTCTCTCTCACACACTTACACTCACTCACACTCCCTCTCAAACACTTGCACTTACACTCACTCACACACACAACTCTCTCTCACACACTTACACTCACTCACACTCACACAACTCTCTCTCACACACCTGCACTTACACTCAATCACTCAACTCTCTCTCACACACTTGCACTTACACTCACTCACTCACACACTCACACAACTCACTCACACACACTCACACAACTCTCTCTCACACACTTGCACTTACACTCACTCACTCACACACACTCACATCAACTAGCGTCATCTGTATCATATATAATTGTTTTTAGCACGTGCAGATGGACGTACATAAGCATTCAGTTTTTAAAATGTAGATATCTAAAAGAACATATTATGTTAAAACATTTGTTGCAAGTGAATATGTACCTCCAAATATTTTTCTTCATGGATGGTTGGCTAGTTTATTGATTATTTCTCAATCAGAGCGGCCAGGGTGTAAATGCTCTCATCTTGCACACGTAAAAACTACAATTCCCGAAGATTCTTTGTAATTTTACCATTGTAATTCTTAAAGCCGGCATAGTTCTCTTTCTCTCTTTCTCTCTTTTTTTTTCTCCGAAAAAGTTCAGAATTTTTAACGTTTTAATCAAGAATTTCGTTTTGTTTCACGGTCGAGCGAAGGAACAGAAATGGAACTCATTCTAAACGGTTAGGTCTTGATTGCTGATGGAACTAAAATCAGAGTCAGATACCAGATGAAAAACCGGCTGAAGAGACCCCATCGGCGGGGTTTTACCTGATCGCTCCACAGCTCCGAAGTCTCGTGGGCAGACAGAAGAAAAGCGAAATCAAAGCGATTTTTCAAATTTAAGGAGAACAGATCTTAATTGGATTCGCGTCGACACTCACATTATGAATCGACCCAATAGTGTTAATAGAGCTTCAAAGAAAAATAATAATAAACTATATTACTAGTCATCCTATTTATGCTACCAAAACAGTAATTCGGGGGTATTTCGAGTAACTCAAGTAAATATAGTGCGCAAATGGAATAACTGCGGAGTGATACATTTGCTTAATACACAAAATGGACGGTCTACATTCGCAAGTCCAGTAATCTTCAGGATTGTGGATTAGTACAAGTCTGTAAAACAAATGTATGACAAATGACAGTTCTGGTACGAATGAGAAACAAAAATGGCAGACAATTTAACATTATTTTGTGACGTCATTTGTTTCTCTTGCTTTTACAATAACAATGTTTAAAAGGCCCCATCAATATTAAAGGGGAAGTTTGTGTATGAAGTAATTTTTTTTTTAAATTAATGACTGCGTGAATTTATTCTTAAACTAGATGCTCGACACTTTCGCATATACTCAAAATGCTTCTGATGGATTCTTCATCTATTTTCCATCTTTAAACAGGGAATGGTTACTCCCACATCGTCCGTTAATGTAGCTACGCCGCTCTCATTTCCATTTTCCATATACGGACATCTGAACCACAGACACCTTAATTGCATCTCTCAGGAAGGTTGGTGCTGCTCTGCACTGTCTACATAAGAAGACGATGGCGATTGTATCTTCTCAGTTGTCCTTTGACACCTATTTCTCATCTTTACTTCTTGGCACAACTCTTCGTACTTTCTCGTCTTCCCTTTCATTTTTTTCTTGTATTCTATTTTCCCACGAGACCGCTAATTCGATTAACAAAATCTGCTCTATCTCTGATCAAATGACGATATCAGAGTTTTTAAACCTATATATCTTGAGGAAATACTCATTTCCGTCCCGCACTTGTTAGTACTGTCATTGGCTGATATTAGGGTATATTCCTTCTTGACCTTCTCTAGCTTTCTCGAGTACTTCCCGTTCTTTTTCATATTTTATGAGTGCGACTATCTTCTTAACCGATTTTAATGTTCTCGGTTTGTCTCCTGTTTTCATCGCCACAATCTCAAAGGCACTGTCGTGGCGCCATCTATACCTTCCCCACATTCATACTCCCTTACAACTTGGCAATGTATGTTAAAGAGTTACTCTTTCACATAACCGCACACGATCCTGTTCCCCCCCAAAATCTGCTTACCCGGTGTGGTTGATAAATTGTAAATTAAAATTACTATAAACTATATCATTGCGAATTCCAATTTATATGATGTCTGATTACTTTAACGCTCCCTCTTTTCTACACATTCTTCTATCTCAGCCAGTCACGCCGTTAAATGTTCGATTGATTAAGGTGTTTTCGGATAAATTATCGGATATCGACGGATGTCTCTAAGCATTATCTTTTTCAAATAACGATCACTTAACTTTATTTCAAAATCTAATTCTGTTACCAATGTTGCTAAATTCAGAGTAGTAAGCAGCTGACCTTTCAGATTCTTTTAGCAAGATTTCCACCTGGGTCCGTCTCGCAAAAGTGGAATGGAAGCGTGAGCTACTCACTACTACTTACATCTGTATCCTATGCAGTTCATTTACAGCTGAGTGATGAAATCTTGAGGCCCTTTTGTCACGGACACACTTTCACTCCTGGACAAAGCTTTTCGGGTTCACCTATTAGTTTCCGCTAAAATTTTCTCAAGTTCCTTTATGCCCGGGGGCTTCCGGTGTTATGGATAATTTAACATAGAAGAATTCCAGTCATCGCTGTGGCGAATCGAGCTGGAGGATCTTCAGCAGTAACGAGGACGTGCTGGCAGTACTCGCCCTGTCCGTACTCACGGTCAGGATTCCCTTGCTGACGTTGTCCACTGACTTGGCTGCAATTGGTACTTAACATATATGAAATCTCTTTTGCCGAATTGAAATGGGACACGATAAAATGTCTGGTCAGAGGACTCGTCCGACGAGACCCTGGACCGGCAGCGTGCACCCTCTCTTCGGTGAAGGCTCCAGAAATTCACGTCTGGAAGTGCGCTTAGTTCTGAAATGAAGACTTGACGAAGAGCTTCAAGCCCACTGTTTTCAGTCTATGGTCAAATATGGAGGCGGGAGTGTGAAAGTACGGATTGTAATCTGCCCTGCTGAAAACAAACAAACAAACAACAAAAGTTAGCATTCGTCGAAGGTCTTAATTCTGTGGGACTCAATGCTTTTTTTTTACCCAACATTATACTAAATACGCGCCATCTCTTGTGACGGAAGTCCGGAAAAGAGATCAAGACATTAAACTTCTTCCCGGATTATCCTAAACTAACCATAACCCGATCAAGCGGGCTGAGAGCAGTTCCTCCCTGTTCCGCCAATGTGATAGAATTAAGGTAAGCAATCAAACAGATAATGGAAAGCCTAGAACGATCCCTGACACAACACCATCTTGATAATTCTGTGCCATACAGCTAAGAGTTTCTTTGTGCAGCAAGATTGAGATCGACGAGGTAACAACACGAAGAATTTATCTATCGCTTCTTCTCAACAACAGATACTCCAATTATTATGGCGGGAAACTTGCGATGGCTTTTTTTAAAAAGAAAACTTCATAATAAAAAAGATAAAGACCGTTTTTTATGGAGAGGAGAAAGATTTTCTTTTAATCGATTTTGCTAACTCCTTGTTACAAAGTCAGTCGTTATTAAATCGTACTGGCAATTTGATAAGCCCACGTTTGTACTCTTGAACGTTTTCAGCGAGTTATCGCAACCTTAATTGCTGTCCAGATCAAAATAAAGTCTGCGGTAAATCTCCAAAGTGAATCAGGGTCTGAATGATAGGGCGAAGTATAGACTCCAACTTAGGAGAAAACCGCAGGTCGGTGATGAATTAATGTTCCGAGGCGACATAAAACTTTCGTTTGGTTTTTGCGAGACAATAAATTCAAGCAAACGCATTCCGGGCAGAGAATGGCACAGTGCGTTAGCGTACTGGCTGACCCTTCTGTGACTGAAGACTCGAATTCGATCTTCGTTGGGAACCCAGACTCAGCTGGACGATCCTCCACCATTGTGAGTCTTTTTCTCGCTCTTCTGTACCAGTCCGTCGGAGTGGGTTTCTCCGAACTCTGCCGTTTACCTTCCTAAACTAAACAGAGAATTTATAATAGAGGCTTCCCACTAACCGATGTGGTAGTACTAAGTCATTTCCGCATCTGTCATCCCAGTAAACTCGTGGCGCTATGATCTACAATTTTCTTCGTTGAAGACGCTACCCAAATAGAACAGATATACTTGTCGAATACTCAATAAATTCGTTTGTTTAAAATCGTTGTTGTGATACAGCATCCCAGATTTTAAGTAAACTAACAATTCGAATTGAAGGGCTACCGTGGATACAAGTATATAAATATATCTTAATTCCGATTTTCTACTTTGGTCAGCTGTCCGTAGAGCGTTCGAGACCTATGAAGATAGACGAATTTCGAGAGCTTGTTATTGATCGACTTAAACATCCTCCATGGAACATCATAGAAAAATCTCGTTTTAAATTAACGGTAAGGTGCACCTTTATCACAGTTCCACACACTGGATTATTGTGTTACTTTTCCTAGTCTAGCAAGCTTCTGGCGGTGTTGCTGATCTACCTTGTTTACCTTCTCAGGGTTCCACCTTCTCGATCTATCTTTACGACAGCGTCTACTTGTACGGGGTACTGATGAACAAGTCAATGGCCGAAAATATCCCGCACAGAAATGGTCGACAGATTGCTAACCTGACCAGAAGAATAAGTTTCAAAAGTAAGTAACTTGTTCGGGATACGCTCTATCTGATGACCTGCCTCTCTCTGATACTTTGAACTTTCTCAGCATCGTTGGTCTGAATTGTCGACGTCTGATGAATTTAATGACGTAAAAAGTTAATTTTAAGGAATGCAGAAAAAAAACTATCTATAAATAAGAAAAAAAAATGCGTAGGCTTGTATCGGAAACAAAAGCGAAAAACCTTTTTTTTAAAGAACGGATCAAAGAAGGAAATTAAATCTATAAATAAGCCAAGTTTGCTTATTACTGAGACATGTAAGGGCGTATACGAAGGCGGTGACTGCCCAGTACAATCTGCCAGACGGAATGGTTTGTCGTTGCAAATAGTTATATTAACGAGGAAGGTGCTCCATAGCTCATCCCGCGCTGTGTAATACGGAATTGCAGGACAGTAGGGTAAAAATGCTCCCCTGATGGTATAGAGAAGATTTTGAAAATTTAGTATAATAATGTTACCAATCTTCAAGTAGTTGGTTGTACTTTCAACGTGCACAAAACAGCGAATTTGTTTTAACAGGACATCTGCATCACACAGGAGATGAGAAACAAATCCTTTCCACTTGGGATCTTTTATACAGCATATCTAATACGCCTTTGGGAGTTTTCCCTATTTAATAACTGGGTGAGATAAGCAAAAAATAAAATGTATTAACCTTTAAAAACCACAATGATTATAGTTTTGACAGAATTTTCCTTAATTAACCTGACGATCGAGAAGAGAGTTAGCTGCATCTTCCCGACCGGAAGTCGATTTGTGGAGAGAGTTATCAGGGTTTCAACAGATGAAATCCGACAATACGACTGATGACGGCGGGTGGATAGGAAAACGGAAGGTTTCTCGCCGTAAGATACTATTTTCTCTATGTAGCGACCCACGCAAGGACAAGGACTCTGCGAACCTCCCGATCACCGACTGTTTATAAATTAAACAACGAATTTTCGCACGCCTGACACGAATCATACGCTGGGCTTCCAGCGATCCACGAAGACTCACGGAATCTGCCGACCGGCCAACGTTCGGCGAGGACAGCGCCGTGCGAAAAACCCCAGCGTCACGTGTCTTCTGAAATCGACGTCAGCGATATAATCTCACACAGCTCTCATGCTGTCGATTTCGGGATACGTTTACAATCTCTTCTGTGCTGCAACGCAAAACTTAAGTCATTTGTACATCGTGTGTGGTCTGTATCTGTATATATATATATATTGTGTGTGGCTTGTGGCACTATTCTTTGTTGTATTTTTAAAAGGTAACTTATCGGGGATCGTTCAGTTTGGGGACAACGCAGACAGGAACCCTATGTATTTGTTGTTTGATTACTCCGAGCCTACTGGGTTACCACGCGCATTATTGCGGGGAAGCTTGGGTGCGATGCCTGGCGATACGGTAAGTAACACCGTTTCATCAAAGTAGTAAAATATAGCTTGAGTGCTTTTGCGAAAGTTCTCAAAGACCCGGGCAGTAATCCACTGGACTGCTAAGGGTTAATGACCCAGGGGAAAAGCTCGGTTTTGCTGTACCTCCCTGGTAACATGGTTTCTCTCTATCTGATCTCCCCCCACCACCTCCACCAGGTGGCCTCGCGTATTTCCTCCGGGCTTTCTGGGATTTGCTCACATTCAAAAATGAAGGGTTGTAGTAGAGATTTCCCGGATACCCGTGTCGGGTGTCCCGCTGATAACTCTTGACCGGCTCGCGCCTAAACCACTGACCGAGAGCAACGAAGATGTCCCACCCCGTCGCCAACCCAGGTCCCTTCCGTGAGACGTCCCCGAACTCGAAGCCAGGAAAAGTGTCCGCAAAGCGAGCGAGGAATGGCAAGAAGTCGTTTCTGCAGACGAAGACAAAGCTTAATTTCTAGTAAAAGAAAGAAAAAAAAAAGTAAATGTAAAACAGAATTAATAATAATAATATTAACTTGTTTATTGCTTAACCTTTTACTGTTAACACTTACAAGCTCTTAAGAAAATTCTTTATGATGAAATATAAACAAATCCTCAGAAGTGGGTTTTGAAGTTAATTATTTACTTTCATAGATTTATTTAAATCTCCTTGCTGTTCCGAAATGGAGAACACTGGATGGGAAAGTCCCAGCCGCTGTACCTAAATGTGGATTTGTCCATGAGTTTTGCACCGAAGAAGGTATTGTAATATCGATTTTTTCCCTCCCTAAGTTAGCTCATTTTTCTGTGATAATTTTAATGTTTTTCTTAAAACTACTTAAAACAAAATTTATTTTCGAACTGGTTTAGTAAAGTTAACTTGAAAGAAGGAAAATCTGTTAAGGTGAAGTGTAATATTTCAGAATTTATTCCCATCACGCGCTTTCTGTCCGGATAGTGGATGAATAAACTGTTTATCTTGCCACTTCACGTATAAATGGTTTCAAGGTGCCATAGGGAAAGATGTCTTTACTTTACTTTGCATTTTCATAATGTTCGAGAAAAAATCAAACCAGGGTTCTTTAAGAAAGGGGCCGCTTTGGGGATGATCTGCTAGGTACTGCGCCACATACCCACGAAAAGGGAACTGGTTCTCTTTGATGGGGTTGTTGCAGATGAGGCGCCACCAGGGTGACTGATCAGACCTGATGTTAAACTGTTTGTGCAAACCTTAACGCGAGAGGCCATAACTACCCCTAAAAGAAAAATATCCAACGCCTCTCATCATCCGCTCGAACTCCCGAACCTAGCCAAAGAGAACATGTATCGCCTAAGCTCGCGAGCGACCATGTACTGGGGGGACAACTCTGGCTCTGCCCGCCCCCCTCCAACAAGACTGTGCCACCAGGATCGTGTTATTGCTGCTGTGCGGCTATTGAAGGATATGTGAGGGTTAGACAGTGACCACTTCTTGTCATTATGAAATCGCTAAATGCACTGAACAATTTTTTTAATTCTCAATAAATTCGTGAAACTTATATAACAACATCCTTTTATTGTTTTGATCGGTTTAGGTGAATGCCCCGTTTACCGTTTTATACTTCTCTTTTTCTTTTTTTTTAAAATTCAGTTAATTTTACTCTTCCGTTAATATTCGGACTAATTGGAGGGATCCTGGGACTTGCGTTTGCTGTGACTGTCATTACCATAGTGATAAAGTAAGCATCCCAATTTATTACCTTAAAAAATGCTTTCTTTTATAGATTATCTATTAAGCAATCAAGTACTACTGTCGACTGTCTTTGATGGTATAATCTATAAAAATATGTATTATAAGTAATAAAAAATCAGTGGTGTATATAAATACAATTCTTATCATCTTGAACTAAAGACTGTTCCATTATACGGTATCAGAAATAAGTATGGAAACAAAAGAAAAACTTGGTACATAATGTAAATAACAGTTGATAAAGTCGAATCCCATGTGTACAAATGAAATGCTCGATAGTGCAGTCGCGTATCGATATAGTAAACTGCCACTGGTTGTCATGTAAGCAATCAAAAAGTGCTACGAATGCAGAAGGACTCTAAAAATATAAGCACATTGTAGTGTGGGGAATACTATGGCTTCTGAGAAGGAAATATCACGTGAAAAGCGTATAGAAATCAAAGTCTTAGCTTGTGAAAGCTACTCCCTGCAGAAGGTTACAGCCCGAGTTCGTGATTTAGAAAGAACTCTGCAGGACTCTGAAAGGAATACGCAAAACTGCTACTGTTGACACTAGATCTAGTCAGGGAAGAAAGTCCAAATTCCCCAGAGATGATGTCAGGCATCTCGGGGCAGGTGCCCGATGTGATAGATGACGAGCCACTAAAGGCCATGCGAACGATCCAGCTGCATGTGTTGTTAACGTTGGTTCAAGAACAGTAAGATGCGGATTAGCATGATATGGCCTCAGCGGATACGTAGTTTTCCGCAACCCTTTGCGGAAGGTACGCAACCAAATGGCAAGGATGAAATGTAAAACAGAAATAGATCAATGGGATGCCAAAATCTGGAAGAAAGTGCACTTTACAGATGAGTATTAGGGAACAGTACAGTAAAGCATAGAGGTGGGTCAATACAAGTGTGGGCCTGCATATCAGTCAGGGGTGTTTGAGGTTACCTGGAACGTGAAGAGGCTGATGGAGCACTCACAAAGATGCCTTGGCCGGCACAAAGTCCTCATATGAACAACAATGAGGGTAAACGTGGGCAAATAAAACCTTGAATGAACTGTGGAAACTGCTACAAAATATTCGAAACAACAGTCGATAGTCGTACGTCGAACACCTGTATGGGAGCATGAAAACAAGATGTCATCATGCTCTATATAAAGGAAGGGGTTCACAGACCAAACCCTATTGCACTGTACAACGTATTCATTGTGTTTTAGTATACATTTTAATGTAATGAAGCGTCGTGTGTGTGTGTGTTGTGTGTGTGTGTGTGTGTGTGTGTGTGTGTGTGTAGGTGTGTGTGTGTCAGTGTGTAACTATTTTATTATTATTTGTGCGTATCCCGTGGTTCTTTCCACAATTATCTCCAATACTATATTTGGTAGTTTTATATATCGTACCACAATCGGGAACATTGGTCAGATGCTTCTCCAGTTTTATTAGTTGTTTAAAAAGTTTTTTTCTGACGGAAGTCGATTGTCATAAGAACCCTAGTGTTTTGTTGTTTTTTTAAAGTTTTGGATGCCTTTAACTATTTAGACATTTGCTAAAGTCCGCGGCCCGCGAGACAGCTCTAGCCTCATACTGACCTTTACCCTACTTCATCAAGAAAGAAACACAACCGTCCGTTGCTGGAAAGCACTCGGCAAAAGTACCAAAAACACAAACAAACTCTGTGTATATTGAACGAACAACATTTCACTTGAAAAAAAAAAGAATCAATCACAAAATTTAATAATTTCAGAAAACATATTTTCGACGAACAGGTTGCTAAGATGGTGTGGAAAATTGATTTCAAAGAAGTCATCAGCATACCGATGAAACTAAAGAGTCAGGTAACAAACGGCCAAAAGGCCTTTTTTGTTGTTGTCTGTATATAAAAAAGTAGCCTCAGTTTGGCACAACTGATGATATCCTTCCGAATACCGCTATTAACTATTCATGACGGTTAAACACGCAGTGGGGGGAATTCTCAATAAACAGATTTGGAATGGGTTAAACTAATCAACTTTGAAACGAATGCAGATATTAGAGAACTTTTTAATATAGCAGATGGTCTAAGCGATGAAAAAAATCAGATGATTTTAATATTTAGATGCTGTATATAGTTTGTTGAGTTCTGATATAAGATATTCCAACTAGAGGACAGTAACTATTCTCAGAATAATTGTACCTGTAAAACATATTTTTGGTCTAAAGCCCTAAATGTTTGGATTAACCAACACTAAAAGGATTACAATGTACTATCGGAAAAAGAAAACTTGTAGGGGCAGTTTTCCTTTACACGGGACATTCTTAATAATACGTTCAGGAAAAAAGAATTTAAATGACTGACCGGATGTTGCTACAATTCGTTTTCACTGTGTTAACGACTGTGTAGTGTTGTTGTTTATATTTATATAGCTGAGTTACCGGTCGGTGCCAGACAACCAATCTCTAAGTCCTATGAACACGGCCCCTTCTACTCTCGCAAACTACCGTGGAAACCAAGTCGTCGTCAAGAAGTTGGAACGAGTTCACGTCACCTTGAATCATTTGGACTACATGGAGATAAAACTGGTAAAAATGTTCAATAGCTGGACGCATAAGAGTCAACCCGGGATGTCTGTTACGCGTTTAGATGGGACTATGATCGACGTCATGGTCTTAGTCTTTGATCTTTGGACGAACATACGACGTCAGTTTTAGTCCCATCTGAAAGTTTGGTTAAGAATAAAAATAAAAAAATGGCCTAAGCTTCCTTACCCCTTATAGCGTCTTAAGGACGAGCCTGGATAAACCTACCTCTCCTGAGCGTATTAGATTACGAAGGAGTTGGGTAGCCCGCTGCTCTCGCTAGGATGAGGTACACTAACACTAAAAAATAATACAGGTCGAAATAAGACCTCACTTATAAACAGCTGAGGCGGCCGGCCGTGGAACCGATCCAGCTCCCACCACACACTTGTAACTTCACACACTCAAGCCCCAAAAATTGCACCACACCCCCCAACAAAGAATAACTGACGCTCTAACAGATAACACCAATAAACTGATGGAAGGACCCAAACTAACCAAATAACTTCTATAAATTTGGCTAGTTTGGTAAAAACATGAATCACAAGCAAACAAACAGAAAGCATACTCATGATGAAAAGCTACGGTAAAAGATAAATATGGATTGATCTAAGACATATCGGACTTTAAAACAAACCCGAACTTTAACATAAAATGCGTTTTAAACCTTAGATTAGCTTTGCAACGACAGATGATATCTGCCATTCGACTATGTAGCACAGGATGACATGTAATATTTGACGAGTCAGCAAAGATAAGTGAAGACTCTATTTGATGACAGTTAGTGCCATTTACTAATGAAGATAGAAATTAATTTGTTTAATACATGGCCCTATTTTCCGTACAGCTGATAAATAATAGACACCTTCTTTGGTGGTTACGTATACTCCTTTGTTTCTTAATATGATCTAATTTAATTATTCCTTTTGGCAAAAAATAAGTTTTCTAACGTTAAATATCTTTATCAAATTCATTTGGAAAGTTATCTCTGCATTATGAATATTTTTTTTTAAACGAATAACACCCATAATAAGTACGCAGTCTTTAATTTTATCATCGAGAGGTACAGTATTATACTGTCGTCATATTTGGTCACTGGTTAACGGGATAAAGTTCGCAACATGTGACTGACAGAAGTCTATTACTGTCTGTCGCCACCTGCCACTGGGAACGGTCTTCATAACCGCGTAGACGCAAGTTCCCACCGAGGAAGAAAAAAAAGGAACAAGCGATTAGCCATCTTATTTATCTGGAAGATCAGTAGTGGAACCAGGCTCTCTTTCGGTTCGATTATTCATGTCCACGTTTTCTTTTTAACTTTCTAAGTTGTTACAACACTTTTTAAAGGGCAAAATCCCGTGTTTCTTTTGCAGATGCGGAGCATGAGTCACGAGAACGTGAATCCATTCGTTGGCGTGTGTATTGATCTCCAAAACTTGCACGTTCTCTACATGCACTGTTCCAAAGGATGTCTGCGGGTAAATGTAGTTTTTGTTGGTGAACATGCAATACCTTTTATACCTGTAATGTTAATGTTACTTAGACATCACGCGTCACTCTTCAACACCACAAAGCCGCTATTAAGTTCTAATGCGCTGTTTTTCTTAACAAACATTTCTTACTTCAGGATATTCTTGAAAATGATGAAATAAAACTGGATTCCATGTTCCGGAAGTCTTTCTTAATAGATCTGATAAACGTAAGTATATTTAGCAATTTATGTTAAACACAAAAAAAGTTGTGTTTTTTTTAGACCTATTTTTTAAAAAAATCTAAGCAATTTTACTCAATCATGTGACATAAGAAAGCACAGTCTTTAGAGTGGAACGTGTCAGGTGACTCAAGAAATATCACGTGACGTTATCAGGTACTCATGCTGGAAATGTTTGGCCACACTTTCAGTAATCATATATCAGTTCTGAACGTTATAAGAAGTTAAAACGCTACGCGAATAAGTATCTTTGACGAAACAATGTTATATATTACATGAAAAAAAATTAAAAAGAGAAAATAAACATAATTTATTCGCAAGGAAAACGAAACGATCTCATTTTTTTCCCCGATAATTAACACAGGCGTGATGCTATTGTTCTAATAATCAGAGCTATTAGCTGCAGCTGTATTTCTCTATTGGTGGCGCTTAAAAAAATACGAGGGACCAATTTTAGTAAAAATGTAGCCAGTCCTGCGAGTTTTTCTGTCTTCAAATGACAAAAACGAAATGTATATAATCTTTCGCATATCCTCCGAGTGCAAGGGGCTACAGCGCCAGACAAAACTGTTATTAGCGTCAGCACTGTTTTAGTTAGAGCGAGATACCTTTCACATATACTGGCTGCCAAGTCTCCAGTTCTTTCAAAATCTGAACATCTTGTCGGGGGTCCTTTGTAGACGCTTAAGGGCTGGAAATGCGGCTAAACGATCTATGCGTGGTATTGGTTCAGGATAGTGAACGAAGCCATGGGAGGCGATAGAAGGTTCCTTCTCAGACTGGCACAGACGATGTGCCAGCTAGAATAAGCCTGGGTTAGTTAAATTTAAAACTGATGAAATCATCATTGATTATCATGCCGCAATGAACTTCATGGATTAATTTGGCAAAGACATTACGCATTTTCCATAGCTTGCGATATCTTTGAGTTTATTTACAAATGGAATTAAATAAATAATTTGAAACTCTAGTTTTATTCCAATTTTGTGTTCATTACGTTCGATGTATTTTTACTAATATGAAAGATCAGGATGCTATCAATATTAGTTGGCGAATTTAACGATATTTGCTTACTATCTGATGACTTCAGAAATTCTTTTTATTTTGAATTTTATTTTAAATATTTTTGTTTTATAAGAATTTAAATACATTGTTTGATTTTTGTGGGGAGTTTCCAGTTTTTGTGAAATATCAATACAATAACTCTCAAGAAAGCAACAACGGTGATCAGCTTTTCAAATATCATTCTGATAACATTTTGCCTTCTTGTCGAACTGTCCTCTATTTAGAGATCTAAGGGCGGCTCACAGAAGTGGTTCAGAATGGGAAGAGGGAAGACGTGGATATCAGCCTTGGACGGCTCACAGAAGTGGTTCAGAATGGGAAGGCGTGGATATCAGCCTTGGACGGCTCATAGAAGTGGCTTAGAAGGGGAAGGTGTGGATATCAGCCTTGGACGGCTCACAGAAGTGGTTCAGAATGGGAAGGGTGGGATATCAGCCTTGGAGCTCACAGAAGGGCTTAGAAGTGGCTTAGAAGGGGAAGGTGTGGATATCAGCCTTGGACGGCTCACAGAAGTGGTTCAGAATGGGAAGGCGTGGATATCAGCCTTGGACGGCTCATAGAAGTGGCTTAGAAGGGGAAGGTGTGGATATCAGCCTTGGACGGCTCACAGAAGTGGTTCAGAAAGGGAAGGCGTGGATATCAGCCTTGGACGGCTCACAGAAGTGGCTTAGAAGGGGAAGGCGTGGATATCAGCCTTGGACGGCTCACAGAAGTGGCTTAGAAGGGGAAGGTGTGGATATCAGCCTTGGACGGCTCACAGAAGTGGTTCAGAATGGGAAGGCGTGGATATCAGCCTTGGACGGCTCACAGAAGTGGCTTAGAAGGGGAAGGCGTGGATATCAGCCTTGGACGGCTCACAGAAGTGGCTTAGAAGGGGAAAGTGTAAGGTATCTGCCTTGGCGACCGAGCAATTCTTTTTACGGTTTGGGGTCTTTTGAGCGGCTGTCAGGGTAGACAAACCAATAACGAACTACCATCCAGAAAACTCGGCTAGAAATCTTTGTTTTTAGCTGTGGATGGAAAATATTTTTGTCAAATGAGTAATAATGTAACCCGCCTACACAAAATGACAATTAAAAAATCAAATAATTGTAGTTAGAGAACATGCCAGAGTAACACGGGGACAGAGGCGCCATCACTGTATGCTCTAGCGCTAAGTGTCAGATAAAACGAGACAACAAAAAAACTTTAACAAATGGATTAAGCTACAAAGTGAAAATGTCAACGAAGTTGTTTCTGTTTTCGTTAGAAATTTGTTTAAAGGTGAGTGGGCGGCAACAACAACAACAACAACAAGACGAAAACCTAGTGCAAGGTAACCTGCAAGACGGACTGCTTCTGCTGCGTTCTATTGCTTGCCCGCCTTGATTCTCCTTTATCATCGGTCGGTGTGCCACTCGCGTTTTTATTATAATTTTAGCGTTATTTTCCTGATTTCTAAGTTTACCTGGCAGGTGCGCCAGCTACAATAACCAGTTCCTTCTTTAGTATACAGAGCTGGAAAAAAAAAATATATATATATATTACCCGTGACAACATGCTATCTTTTGGGACTGTATTCAGGAATGATGCGCCATAACCACTCGTAACCCTGTAATTATAGGGCATGCACTACATACACTCGTCTAGTCTTGGCTCCCACGGGAATCTGAAGAGCTCCAACTGTGTCGTGGACGGGCGCTGGGTTCTCAAGGTGACCGATTACGGCCCTACCTTCTTTCAACAGCTGAACGAGAGAGAAGACGCCCAGGAGCAGGAGAACAAATATCAAGGTAGGAATTTCCCACTCCAAAGCACCCTATAAAACGTATTTTAACACCAGTGCTACTCGCAATACCATTAGAGTGGCTCTTCCAGACAAAGAAAGGAAGTAACTTCAAATACCATCTTACATTATTTAGTCCATATTGGTCATTATCTATCATACATGCCAATAAAAGGATTATTCCGGGCTAGCCTCCCACCATTGTGTTATTGGTAATTAAACTGACTATCTTTCGGGAATCATGTCGTGATGTCATCACGAGAGTTTGACAGATATCGGTTCTGATTTTCAACTGCAGCTGATACTGATTTAGAACCAGGGACCTGTTGACTGTTAATTTGTCCTGCCGATTTTTGACCATGTATTTAATATACTGAAGAAATAATACGATATTTAAAATTTCTTACTTAAGATCAGAAACAGTCTCAATGTAAACTAATTTTGGCTAAAATCCTTTAAGCTTCGTTTTAAAAAAATTATCAATTTATGTTACTAATCGAAATTTAAATAAAATTTCTTTGAACCTAAAAAAAAAAAAGATCAGAAACTTTCCATTCTGAACAGTAATTACTAAAGTTAGAACATTTTGAGCAGGACGTGTAGCGGATTTTCTTTCATTGGTTAACAGGCCTTCTGTGGACCGCTCCGGAGAAACTGCGCTTACTGATGACAAGCGAAAGGTCTTCAAAAGCTGCTGATGTGTACAGCTTCTCCATAATCCTTCACGAAATATACTACCGTATGGGAACCTTTCCGGCGGAAGGAATGTGCAATAAAGGTAAAGGAGATAATACCTGTGGTTGGTCTGATCGAAAATGTCTGCTATGATCGTTGAATGTCCAGTCCAGCGTTATTCTCTTTTGCTGTTATAACGAACCCCATTCTATCACCCACCAACTCCTGTCGCTAATAGAAGCTGGAAGTCTTTGCCTCTTCTTCCTAACTAACCTTATACCGCGCGTTTTTTCGGGCGCTCGGCTTTCCTCTCACTTCTGAAAAATAAAGGATTTCAGTTAGTGCAACCTTTCGTCGCACACCTGCATTAGTGAAGAAGACTGCAGGACACCACCTCAGCGGCCCAGTTCCCTAGTATGGCTCTAAGCCGCGCACCTGCTCATGGGCAGACAACTGATGATGATGATGATGACTATCACTGCTAATAATACTTGTTGTTAATTGATTCCAATTATTAGCAAATCTGTTATTAAAATAATATTTTCTGGTATCTTAATTGTGGCCGGAGGGCCGGTTAAACTCGAAGTATCACTTCTAGTATTACTAATAAACGTAGATAACTTGTCTTTTCGCTCTGTAAACCACAATTATTTTAAAATGTTCCTATCAGATCCTCTCTTAAAGATTCAAACTTGGCAAATCCATTATTCGAGATCGAACAGCCTATTACATGTACATGGGATCAGTGAACGCTCTAGTATATCTAGGCTGAACTCTAATAAATCGGCATCTTTTACCAAATAAGGACTCCGTGCCTGCGCAGCGCGGTCGTGATGCAAAGAAACCAAGGACTCGTACAACGGAAATGAAGCCTACCCCCCTTTTGTTACTCTGATTAATAACCCCAAACGTTTTATTTTCTTTGTTTCCAGCTGAGCTGCGCTGACTTTTGAAGTTTTGCATTAACCCTTACTTGACCAATAATGTATACACCGAATATCAGTTACCTAAAGCAACGGAAATTACCACTAGAAATCCACTCTACATAATTGATATTTCTAAACGGACAGGCTCTCGCTAGACAAGACACTATATTAGCAGTATAATTGATACACAATAAAAGGCGATATTTTTATATTGTTTTAACTGATTCAGTATGTAGTTTGACGCTAGAACTCGCTCAAAAAAGGCTATTAAAAAAAAAAAAAATATATATATATATATATATATATATCGTTTCTCGGTATCTGTCTTCCGTTTTCAGACATCATCGGAAGGGTAAAAAATGGAGAGTCCATACCGTTTCGACCCTTCATTCCAAAAAAAAGTAACGTGGAGGCATCTATGGAAAAACTGATGCAGAGCTGTTGGGTGGAAGACGCTGCGCAGAGACCCGACTTCAGTGCTATTAAGCTTTACGTCCGCAGCCACAACAAAGACGTGTGAGTATATAACCTGTCATCATCGCCGCATCGATAGTCGACAGCAGCCGGAAACGTTTCCACGTATTACGATGATTAAAGCTTTGATATCCTGGATAAGTAGCTCCATCGATGTTTCCAGCATCGGTTCTGTCTCTGCCTGGTGCGATGAAGAGAAAGAAAGTTCACCAGCGCGTCCTGATTAGAGGCGATTGAGGTCTTCGACGGAGAGTCGATGATAAGATTTTAGCGGCAAACGACCTCAAAGAAACAGACGTATAAATGGTTATTTCTGATCAAATGTGTGTTTTTTGTTTTATTTTGATTGCGCAGCAATTCATTTCATGCGTTCGCCTTCTTCCTTCAGGGATGAATCAATCATGGATACCATACTGAAGAAGATGGAGCGTTACACGGACAACCTGGAAGTGATAGTCAAGGAGAGAACACTGTCGCTGGTAGAGGAAAAGAAGAGAAGCGACAACTTGCTCTACCAGCTGATTCCGCCGTGAGCTGTATTTCTGTTTGTATCTACGGTTCCTCGAAATCTTATGCGGTACGGTGACCCGAAAACACGAGGGGGGGGGGGAGATGGCAGCGGAAAATCTGGCCACGTAACTCTCTCTGTCGCCCTGCTAAAGAACGACCCGTGGTCGTGCATGCGCGTCACTAAAGCAGGAAGCTGTAGTAAACCGGGGTCGTCAGGGGATCTAACGACTTGCTTAAAAAGCCAAAACTTAACGATCTTTTTTTTTTTTTTTAACCTGTGGCTTTTGTGTCTTTAGGAAAGTCATTAAAAGATAGGTATAAATAGAGCGTCTTTCGGTGTAATCATCTCTACAAGTTGACCGACTGATTCATCAACACCTGGAATTATCATACAACCAGCGCATTGCAACGTCCGTATGCCTACCAAGTACTTCCTTTTATCCCCCCTAAAATAATTTGTTTAGTTAATTGCTCGCTATTATTACAAAAACGATGGAAGCCATCATCAACTAATATCAATATTACCGTTAATTTGAACTTCCATCATTTAAGTGTATTGCCCGCGGCATGTTCTCGTGAACCGCCATGCTATTGCTAAACCCTATTATCCAGCTTCGATAGAAGTTATAAGCTCTTGGACTCCAAGAGTCTGAGATAGCAACAAACAAGAACAAGCAAGACTTGTCTGTCTGTCTGTCTGTTCTTATATCAAATCGATGGAAGCCATCATCAACTAATATCAAAATTACCGTTTAATTTGAACTTCCATCATTTAAGTGTATTGCCCGCGGCATGTTCTCGTGGACCGCCATGCTATTGCTAAACCCTATTATCCAGCTTCGATAGAAGTTATAAGCTCTTGGACTCCAAGAGTCTGAGATAGCAACAAACAAGAACAAGCAAGACTTGTCTGTCTGTCTGTCTGTCTGTCTGTTCTTATATCTTAAAATTGTGAACGCTTTTCAGATTTCTGCTTAATCTTTGACATGCTAGACGGTAATGCTTAATTTGCATAGTCCCACAGAATGAGAGCCCTGTATTTCGGAATTAGCGGAACGTCTTAAAGCTGACTGTCAACATACCTAAGAAAATAAGGAAGCTACGCATACTCCAGATAAGATTAAAGCAACCCTTCAGATAAAAGAACAAGAATGACTGGTATCATTATCCCAACCCAGCTAAGTTGTTTGCCCCTCCCTTACGAACTCATCTCGGCGGATTACCACATCTTCGATTACACCAGAGAGTTTGGACTTTCTGCTATCAGGATTCCTTTAATTATCGTGATCTATATCACCATTAGAAGTTTACTTATACAGACGTATTTGCTCTTAACAGGTACCCGATTGTATATATATATATTTTTTTTCTGGACAGGTGCGTGGCTGAGCAGCTTAAGGAAGGAAAAAGCGTTCCCCCGGAATTTTTCGACTCTGTCACCATCTTTTTCTCGGATATTGTCAGCTTCACCGCCTTGTCAGCGATAAGCACGCCACTACAAGTCGTCACCTTGCTCAATGACCTTTACACCCTGTTCGACGCCATTATAAACAAGCACGATGTATACAAAGTACGAGATCGACTTCCGTTCACTCGAAATGGCGATTAGAAAAATTAAAAAAAAAAATTCTATTACATTGTACCGGTAGGGGACACGAGCAGCATCAATTTCACAGCCGATCATCGAGTGTTCAGAAGTCTTTATCCCTTAATCTATAAATGATTGTGTGGGAGGGATTATTCAGAAGTCGACACCTGGTAAATGCTAAATGCCCATCAGAGTCGCACAGAATTAATTAGCGACAAAGCGTGGCAAATAAAAGAAGGGGGGTGTTTTAACAATTGATAAATAAACAAAGGTTATCGTCGGGCATTAACTACCGTCTGTCTGAGGGGGTGGTTTTTAATTCAGATGTTAGGTGGGGTGGAAACTCTAGTTTTCGCACCTTCTCCTGATGCAGTGGTGTTTAATTTGGAGATCCGGACCCATAGCCGGAAGGAGGTGCTAAGACACCGGAACAGGAAGTGCGACAGTAGGTCAGTTAGAAATTATTGTATTTGTTAAAATCCATTATACCAACAGAAACAAAAACGGGGGTCAATCCCTTTCGGAATCCCTCTCAACAAAAGGGTATAGCTAATTGTCGTTGTTGTTGTTTTTTTCCCCCCCACCTGAAAATTTAAATATTTCAGGTGGAAATTATCGGCGACGCCTACATGGTTGTCAGCGGACTTCCGTGCAAGAACGACAACCACGCCAAAGAAATAGCGGACATGGCGCTCAGCATTGTCAGCGCGATTGTCAGCTTTAGAGTTGCCCACATGCCAAGCAAACAGCTACAGGTGAGAATAGGTCTCCACACCGGACCTTGCTGCGCAGGTAAGATCGCCGGGAGGTAAGAATCTGGATTCGGAAAGTGGCGTCTTCGATACAGAGGTAGCCCAGTAATGTCGCCCCCGCCGACTCCTCTCGTAGATTAGGGCGTTTAGACGCGCTAAGGTGTTCCTTCGCGAAAAGGTTTCATCTTTTTTTTTTAAAAAAAAGACTTTGGGGAAGAATCCCATGTGGTCGAGAACAAGAAGAAACCATGCCAATGGGGGGGGGTACGGAAAACCAAGCGAGTGGCGACCGGAATAGCGGTTCAGCCGGGGGTAGACATCGGACCGCTACATCCCAAACATACGAGCATCAGATGCGAATTATCATTCTATTCTCGCACTCCAAGATGCTTCATTTTTCAATTCGTTTGTACCGAAAAGTGACCAGAAACGCCTCATCCAGTCCTCTACTTGCCGAACCAATATGTCTTCTTTTAGTTCGGTACTGTGTACAACAAATGCTCTGCTACTGTCGTATGTGTGAGAGCAATTTTAGGAGTAATAATTTATTTTTTTTTTTAAAAAAAAACTGTAATCTCAATAATTCACATGTAAAACAGAGACCTGCACTTTTCTTAATTATGCGGCGCAACTGTACATCGTGACATCTATAATCCAATAAAAAAAAGTACTCAAGGGGATTCGCCATTTGTGGTATGGTCCAAGCTTGGATGGTGTAAAACGTCTGCAGAGTTAAATCGTTTAGCAGACTGGTGGTGATGGTGGATGCGCCGTCTCTAAAGGTAAGGTAGCCTTGACTCAGGTAAGAGCTGTGTGGTTCACACTCGAGAGCTGGCGTTGCCTGAACGAGCTTTGGCAGAGATTTATTAGAATGGCCACAGAAAGGAGCAACGTTGGTTAGGAAGAGCAGCTACAAAGACCTGTTCCCTTTATTCGCCACTTAGCCAGCATTCAGAAACCTCAAAAGACCGTTTCTCCTTGAGAAAATGTACCGACCCACAGGATCACTAGGACGGGCAGAAGGGCCTGAACGAAAGCCTGGTAACTTTAAAAGGGAAGAATTTACAGGAGAGGCCGAAGCACTCTAAGCCTCCTTGCCAGGGTTACCTCCAAACAAACAAAAAGAGTTGTGTATTATAGATAACCAGGCGAGAATTTCACAATTTATTATGAAGTAGACTTTTAGTGATCGTAAATGTGTTTACACAGGAACACCAGGAGGTCGGTGGTAAACTTAGTCAATTTTACAATAGGAACAAAAAGAATATTTTGTAGAAAAGGGAATTTAAGTAAATTTGAACTTTCAGTGTGGACAGGCTTGAGCTCTCCTATCGAGAAAACTACGAAAAGTCTTGCATATCTTAGTTGTCTATAGAGCTGCATGGCATCCGGTAGTTCTACTCTCACTTTTCAAAAGCTATAAAGAGCAACAAGAAAATGTAAGATAGCGATGTCTGATGTTTTGGAATGGAATTGTTTAATTAAATATTTCTTTCAGTCAGTTAAAATTCTTTGGTCAGCAATATTTCAAATTGAAACGGAATCATAAGTACTGGTAATACGCTAAAGATACTGGCTTTTACTGGTTTTGTTATAAATGAACCAGTTCATGGCCATAAACATAATCTGTGAACTGATTATTAAGGTAGAATCTCACCTAGAGTGCAACTAAACTTTTTTTATTATCTCATAGAAACCATAGGATGGAATGAAAAACAATTTTTTCACTATTAATTAATTCCTGTCATCACGATGTGATAATTTTGAAGTTATTTTTGTTGTTGTTGTTTCCATGCTCCGTATCTGTGTAGTTACAATGTAAAAACCTACTGAAAGTTTTCAACAGAACCATTAATTTCTAAATGTAAGAAGAAACTGGAATACCCGAAAGAATCTCATGTGACTGGCTTGATAAATAAGCCAAGCAGGCTGATCTGACTAGGATTTGAACTTGATTCCTGACTCTAGTAGCCACCTAGAATACAATATCACCACCAGACTTTTGCACTCCAAAGTAATTTCCACAGTTAATGTTGATTTTTTTCTTAAATTTCACTCAGAAAATTTTAAGAAAAACAAGAAAGAACACATGATATTTTAAATGATGTCTGATTATGAATTTATAGGTGTATCTATCTTAAAGAGGGGACTTCTTTGATATGGAAGAGCTCCATGTAAGTGTGTGTCTGCTAAAGCGGAAACGTCTTTGATATGGACAAGAGCTTGTAAGTGCGTGTGTGTTAAAACATGCAATGTAGTGTTTCAGAAGAAAAGAGAAAAGGTTTTGATGATTTCATGTAAGACAATAGCATTTCAAGTTTAGCATCCAGGAAAACCTTATCAGAATATCTGGGACAGTCATTACTATTTACCTCTTTTTAGCTAAGTAAGCCAAACTGAGTTGTTATTTTTAAAAATATAATGCCTGTGTTTCTTTTACATTTTAAAATCTTGTTTTTATGTTGCAGGGATTGTAGGGATAAGAATGCCCCGTTACTGTTTGTTTGGGGACACTGTGAATACAGCGTCTAGGATGGAATCAACTGGAAATGGTATCAGACTATAAAATTTCATTCTATAATCCAAAATTCATTAGTAATTGATTATAATAAAACATCATATTTTCTAAAGCAATACACACATCTGAATATATGTATGTTCTTTTGAATCGGTCGCTGTAACTTAGTGTCTAGAAAATACAAAAACTCTTCTGGAGCAGTATTTAGTTAAGTATATGTAATTATGCAATCTAGGGGAATTAACTCTACATTACTTTGCCACTACTGTCTCACTGGTTCCATAGATATTTGGTTGGTGTGATTGTATTTATTTTGTTGGTAAGAATATTGATGCAAGATGCATGTAGCACATGTACATTAAGAACAAATTATCAATGAATCTCTGTTTATTTAAAAGGACATAAACAAATAGAGCAGAATTTTTATTTAAATGTTTTTTGCAGTGTATGAAGAAATGAATGTGCTTAGGTTATTATTGAAGAATTCATCAAAATTAACAAGGTTTTTTTGAGAGGAAAATTTATCTGTAAAAAAAAAGAAACAAACCCCCAAAAAAAAAATAATTGGGCTGTAATAGTTTAAATTATCTTCTCCTAGCTGTGAACTTTTGTCTCAGTAACAGTAACAAGAGAGTAAAGTTGTCATGACAACAGCACTTTGACTCCATTTCTTATGACAGTACTTTATTAATATTGTTGTTGTTATTAATTTATCTAAAATGTAAAGATATTTGTGGATCTGTAATATATTCAAAATAAGTAAGCAAAATAAAAAAGCAACAAGAACAACAAAAAAACCCACCAAAACTAGGCAAAGTTTCCATAAGTAGACATTTTCATCCTTGTAATTCTCAAAACAGCCTTTTTGAACCTTTACTGCAGGTGGCAGGATCCATATCAGCCATTCCACAAAGGAAGCCTTGGAAGAGTTTAAAGTCTACAACATTGAACTCAAAGGGCAAACAGAAATTAAAGTGAGTAACAGGGATGTCTGATGGATGAAAAAATTTTTAGAAAACCAAAAACTAGAGTAAAACCCTGTTTCAATTTTGATCATCTATACATGTTATAGTGCTGACTGAAGGAGCAGTTCATTACAAACGCTCGAGGTTCTATTGGATACAGGGAGGCAGGAGGCAGAGAGATAAAACTGTCACAGTGATTTTTATACTGTTATCACTCACTGCGGGATAATTCCACCTTATCTTTAATGACTATACCTAATCTAAGCATCCAAAAGCACACCTGTACATAGTATTTAGACAGTTTTAAGTATGAAATTTAGTCTCAAATCTCAATGTAAAATGCTCTCTTGGATTTTTATCAGTCATTAAAGGCGAAGTAAAAATGGCTGTCCACTTTGTCATAGCCAGTTACAACCTCTGGTATTAGTAAATGTAGATGACAGACAAAAGCCTGTTACTATACATGGGCACAAAACTATTAATTATTCAAGCTGTGGATGTATACTATTTAGGATGGAAAGAACAAGTTTCAATTCTTTTCTATGCATAAAACAAAACAAATTTCAGCCAGATAATAAGTTAGCAGGGGTAATGAACATCTTTCACATAATGACTGTATACATTTTCCTTACACCCTACCTACATATGGATAATATTGAATCATATATATTTATTGTTGCACCTGACCAAACACAAAAATTCCATTTTTGCAAACACTCAAAATCTCAATTATTGCATATTTTATGGAAATTATGCACATAAATGATTACTGATATGGCATATAATACACTACAGCTTAAGGTAGTTCTTGTATAAGAAAGAACATCAGGTAATTGAAAACAAATGGTATCAATGACACTACCAAATTCTTTTCAACACTATTTCTCAGAAAAAAAAGAGAACATCTTGTGGCCTAGGTAATATAACTTTTAAAGATAGTATGCAGAAGTATTTGTAATTTAAATCTGAACTGATATATTGTCAGCTAATTGAAAATCAGTTTTTCAGGTGACAATAACATATTACCTATGTATTTACTGATATAGTGATTAGTGTTTAATTTGTCTCCCTTAGATTAAAACGAATTGGAAACCACCATAGTTTGTAATGCTCTTTATTTGTGGATTCGTTTGTATTTCTTTAATGATGTAAAATGGAGAATTATCTCACAAATAATTAGTTCTAAGGTACAGTATCTAAAAGACTAGAAAATTACAGAGATTACAGCACTAAACTTTCACGGAGAATTATTATTCCAGTAGACTGGATAGTGAATATAATATCAGTGAAAGGCCTCTTGTTATTCAGAAACTCATCTTTTACTCCTGCTAAAATACTGTTAGCATTCTTCTTCAGTTTGCTTTACTCGTCCCATAACCCATAGGTCGTTGGGGCATCTCGAGAAGTGTGTCTAGGGAATTTTACAATCTGGCGGAGCCCATCCCTCTCCAGGTTGAGAGAGTCAAAGTGAACGTCAGCGTCCAGAGGGCTGTATAGCTGTGCCGGTTTGGGCTTTTTGGTGACTCATTTTGGAGAATTTCACTCAGCACTCTATTAAATCTAATGGTTTACAGTTTGAATTGAATCTTGTTGCATATTTCACTGATAGTAGTGGATCATCTGATGCATCAATTGTATCCATGGTAACTTTCATTAAGACCATGGCTAGCAGATTGTCGAGTAGGAGAAAGAGAAGGGTTTTTGAGAATCGCAACAGGTAGAGTGATCAGTATGAGACCAGTCCAGAGTAAAAACTTTGTCATAGGTATTAAGGCACCACACCTCACAGAAATGATATCATTTCAAATGTAAGAAACATTTATTCATAAATGATAAATGTAATAAAAAAAACAGAATGAAATGTCTCGTTTTTTTTTAATGCTCCTAAATTTGTCAATATCATTTTGCCAAACTTTCTGAGCATTTTGAATTTAGTCAACAGATAATCATAAAATTCTTTACACGAATGATTTTCAAACTGGGTTTGTCAAGAAGCGAAACTTTTACAGATTCTACATTCAGTTTTGCTCTTTCTGTCCATTGAATACCAATTCGGCAGTTTTGAGAATTTCTGAGTAACAATCAACATTTTTCCATCTTAAAATTACATGCTTCATTTGTTCAATTAACCAAGCAACAAATTCATCATCCTCATCCTCAACCTCTGATTTTATGAATCATCTTATTTTGGTTGAAGCACTTCATCATCACTGCTAATTCCCTTTTCCTTTGCATAAACAATGCCATTTTCACCATTGTTCCACTGTAGAACTTCATCCACTTGAAGCAGTGGAATGTGTCACATTTCTAAACCATCTAATACATGCTGCATAAAAATTACCAATTTCACTCACAAAATTAATGCATTCATTATCCATATTTTCTCCCCTTCCAGTTTTAATTAACAACAAATGTTCTTCCTTCCAGCTCATCAAAATATCAGTTACCTCAATTAATGAATTGTCTTCGTTTTCCAACACAATAGAGCAGACAAACAATTACAGATATGCTACACTTGGCTAATTTAAAAACAAAAAACTCATAGTTGGGTGACTGGTTTTTGAGATAAGAAAAAAGAGGATTTCAGATTGGGAAAGATGTCTAATAACCTTGTTATATGGTAGGAAATATAGATAACTGTCTAGTCTTGCCAAGGTATAGTAATGGTCTGTAAGTGTTAAGTAACATCCACATAACCACGAAAACCCTTTGGCGTTTCTGTTCCCAGTGTAAACAGAAAAAAAAATAATTAACTAATTTTAAAACAACTGAGTCGGCAAGGAAAAAAACCAGCACCAGGCTGCATGCTGTTGTGTAGAACATGGACAGGAATTCCAGCCGGAGATGTTTTTAAAGATATCTTCAAATTTGAATGGATTGTTATTTCCATTGATCCAGTTTACCACCAATTATGCTGTTACAACACAATGCGTCTTGAAGTGAGATTGTGTCTGTTGAGCATTTTTTTGAACATTTGTTGCGATTGTATCTGAAGTTTCATCTTGAGTACACGTTAATTCTGATACTTTAGTTTCCAAACTACCCTTTTAAAAAGTCAGAATACTGAATCAAGACAAACGACCCAAGTGACTCAACAACTACATCAGGGGCATGCAATGCAGCATTAAAGTTAGTTATTGCCTTCTCTGTACAAGCAAAGGACATTTTGCAGGAATTTTCAAAATATGGAACTATTTTTGTTGCACCTTAACGGTACAGTTCATTGATTTGTAGCCGTCATGATGCCCCACAATGTGAAAGGCTGAGGTTCCTTTAGCTGCATGAGTAGTTTTCACCCCTAGTTAGCTGAGAGTTGACTCGTCTTTTGTTTTGTGAACTTTTATGCCTTTTAATTTGAAAGTGAGATTCCAAAACCCCCATCACACGTTAGCTCAGGGAAGACAAACAGTAGGTTCAGCTTCCCATTCAAATCTGCCATTGCAAAATTTTCCTGAGTTTGTCATTGAATTCACATGTACACTTAGGCCTCTCTGAAATAAATTATCAACAATTACAGCAAGGTAACTGAAAAATAATAGGGATACTTATGTCTGCTAATTAATTGTTTCAGTATTTTAAAAAAAAAGATGTTTTAAATCTTAGGCTTCATTTAGAACTTGAAGGGTAGATTACCTGAACGTAGAAAAAAAATAGAGATAAATTTTGAAATTGTTTAGACTAATAAATTCTGCAATATTGCTAAAACATCCCCGTGTTATTGATTTCTATCAAAGCCTAAGGTGTAGAACAGTGCAAGCCAGCTATTAGGAAAAGAATTTCCAGAAATCTGCCCAGACATAATATGGGACCCCCACCAAGAAGTGAAGCCCGAGGCGAAC
This sequence comes from Nautilus pompilius, assembly GCA_018389105.1. NCBI lineage: Eukaryota > Metazoa > Mollusca > Cephalopoda > Nautilida > Nautilidae > Nautilus > Nautilus pompilius. Next base: position 73,155 of record JACATO010001371.1, on the reverse strand, counting down.
AAGAAACCCTCAGTAATTGTAAATAAAAAGTTTTAATGGTAGGAATGATATTTTTAGTTTTATTATTTTTCAAAGAACAACTGAGCTAAGGAATAAAAAATAGTGTGCATTAGATATCACAGATTTTAAGGTACGACTGACTGTTCCGCGCATGCAAACCAGTTGGGCCTGTCAGAAGGATACAAACGTTATCAACACTAAAAGAAATTCCTTTAAATTTACAGGGAAAAGGGACCCTTACAACGTACTGGTTGAATGGAAAGACAGAAATAAAAGTGCATTCTGACTTCGAAAAAATGTAAGTGTTTTTATTTTATAAATTTAAAATTAAAAAAAATTTTTTTTTTTTGTATTTACACATCTTATAAACATGTGGTATAGCAAGTTAATTAATTATTCTTTGAATTTTTCTAGGCCTAAGCCAAATTACTCACCCCACTCCCCAACCAATCCGCCAATAAAAAGTACACAATAATCTCTTCCCACACCAGTGTCGGGGCACAAAGGTAGAAACCAGTTCCATTTCAGTAATCAGTCTGGATTTTGTAAAGCCAATGGCACACTCAATCTCCTCCCTCCCACAGAAGTCAGGAGAACGAGAAACACAACAGACAGCTAATTGGAAAGTCCCTAATAGTAGTTCTTGGAAGAAAGACCATGAGGGTGGTAATTAGGGGTTTGGGCCCCACATGACAATGACATATCAAGGTACTATATGGGAATGGAGAGCCCCATCTGTAACGATGTGTACATGTAAATCATTTTATAAAATACTGAAATCTTAACTCAACTAAATCTCTCTACACTCACAATAAGGTAAGCAGCAAAAGGTGATTATTTCTACAATTTTGCAGTGACTATTTGGTGGTAAGAACCAGCTGAGTCAGTTAAGGGAAATAATCAAACTAATTTGAAAAGGTAAGCGGAAAGAATGCAGTGAATCTGATGAACATTTAACCCTCTGTATATCGTCTTGGATGTATTTGCACCCTTACCATCCTAGAAATCTGTTACTCAGGACAGGTCGAGCCATCTGGGTGGTACCTCATTAATATAACCCTTTGTAATGAAAAACCCATATCACTCCATTCGACATTACAAGTGTTGACTAAATATACATCCAATTCAACACAAATAGTGACCAGTCTTTAGGAAAGGTAAAAATTGATGAGTATTTAGAGGGTTAATTTGCTATTGTGTAAAAATAAAATTTTAATGTTTTTCATCTTTCAGAGAGAAATGTTTGCCAGGATTCATTGAATGATGAAATGCAAGTTTGACATTTAGGACTGCAGACTAGATAAGTGACAAAAATGACACAGGTGTGTATTATGGTGAATGATTATTCATATACATATAATAAACAGTTCTGTTGAAGTAGAGTAATTTGTACAATTGTTGTGCATGTCAAAACTTTGAAGCTAAACTGGTTTGGTTTTTCACAGGAATTGGTAAAACTAGTCATCAAACTGTTCAGCTTTGCTGACATTTACTCTGTAGGCAATGTATCCATGTTACACTGATGTTTTATGGAATATATATATATATATATATATTTGACAGTGACATTTCCTACTTGTGGAGCCGCAGTTTGGCCTTAGCATCATTTCTTTTTTATTGTCATAATGTAACAGTATCAAAAATAATTTTGTAAACCAGCACGAAAATAAGTTATTTTTATATGCATCAAAGGGATTTGTTCTACATAATCATTCATGCGAATGGAAAAAATGTTTCAAATTCACTCTAATTTAATTTTTATGTATATATAAACTTATTTATTAAAAGTATTAAAAATTAGTAGAGAGTCATCTTTCATATACTGTAGATCAAATGTAGAAAATAATGCAAGATTTACATCGTTAAATTTGGGTTTTAGTAAAACGAGAGAGATGCCATTTTAAAATTTTTATCGAATGTTTGCGAAAGTTTCTCCACATTCACTTAGTTCAACCAAATCAGGTGTTAATTTTTGTTTGGTCACAAAATGGCAAATAAATGATAGTTTTAGTCTGTGATTTGACAGAGATAATACTACCTTTTTTAGGATCAAATATACAAATATTCTGCGGTGTTCTCTTTATCACTAAGTAAACCGATATTGTTAAGTCATGAGCCTCACACGAAACAAATTATTTGAGACATCAATCCAAGTGTTCCTTTCACATTGTTTATTCATTTACAACTGTCACACGAGTGCGAGAGATTAGCGAGTGGAAGCTCCGCTTGTTCAAACGTTCCACCTCAGACTTAAACACTTCAGCAAAATGGCTGATCTTTTTCTGAACATGTAGAATCTGTAGACATTGCAGTTCTCTCTGCACATGCTTTCAGCATTATGTTGTATGTGCATGAATAAATAAATGTTTAAGCAAATCAAACTGATGTTAAGTTTTTTTTTTTGCAAAAGCATGACTTTGGAACCTTTTGATGGTAATAAAAGCAGCACATTCATTTTTCCATTATGATACAAAAAAAACAACAAAGAAACCTTAAGGCTATAAGCCACATTAAGAGGGATCCCTGTTAAAGCATTATGCCAGACTGGTAGCTATATATGAAGCATACATGTGCCTCACTATAATATAAAAGCACCTCCAAAACAAAACAAAAAATACTTATTGAAAGGTAGCAGAATGGTCCAGTGTTAGTCACACTACTGGACTGTTATGGTCATTAGCCCAGGTTTGGCGTACTGCATGCAATACCATGCTTTCAATTTGCTCTTCAGCCAGTCGAGAGTTTCCACTGGGCACACGTTTCCTCCCACAGCCATTCTGCACAACTACACATACTGAGGTGGAACTCAGCAGCTCATGATCTGCAGAGAGTTGCTGTTGCGTTGGTGGTCTAGGAATCTGCCAGCACCAATATTGAAACAAAATATTTTAAAATTAAAATAAAGCACAAACTAATACACAATGTATTGATTTATTTTTCAGGTTTACGAATTAACAATGTTATTCATTCCGTGAACAAATTAATTTAAACATTATTTTTATCCGAATATTTTTGTTTTATAAATGGTAAAGTTTAAAATACCAACTTACAGTTTACTCAGCTATTTTTGAAGATATTATTTGAATAACTTTTGATAGTCAAATGTGATGTCCTTGACCAATTCATGTAGAAAGAGAATATTTAAAAAAATCATTCATTTCTAGCAAAATTTCCCAAAGTTAAATATTTAGGCATACAGTAATATTAATAATAATAATTTTTGCCTAACTTTTTACAGTATTCTAGACACATCTGTGCAGTTACAGCTCAATAACAGTTTCTTGCTTTACTGTATTAACTAAATGCAAATGTAACATGACATCAAAGACCTGCTGGTTATCACTGTTATCTTGACAACTGATTACTCAACTGTAAATGCCAATAGAAGTGACCTCTTTACTTTGGTAATAATGATCAACAGTCTAAAACATAGATATGTTATAGGTGCCCTACTGAAACATTTCTGTAGGTGAGACACATTCATGTTGGATATGAAATCCAATGCAGTTGAGGAAACTTTTTTTTTTTTGCAGTATTCAACTAAAAAAAAATTTTCATTTCTCAAAAAATAAATAATATATAAATAAATGGAAAACTAGTTGTTTAAAAATAAAAGCAATTACACATAAAAACAGGCTCATTTACTATATTAAGGCTGCTGCTTCAATATAATCACCTAGGATGTGTGTGTGTGGTGGTTTATCGCTCTATGACTTTGAAAGCTTTACTATCCAGATCAGTTCTTGATGGATAGGAAACCCTCAGTGATCCATCTGTTCCCACAACATGCACCTGCTCAAGGATGAGTTTTTGGTTCCTTAGTCTTGGGTCGAGATCATCAACTATCTCTTCCTGGGGGGCCAGCACAGCAGTGACTTCATCACTTGATCCAACACCCATCTGCAACATATCTATGATCAGCTCATCCATAATCTTCTTGCATGTATCCAAAGACACTGAGCTTGTAACTTCTATAAGGACATCAGTTGTGTCTGTAGAAATCTGAAACAGAAAAATAAAAAAAAAAAAAAATATTCAAGTATTTTTTAAAAATATTTTAAAAATGCAGCAACCTTTAAAACAGAGCTTCAGTCAGAAATACCAAAAAAGGTGGTCTGTCAATTATTCTCCATCAAGAAAACTACCATCTTTTGCTTTTCACATAAAAGACCAGGGCTTCAGTTAATTTCAAAATTTCTGAAGTCAGAAAATCAATAATTAGAAAAACAGTCAACAATAAAAGAACAGAAGCCCAGATTATATACAATTTTTTATTCCTCGAGTACAATTTAAGATTAGCTGTTTATTATTTTATTTCAGCATCATGCATGCCTTTGTTTGCTGTAAATTATAAAAATTGTTTATTTTTAACCTTGTAATAACAAAATAAGGCATAAAACAGATGTAAATTAACCAAACTACCTTTTTAGGAATGAAGCTACAGTGAAACAGTCAAAACCCAATTATATGCCACTCTTACATGGTAGTGAGCTTAGCTGTTGTAGTTAGTTGCCTTTACTCCTAAGTTACAATTTCAATTTCCCCAACCACCACCACCACAATTTTTAAAAGTGCCTCTCTCTAAATAACTTTTTTTTTCTCACCTTAGTTTTGTCACTGTTTGTTATAGGTGGAAATGATATTACAGCACCATCCCCATCAAGAAGGCAAGGGTATTCTGTTTTGTCTTTCAAAAGATCCAAGTACCTAGAATCAAGCGCAAGTAATAACAGTTAGGAAAACCTCATATCTGGCTCAAGTTGTTTCTGCCAATTTAAGATGTTGTTGCAAAATTAAGATTGTTGCTTGAATTTGTTTATACAGACAGTCGTCGACTTACGACTGTTCAACTTTATGACTACAACCGTGCGTCTGGCAGCGTTGCCCAGCCAAAGTCAGCTGGGCGTATGATAGTTTCCGTGCCGTGGCTGGCAACGCTCATCTTTCCGCGCTCAGTCGTTCACCAGCATCGGTTTCGTCTACATTTATTATTCAGTACTATACATACAGTAGCATGGAATCTATAGATATACTGGTCTGACTTATGTCCAATTCAACTTACAACTGCGTTCTGTTCTGACCAACCGGTCGTAAGTCGACGACTGTCTGTATAGATTAAAAAAAAAAACATGATTAAATATAAATTTCCAATGCTATTTTTACAGCATTTTTTAAAAAGTCAAAGAGGTAAATTTGTATTTTCTTTGGCTGGAGTCTTTTTTTCTCTTGTTGTTAACTATGGAGTCTCTTAAACTAGTACAAAAATAACTGATCAATCACCAAGCCAAAGTAAAAGATAGGAAAAACTCTCCAGACAACAGAAAATCGTATTCTTGATCATATGCAAGCAATAGTTTTCAATTAGCATGAATCAATTTTCACATGAACAAAGTAAAATTGTTCTTGTCAGTATTTTAGATGTCATGTCCTTTGTTAGTGTTACAGCTGAGTGCTGCACTTACTTATAGATCCCAGTAAGGGTATTTCTCTTCTTCTCTTTTCGAATTCCATCAGCTTCTCTCCTCAGATTGCCCATAAGATATTCTGCAGTTACTTCTTTAGAACGAAACAAAGGAATAATCTAGAAAAAATATATTATGATGATGACGAAAAAATTCTAATTTTTTTTATCAAGACAAAGAAATGATTAGCAGAATGTCTCCATGAACACAAAATTCTAAATAGACAAAAAAAAAAAGGGCTAATAGATGTGGTGAGGGTTAATCACTAACAATAGATATTTTTCTATAATAACAGAGCATCATCTTTCAATTATAAAGTTATCTAATATCTAAACAGAAAAATTGTCACAAGGTTAATATTTTGTTCCAGTACAAATTCCTATTTTCAAGAGCTAGGGTATACCCATCTAAATATGATTTTACGTGCATGACATAAATAACAACGATAAACCAGCACTTATTTACACAATACTGCCAGCACTAGCATTAAACTGGTGAAATCACAGTATCAATCAGTGTTCAAAGATTATATGATGGTCGCAGTAGTAACAGACTGTTTGGCTTAACATAACTTAGACAATGAAGGCAGAAAAGTATAATAATTCACAGTGCTGATTTAATCTCTGCCTGAGTTTAAGTAGGATGCAGTCTGGCAACAAGTTTCTTAATTATTTACCTGTGAATTAAAAGTCACTAAATTAATTGAAAACTATTCATTAAGGATAATTTTTCCCTAGCAAATACCAGTTGGCTTTAATGGCATGCACTGCATGCAACAAAGTAAATCACTAACCTAGAATAAATTAGTTTTATTTGTTTAAAAATTCTTGAAACTAGCCTGAAAAGTTGTCATGAGATTATTTACTATCAAGTCATGTGCAAGAATATCCTGAAAAAAGATTAAGTCACTTGTGTACTGACAAAAATAAGATAATCAAATAAAATTGCAATTTTTTGCATACTGTTATTTTTTCTAAAAGTTGAACAATTGTAATTATTTTAAATGATTACGTAAACAAACAAATAACAAATTAAAATAAAATAAGCAGCCCTTTCGCCATGTTAAATGTAAAATATCAATGTCTGTTAACAGAAAATATTAAAATGTTTGCATTTTCCCCCTGTATTGTCAGCATAAATCCCCTGATTAGTGTAGCTTATACCTTGATGTCTGGAGGTCGTCTGGCATCATAAACTACCGGTTTTTTAATACACTTCATGTCATGTGTAGCAATTGTAGCCACTTGTCTTTTCTGACAAAATGTATCATGGAGCTTGGTCTGAAGTGAAAGAAGTGGCAGTAAAAGCAACCGTTATGCCACAAGCAATAAAACATTCTTCCAAAATAACAATGTAAAAACATAACCCACTCAATGCAAACTACAGTATTTTTACAAGGAAACCAACTTCATGATAGTACATGAATTATACTTTCATTAAATGTGAAAGAAATGTATTCAAAATAATTCTTCTATTTGCACATTGATTTATTTATTACGAATGAATTCATGTACATACTTTTTTCTAAAAATACTGTATATTAGTGTGGGTGTAAAATACTGAAGATTAATTATGATATAATACTAATGTTTAACTATAGCTTTATGAACCATAAAGAAAAATTATTAGCTTATAAACAAAATTTATCATGTATTCAATTTCAAAGCAAGAAAGAATGAAAAAAATAAAGAAGAGCCCACAGATTCTATATAAGTTATCACTCTTTCTTTAGATTGTGTTAAATAAATTATAATCTGTTTAACAGCATCTTTTTTTTTGGAATAAAAGTATCACATGCATTTGTAATGCAAAGTGACAGAATAAACAATATTATTTTCATTTTGCTTACAAAGCATAATCAATAAGAAAAATAAATGCTATTAATCCTTATACTTACAATGTGAGATTTAGCTGTAGGAAAAAAAAGAAAAAAAAAAGAAGAAGAAGAACAGTAAGCATTAGAGGTACCTGTAAGTTAATGAACCTTTTAAACATATTCGGAGTTTTCTTGAAGTCAAGTTTTTTTACAAGGCAACAAACAATGAATGGCCTCACTGTCAGCACTGCGGTGGTAACGGTTACAGCAAGCCCTCCCTCTCCAGGAAAGTGCACGATGTCGATCACGTTCTTTTGCAAGTCTTCTTTGACATCGGTATCCCGATTGGAGGACTTCTGCTTCTTTTTCTTCTTCTGCTTGGCGGTCTTCCCGTCCTTATCCAAGTTAGTCGCCAGGTAATCCAACAGCGGCTTTTTCGACGACTGCTCGACCAGCTTCGCCAGGCGCCTGTCTCGGAAGCTGTTCCCCTTCAGGTTCAGCTCTCTCAGCTTTCCGCACTCGCTGAGCGTGGCGGGCACGTCCTGGAGCAAATTCGCCGAGAGGTCCAACTCGTTCAGGTGGGGGATGTTCGGGAAGTCGGCCGGAATTTCGCGGATGGCGTTGTTGTTAGCCCTGATCTGGGAGAGATGGACCAGGTCCGGGTGGCAGATCCCCTCGGGGAGGTGCTGAAGCTTGTTGTGGGACAGGTCCAGTACGTGGAGGCTGGTGAGCGTGGAGACGCACGGGAACTCCTCCAGGTTGTTTCCACTGACGTTCAGGGACTCCAAAGAAACCAGCGCACTAACATCCCCGGACAGGGAGGCTATGGAGTTGTTAGACAGGTCCAGGACCTTCAGTTTCTGGAGTTTTCCGATGCTGGCCGGCAGAGTCACCAGGCAGTTATTCCTCAGGATCAGCGAGACGAGGTTCCGCAACCTGCCGACGTCGTCGTGCACTTCATTTAGGGCTGTCCCCGAAATCTCAAGATGATTCAACCCCGTCAGACTGAAAAGGGAAACATCCAGGCCTTCCTTTTCAATACGCTCGCTGACAGCAGCACCGTGCAGAGAAAGCTCATGTCGTTTTTCTTTTTTGGCATGCTCGATCTCTTCCCATGCGGGCGCCATCTTAAGCTCAGTGTTGATGTAAAACGCGGACTCAGGCCGGTGACACAACCGCACTCCACCCACCGTATAAATACGATTATCCTCGCTAATAATCCAAATACATCATCCAAAATTACATCGGAAATAAACAATCTATATTATTTAAATTTTCGCGACAAAAGGAAATGTAAAAGATAAAATTAAAATTTGTTGGTTCGCGGATTCCTAAATTTCTATTCACTCACGATCGTGTGAGGTAATTTAAATAATTTAAAGTTGAGATCGTGTCCTTTAACGTTAACATTAAAGTTAGAAATTAAAACAAACAAAACAACAGCAACAACAACAATAACAACCCCCGAAATCCTGTTTTGAAATAATATGCAGAATGAATTATAAGAGGATTAACTCTTTTCTTCGTTATTTGAATATCCTGATGGAAATACCAGGCGTTTACTTACCGATGTTCTCCCTTTAATTTGTAAGGCCGACTGGGCGGCCGGCAGTGTCCTCTCTCTCTCTCTGCGACAGAAAGAATCCAAGAGTTCATCGGATATAGAACCTTTATAACTCGCCGATAGGTCCACGGGGAAGACCGGTCTTGGGGGCTTCTTAGTTCGCAGCGATAACCTCCTCGAAAAGTGAGGTCCTCTGATCAAGGAATAGAACCAACGTTCGGAGGTGAACTGACCGCAATTAAAGGCTGACGACTTCCCTCGTTCCATTTACCATGGATTCGTTTGTTTGTTTGTTCTCGTTACCAGGAACGGGAAAAGTTAAAAAAAAGAAAGAAAGAAAGAAGTAAAAAACAAAACAAACAAACAGAAAGGTGTGATTACTGGTTTCGTGACGTCTAGTCAAGCAGAATTGTCTCCCTTTAATTGTCATTAAAGTGCTTGTGGTTCCCGCGACCCACGAACTGTTCCTCGGCATTAAAGACATTATTTGGAAAGCTGGGTATACTTTTGCGGTAAAAAATAATTTTTCCCTAGTCACACAGTCAATAATTTTTCAGCTAAGAGAATTTCTTGACAAACCGAGGCCTCACAGTTGTCAGGCAGAAGTGGAAAGGTGTTGGGTATTAGTTAACCTCGAAACCAAGCGTAGGTTACCTGGATTTGGTTGGAAGTTGTTGAGCAGTGATCGAGGTGTAAGCCACGGAAACTTCACTACACACAATCTTCATTTTAGATGTGAGAGAAAATCGGAGTGCCCTGAATAAATCTACTCAGCTGGAAGAAACCATGACATTAAGGTCTCGACAAGAATTCAAACTGGAACCCTCTTCAAGCGCAGCAGTCCAGTAGCTTACCATTAGCTATTCTACTAAATTTCTTTTATTTCAGGTGATAACTAATGGCTGATTTGAGTCCATGAAGTAAAGAAGGGAGAAAAATAAAATGATTGCAAGTATTTAAGCGAAGTTTCCGGATAGATTTCACAAGCTGCAACCAAGACAGTTGCTACTGAACTAGAAAAAGAAAAAAAGAAAAGGGTCAGTACATGCGGCACCAAAGACTTTCCTTGGATTGCAAGATGATATGCTGTATTGTATGCACAGCATTGGAAGAATCTTGTTTGGTCACTCTAATGGTAAGCAAGGAAAAGATAAGCTAAACTGGCTACTCCTTGTACCATGATGTGACACAGCACAGAGGATGATTAGTAAGTGTTTCCAATGTCTGCAAAGAAACTGCTTGACTAGTATTTTGAAGCATGCCAAGCGATGGTGCCCACACAGACTTACTGAAAATCTATTAGGTAGAGATGAAGAAACTTATGGGTCATCCTGTGCGCACAAATTACTGAGTTCTACTTTGACTGTATGCAGAAAGCCATCTTATGCTGTAAATCAAAGCCAGCCAGGCCTTATCCCCAGAACAAAGGCTTCAGTTCAGTTAAGAAGATTACAAACAGATAAAGTGAGTAGGACACGCCAGTCACAGTTAGGTTAATGTCAGTATTCAAATATGCAAAGATTTCAGTTGACAACAAACAAATGATTAGTCAGTATCCTCTCCTTAAATGGCAAGATGAACTTGCTGTTTTACCATGCTGGACTTATGAAAAATTAGGACCAAATGAAGAAATATTTTCGCCAGTCTTGCATATTTGCTGGTGCTACTACTCTATTTCACCAAGTAATGCACCAGACTTTTTCGAGAAATAAATCTAGTACAGTATCTTATCACTAGCCTGATTACTGCCTCACCTGTAAATAGACATTTACACAAATTAGTGGCATTTATACTGTTTTAAATGTAAGGTATATATCAAGTCTGCATAACAATGCAGAAGATCTGTTTTATAATGGATGAAGAATATGTTCAGCTGACAAAGAAAAAACAATGAAAACATAATGGAGGTAACTAGGCCCTAAAACAAGTTCATTTTGGGAGCTGAAAAATTTTTTCAGAAAATTTCTTCCAATTCTTTTGTTATTTTGGTATCCCATAACCAGATATTTTAGAAATGCGCTTATTGGAAACTGGATAACAGCTCTCAACTAATGACTAAGCTTACAAAAAAAGAACAGCAAGAGAACTGTTAAACAGGGAGTTACTTATTTATTAAAACATTACCTCTCAGGGGGAGTGGAAAAGACTACAAGTTATGCAACAACTACTCTTACAAAGATTGTAAGAACTAGTCATAGGTACAGTAGAAAGCTCTGAGAATAATTCATGGAGTGATGAAGATTTAGTAGTATCTAAAGCAGTAAACGTCTTTAATCTAAATGAACAAATATCCAAGTTGCTACAGGTTACAAAGGTAAGCTTTGCATACAATTATGATGTCCAATTCAAAGTTTCTACATGACAGCTCCCAGGTGCATTACTATTATTGCTATGTATAAATCAAGCAGAACCAAAGCATGATTCAGTTTACCTGGATAGTTACATTGTATTGAGAATCTGATGACATTTAGGCAAACATAGGTAAAGATGGTCCATGCAATATGTCCAGAACAGAAAAATGATATCAAGCTATAGCTCTATTTTAATAGAAGCATCTATAGATAATGGGTGCTTGTTTTGAAGTATTCAAATTGTATTTTGTGTGGTTTAATCTTTATTGTTTTTGTCAAATTTTCATGCAGTGTATACAGGAGTAGGTTGGGTAAAATAATCAGCTCAAAGCTACTTGAGGTGGCCAGGACCTGATAACTGTGCCACCTATTTGTTTGTCATGTGAACTAGCTGGACCACAGCCAGTAAAAAAAAAAATGTATATTTGAACAAGATGTGAGTATGTATAGATTTTATAATACAGCGAAAGTACCTGATATTGCCAGATAAATTATTCCAAGTGTATAAAATCTTTCAAATTAAGGTCGCCATTGTGACAAAACACTTGGCATGTTGGTTAGGATATTTTTTTGTCAGCTGTGGGCTGCCACAAGAAGCTGTAATAGATACTGAGCCCTGGAATACTATTGTGCCCACACAAATTTCTGTTTTCGCCATTTATCATATAAAGCAGGCTGAAGAATTATAACTGTGACTATAATGATCTAGGTATCTGGCAAGTTGTCTCCCCTTTCAATCTTGATGAGGGTGGGCGTGGGGTTATAAGGATGGAGCAGAATAAATAGCAAGCACAAAATGCTTTTTCGCAAGTTTAATGTTACTTAGGATAATGAAGCAAAAGAAAATTAAATTAGGAATTAATTCCTACCAAACATACTAGAATAAAACCAGAAACTCTTCGTGTCTGAACTAACTATTAACATAAACGCAAATCGGGAGGATACGAACTGTGGTAAAACGGTAGGATAAGGATCTCCCCCTTAATCCGGTCTTGGGAAACCAGATGGGGAAGAAAGAACAGGGTGGATGGGTTTCGGTCGCTGCTGCTGCCGCCGCCTGATGTGCTGTATGTCTGTCATAAAGCAAAGTACAGCACAGCAAACTCTGCAAATAAGGGCAACCTCGGGGAATCGGGGATGCCGTTCTATGGAGGGTCCACTGATGTGAGGGAGGTGTAGATAAACAGAATGCAAAACGGACCTGTGTGTGTGTGTGTGCTGCCAGTTTAATCAAAATATCCAAAAAGCGCATTTACATCGAGTTGCATACAACAAAAAAAATACACATAAATAAAACATAATCCACTTTAAAATATGCACAACAAGTTACATAGGGGGCAAAACAACAACAACAACATAATTATACACTGCGCAACAGTGTTCACTTCTCTCCTCCTCCTCCTCCTCCGGCGTTGTTGTTTCAGTTGCTGCACCAGGAGAACGATCGACGAACCAGCATCGCACCCACGCATCGAGACACGCCCTGCTTGCACCCTTTCCCTAGTTTCCCGGCTGTTTTCAGTTTTTATCGGCAGTGTTGGGTGTGGTCGTCCCTCGCTTTCCTCCAGTGCTCGCCTTATCAAACTTAGGAGCCACTGTCGAGGTGCGCGGGGGCGGGGGGACGGGAGCTATCGTATGGTAAAAGACGAGAGGGATGAGCTATGCGCTCTTCCAAGATGGCGACTGTAAACAGGCTTTAAGATGGCTGCCGGGTCCGCAGCCAGAGTTTAATGTAGTCGGTAAACTCTCAAAGTCAGGGGCAGATAAGCCTTGATACAGAGAATATGATCTGACTGCAAGATATTGTTAAATAACACATTATAAAGAAAAGAAAAAAAAACATGCCACAGTTTTATTTTACAGATGTGAGGGAAAAAAAAGGTATACGTTCGTGTTATGGATCAGAAACATGTCTGCTGGAACGACTGGATCCTAGTAATTTTGTTTTATCTTATAATGAATTTTTGTTCATCTCAAATGAATGGGAGATAACGCGTAAAATAAAGTACTTTTAAAGAGTTATTCCCCTTGTACTCAAAAACTTTTCGCTGGGCGAATTATTGCCATAATGAATTTTAAAATCATCGTTCGATATTAAAGCAAACTTTTGAATCAACAGAATATTTTTTCGAAAATCTATGTCCAAAATAATAAAAACGAAACAGCCTGTGCTTGTTCAATGCTGCCGAATGATTCCAAATATTAAAATAGATCGTACATATTAATAGTCTCTCTCTCTCTCACCCATACTATCTCTCCTCTCTCTCTCTCACCTACCATCTCTCTCTCTCCTACCATCTCTCTCTCTCTCACCTACCATCTCTCTCGCTCTCTCCTCCATCTCTCTCTCTCTTTCTCTCTCTCACCTACCATCTCTCTCTCACTCTCTCTCTCCTACCATCTCTCTTTCTCTCGCCCCTACCATCTCTCTCTCCTACCATCTCGCTCGCTCTCTCTCCCCTACCATCTCTCTTCTCTCTCTCTCCCTACCATCTCTCTCTCTCCCCTACCATCTCTCTCTCTCCTCCTACCATCTCTCTCTTTCTCTCTCTCACCTACCATCTCTCTCTCTCTCTCCTACCATCTCTCTCTCTCTCACTCTCTCAATATCAACTAATAAAACAGATAAATATTTTCTTATACCAAAGGAAGGTTTATCTGTTCATAACACCTTCTTCCAGTCCTCTGCTGTCTCTCTCTCTCTCTCTCACCTACCATCTCTCTCTCTCTCTCTCTCTCTCTCTATATATATATATATATATTATATATATGTGATTTACCCCATTTAAATGTTTTAAATTTACTTTTGCTTCAGCACAAAGGTTCCCATACAACATCATGTCGAGCCATCTGCTCAACAGGCCGAGCAAGGCAAGAAACGGACGATGTTGGGCTGTGAGGGCGAGTGATTTCTACGGGAAGACGAGTCCTAATCTATGCTGCGCAATGAGTCGCAAGACCGCGCCTGAGAGTCTCATGCTTGTGCAATCAGGTTACCGTTGGCAACGATCAAACATAAAACGTTAACTGACAACCCTCCACACCTTGACGCTGACGAACAGTTTGGAACCAGTCTCCCCCCCTTGACCGAAGTAGACTAACGGCTGATACGAAGCCGAGATTCTCCAGAGAAAACAACACTGTTCTAGCCACGCCGCCGTGTCCAGCTCTGATGCACAGTGGTTCGCGCCTGTCTCTCACGTCGATGATCGCCAGGTTAGGGCAGCGATGGGGGGCTGTTTGAACTAAAACAAACCCAGACACCATCGTACGGTGTCCCTTTTGCTGCATCTTCATCTACCGACAATTTTCAAGAACCTGGCTAAACTGCTATTCCCCGCAAAGTCCACATATACAATTGAAATAGAAGCATGAAAATAAATTAAATTAATATTTTTATTTTCTCTAAATCATCCTCTATCACTTTCTGGTGAACTTACAGTATCCTGCCCATTAAACTATAAAAAAAATTATCTGTGTTACCTATAAATGCCGAAAACATTGTTTTGCTTGACTGAACCCCAAGGCAGAGGATCTATGCATGAGCTGGATTCTGACACCATCTTTGGCTACCTCTGTGATCTTCAGGAGACAGGCTGCAAGATTTGTCTTCCGATCTTCAATGGGCCGATCTCATTTTTCATTCCCTAGGAATTAATTTTGGATCAAATGTGGAATTTGATAGAATCTCATCACTAGGTTTAACACGAACGTAAACCATAGCTTAAATAATATTAATAGAATGCGTTTTGGTCATATAGATGTTCTAATAAATAGAGATGCATCGACATGAAATGTATTACTATTCTTTTTCTTTTTACGAATGAACACAGTGGAGTCATTCAAAAAACAGAGATTAAATGGCATACAGTACTATTAAAAAATCTTAGGAGGACCTAGAACTGTATCTTATATGTGTGTGTGTGTGTGTGTGTGTGTGTGTGTGTGTGTGTGTGTGAGAGTGAAAGATATTTTTAATGTTTTACACATTTTAAAATCTGATATACACACATTCTGTTTAAATTGTCTAGAATTATGGATAAAAAATAATATATGAGAAATCTTTAATAAAATTTCTACCGCAAGCATATTAGCATAACATCTTGTTAAAAAGTGTAATACTGAAATAGAAAATTCGAATTATAGTCAGCTCAGCATTTTTTTTGTTTTGTTTTGAAAGCTTATCTTCCCAATTAGTCCCCTCCTGGTGTACGCTGCCCCTAAATAAAGAGTACTTTTTGATATCATTATTTACTTGTAACTGGCGAAGGATCGCTGTAGACAAAGCACTGGGACTCGCCTGCTGCACGATATCAGCAAGAGATTTAAACTACAAATGTCGTGTCTCAGGTGATTTCCGCGATCAGGCGTCGAGAGTCAGGTCTCTCTCTACCACTGGCAATGTTTCCGCGATTTTCCTTGAAGTCTTTATAAAGCACACGAAGCATAACCATCCCATTAATAATTCATGCCGTGTGAATTTTAAACGGATCGTTCATCACCGGTCTGTAAGCATTCCAACTACGCCATTATGCAGTCTCTCACTAAATCACGGCCAGACGTTAGCGATGTGGCACACCAGCTCTCAGATCTCCCTTTGGACGACTCCGGATGCTGTTGCTATTAAGAGGACGTGGAGACAGCACGAAAAGTTCTTCAAAGCACTCTTCCTTTATTAAATGTGGGAGGAAGGTAACCGAGCCTGTCTCAGAGGTTCTGGTTTTACCGATGTCCGCTTCCAATCGAAACTAAAAAACCCCCTAAGACCACTTTTGTCCAAAATGAAACACGTGAAACATTTGTCACTTTACCGTAGTTTATTGCAGTTTGTCCAAAAGCAGCATATAAAGCTCCTTTTAAAAAACGAAAGTACAGCTGTCACCCACAGTTCGAATCGGTTTGATTTAATGACAATTAGACAAAAATTCCACTTGCTGTGTGTGTCGGTAGTGACATCTTTCAGCGAATGACGGTACTTGTTATTTAAAGATGAACTTCACTTTTTTTCTGAAGTGTGGCAGGTAATCCCCTTTACGATAGGTTTTCATTCCGATTTCTCTTCTAAGAACCTCTTTTTAAAATCGGCGCGGCACTGTCAGTTGACTGTCATCGAGAGGATCACGGGGTCGCAGCGGAAGAGTTAGCGGGTAACTGGACGAGAACGCTACGGGTGGCAAACTTTGGCTGGCCGTGTGGCTTTGGTTAGGCCGATGCAGACCGTCGCTGGCTGGGGTACCTCCTAGCAGCCCGCGTGGCCTTCCAGGAAATAATAGAATCGGCTAAAAAACGAAAACAAAAAGAAAGTGTTTAGCAGTTTCATTGCATGAGAGCCACTGCCAAACACGAGTCTTTGTTCACCGGTACCCCTACCTTTCTGATTACCACGACGTTAATACTATCATTTGTCTCATTCGTTTTTTATTTTGACATAAGAATAAATTACCTTGTGATGGAATCAGAATGAAGAGTGGCTGTTGTACGTTTACTGGAATTGGCCCTAGCAGAGCCGTTATGAAGAATCTGGTACATAACTATAACATGTAAGCTGCTACACTAATAGCTTACCCGACCTGAATTTTACAATGTTTATTTATAGTCGTTTGTTTTATAAATATTCAACTACGGTAGGTTGTATTGTTAAGATCTTTAGAGCAGACAGGGCGAAATATTACTCTGAACAAGACGGTAAATTGCATGGTATTACTTTAAATGTTTCACAGTAAGATCACACCGAACTAATTACCCACATCTTGAATTACATTTACCTCACTGAAAGCAGCCTAATCTAGAGCTCACTTACCTGTAACCGAAGGTGTAATACTCGAGACGTAAAACTCACTAAGCGATGGTTAGAATTTTCATAGTTCCCACCTGGAATTTCGGTAAGAAAATCTGCATTTCGCATTTGTGTGAGCAATTAGAGCCATGTATCACTTTTCAGCAGAGACAAGTTTAAGGAAAGTAAATCTGTCTATCACTTGTCACGTCCGAGACTGACAACTGTCAGAGGCCTTGAAAGGTGGATCGCCGAAAGTATTAGGGCACATTATTTCCCGACTGTTTTCTTATCTTTTACACCTGCGTACAAATGCTCGATGGTGTGTCACTTAAAGGCTTCTCGGAAATAATATCTTTTTAGGAATTAAACCCTAAAGGCTGTAAACTTAGGTTCCGTGAGTAAAATTAAAAGAGTTTAAAGTCGACACAGGATAAAATATAAGATCTTGACTTAACCTGTTATGTGCAGTGCCCTGCTTTGTTAAAGACGCATCTCCTACGATTGTACTATCAAGGCATACAGAAATTCCATGTCTATATTCTTCAGGAGGAGGACGCTAGGTTTCAGTTTTCCTGTTTCCCCAAAAGCCCTGATATGATTGCGATCGAGTACCCTTTGGAACATCAAATCGTCATCTGGGAGTAGTATCCCGTCCGCGTTCTGCTTATTCTTTGTTTTCCACAACAGACCGACACACTGTAATAACAGCAGCTGTCCAAATACTTATGGCAGGGTACTGTAGAATTATGGCAGAATGTAAATACCAAAGTTCGCAAACAAGATACATCAAAAGACACGAAATCAATCTGTCGGAACAGAACCCAATCTTCAGATAAAAGTAAAAACACGACTATTATAGGAGAAGACAGTACAGCAGACTGAGTTTGAGCCAGCATTTCTGATTTATCTCGTTTAACTTTTAAAGGACAAGTTACCCTTTAATTTGATTCTGTTTGAAAAATTACGAAACTGCTACTCCATTGTGGTGCGATACAGTGAATTCTTTTTTCCTTCTTATTAGGTAAATCACGCGATAAAATCAGAGCTAATTGCTTTGACATTATATTTAAAATATCAATAAGGTGAAAATTAATTATGCACAATTTACGCTCGTCCGAAGTTATTATTGTAAACTAAATTCCTCCTTATCTTCATGCGTTAAAAAAATTCTAAATATAAAGTATTTTTAAAGCTTTCCTGCCTGTCTTCCACCAGATTTGTAATGGAAATGCAGTATATATTTTCGTAATCTCTATTTTATCGCATTTACATAAAAAAATGATTTATCATTTCCATTCGAAGAAAACTTTATTATTAAATAAGCCGAAGTCGTCTTGAAGATAGTAGCAAAATTTTGTTTTTTGTTCGAGATCATAAACTTTTATTGTCTACATAATAAAATAAAATTATATAACAGTATTTTATAAATTCTTTCTAATTTATCTTTTATCGCTATCAAATTCGAGATAATTACTCTTGAAATATATAATTTTGGATAAATGTGCTCTGCGTTAAATAAACTTCCTTTTCCCCCAATAAACACTTAAGACATATTTTTCTGGTATAGTTTTTCAACTGTTTTAAATAAAATTTCGTTTTCATATAAACCGATTTCTTTACGATGTTTATGGTCGCATACTCAGCTCCATGGCTTTACAGGTGCGAGTTCGACGTCACGGGAACCTTAACCTGTTAAAACGAACTTGTAAGAAAAAGGATCTGCTTATTAACTCGCACTGACATAACCAAACTGCAATGAAAGAGCTTACTCTCGGCGGTTAATAACAGGACACTGGACAGTACGAATGTTAATCACAGATAACGTGTCAATTTCACGATTGGGACTTGACAAGCTGAGAGGGTGTCCCCAGAAATCAGGAATCCCACCCGGTTATATCGTTGTAACACTGAACGTGGAAGTCCAATGTAGTAGCGCTATCCCCCGAGATTGGAATAGCATTAGATCAAGACAATACACGAGATCAAATGTCAGTTGAAGACTCAAGATTGGATCTTACAAGAATAAATGGTAAGAAGGTGTCAATACGGCGCAGAAAATTATTGCTAAAGAAAGCTGGGGATCGTTTTTAAATACTTAGGTTCTCCCATACTGGCAGCCATCCCGTAAATAATAGCAACTCCATCTATCTGAAACCCCGAACGAAGCAAAGATTCGATCGGGTGTCTTAGATAATCTGACAATGCATCAATGTACTTTCGATCGCAGGCGCAGAAAGGCTTGGCGTCTGTGGCTGGAGGGAAGACTTCGAGAGGAAACGAGCGGCCAGTGGCGATCTCGCAAAGCCAGCAGGTGTCTGGCAGATTCCTGGTAAAATGACCTCTGTGTGACGACTCAAAAGGTGCAATTTCCACCAAGAAAAATGTAATAGCAAAAGAAGCAGAAGCGGTTAAATTATCTGGACGTTTTCCAGTAACGGGACCCGCAGAAATTCCTAATATAAACTGATGACGGACGCGAGGAATGAAAGAGCAGTACGGAGACTGCACAGAATTTTTTTCCGGAAAAATTCTTTTAATAAATTCCCTGTAGTATAGAAGTCCAAGAGGAAATTGGTACGAACATCGGTGGTACTTAAGAGCAATGGCAGCAACTTGTGAAAAGTTTTCTTCAACAAAGCACTCATCAGTTTTCTCCCCTTACTTCGCCACCTGCTCCAGTAATTTTGGCGATATGACGAGCCCTGCCATGGCCAAAACCCTCAACAGGTTTTCTGAAGAAAACCCGTACAGCGGTGGTGATGTAAAATGACGGTTTGGCGAATGGATGGCAGACAAAGACGCAAAAGCCGTGATGCGAATATATCTGAATAACTGTTAAATTTTGCGCGTAATTTTTTTTAAAAAAATTCAGAAACAAAACCGAAAACTCTGACTTATAGTGCGCAATTTCTAGTGTATTTATTATCAAATAACTAAATATCTATTTAGTCGATAGATCACGAATGGATACTAAACTGCTATTTAATAAATTATAAAAGCCATTTTTTTATAATCTTTCTAACTAAATATAATGGAGAAGTTCTCATAAAAGATCTAAATTAAGTCGGGCACTAACTAGTATTTTGCCCATTTATAAAATAAGACAACCAGGTCGTACCGACACAATCTGCCAAAACCAACTACAGAGCGCTTCCACAATATTGTGACCACCTCACAATTGACATTTATTTAATAACGTGTACTGAATTTTCGATAACAAGAAATTTTTTTTGCTAGAAAACATCGAAGACGATTATTTAAATATTGGTGCCAGTCCTTCATCACCAAGAATCGCTAACTTTAGGATTCCGCTCAGGCTAGAAGCCGTTAGATTAATAAATATTTTGTAATATTTTCCATAATATTAAAAAAAAAATATTTTCACAGATATCTGACCTGGCAAATACAGCACTGAAAAAAAAGCAAGTATTCAGTAAAAGACTGAAATATATGCATTTTAAAATAGCAACTTTAAAGGCACAGAAAAGACAATAGCTGACGACCAATTTAACGCCAAAAAAGACAATATCGCATGAAAATATAATAATAATAAAAAGAAGAGCAATGGTGGCCTCACGTTACTTTGAAAATAAAAACGACTAATTTTTTAAAAGGTGAGCAAGGTTGTAAATGCAAGACATTTTCTCCCTGTTTAAGAGAATCCCTGCTGATCGAAGAGACCTATCTATTGGATGCAGCAATGACGTAAGATCGTCATGGCGATGATGAATACCCACTTTGTTCTTTACTATTTACTGTGGCTTCTTTGTAGTTTATTCTCGTTGTTGGTGAGAGAAACGGACTTGATGAAAAATAAGTTGATTCGCGGACTACTGACGTCGTCGTGTTGCTGTGGCAACGGTAAATCTTTAACCGTAAATATCTCTTTTGAAACGTTCACTTCATTGTACACATCACTGGAGACAAATTTATGTTTTCGCTGACTATAAAGACTGACACAGACAACCAGAAAAGCACACTTACATGAAATTTATATGAATTTACTGTGCTTCATGTTTAGTGGCGTCAATAACTGCAGAGTTTCGTTACTTTTTAGGTCAGTCATTAGAGACAAAAGAATAATGGCTTGTTGTTCAGTATAAGGTAAAAGTGGTTACCATAGAAACTAATAGGCATAAGAGACGAATGATCTAATTATAAAATATGATTTTCTTTCAGTAAAAATATATGTAGAGACAGTTGGCAGTTGCAATTTTTTGTTATGCGCATCTAATTGAAGAGCTTAGAGAAGACAGAAAAAGATATCTGCCAGACAGTGTTATTTATACAAGAAAGTTCGACCTCAGCATCTATATCGATTGTCGACTGAGTAAACGATTTTTAAGAGAAAAAATGCTAACGCGCCATCTTCATTTAAAATCCAAATAATAACGGATTATTATATCAGGGGTGATTGACGGATCACCGCTGATCACAATGAACGAAGTCTCTCGTGAAAACTTTACCGGAAGATTTCAGTCGCTTTTTAAATCGAACATCGGTACCGTTTCCTTTAAGAAAAAAGAAATTTTCATCTAAATTAAATCAATTTAAAGCCGGCGCGAGTGGACCTTGACTCGTCGCCCGGCCGATAATTCAGAAAACATTCTCACGGAGCGATGGCTGAAAATTAAAGGGAGTTAATCCACGGGGGCGATGGCTGAAAATTAAAGGGAGTTAATCCACTTTTTACGGCTGATTTTTGCGGATCCGAGTCACACTGCCGGTAAACTTAGCCCTTGGAACTATTACACGGATCCCTTTTCTTCTTACCTTGCCACGCTTGCGAAGGTTTTATAGAAACTCGTCCGCTCAGCGACGCAATGAGTAAAAGCGGACGTATATGCACTTTCTAACAAGCTGCGACAATTAGAAGAAACTCTCCCCCTCCCATAATGCAACGCTGCGTGAAAAAGAAATCCGACGAATCTGTTCAGCTCTAGTAGAAGTCATTGAGATAAAAGTTGTGATGGCCAAACATATTTCGGATAATAATGTTAGCGGATGGTTGTAGTTTATAATTTTGGATGGTACAGATGTCTAGCGCTGATCTTGAACTCCGCGACCCGTCGGTTGCCAAGTATTTCTAATGGCTTTGTTGTATTTTTATTGGACCAACTGTTGGTCTTCTAGTTAGTCCCGCCAACAAAGTAGTGGGTAATGTCCGAAATATCTGTCTGGCTTCTAGAATGGCTAAGTGAAGACCGATATCTGAGCAATGGTTCGCTGAAAGAAGGAAATCTACAGCAAACAGATATCGATTAAAGATGCGTATGATGCGCTTGCTTCATCCAGTTTCCGCAAAGAATCTGGAATTTAGCAAAGTGATTAAAAGTCTCAATAAAGACTGACTCATCATCAGTGGAACATCCCAGCAGGAGATTTTTATAGAAACATTCTTTACGATATATTCCCTGGAATGTCAGAAAGAGCAGATATTTTTTAAACAAGTTAATTTTAAAGGAAACAAGAAGCCTCAAGATTTACACTTTGTGCTTGATTCGGGAAGACCATTAAGGTCAACCCGTAGTATTATAGACTTTGTAGTTTTTATGAATCTGTCCATTTTCTGTAGTGATATATCTACGCACGTGTCACACAGTAAAAGTAAACTAAAATAAGTTAAAGATTAAAAAAAAAATCAAATTATTTGTAAATGAATCGATTCAGAAAACTAATCAGCAATCGTTAACCCGCCAAACGCGTGAAAGACAAAGGGAAATAATACATTTAACGCATGATCCCATTTAGTTAAAATTAACATTTAGCACGGACAAGTATTAGAAATCTAAATCGGATTACGAACGTGCGGTAGTTTTTCTCTGTTCTTGAAAATACGAAGATTGATTTTAAGGTAAACATTTAACCCTGTCTAACTGTACTAATTTAAATAATATTTTACCACAGAGTCACAAACACCTGTCCAAGTATATCGAATAATGTTTAAAATGACAATTTCTAGGATACAGTCAGATGAGTATTTTTCATGAAAGATAACGCTTGCTATAAAGGGCCATGAAAAATCCAGGGTAGATCATTTTCGTAAGTATGAAATGAAAGGAAGATTTACTGGCTGGAGTTCATTTCTCAACTCTTCCCTCTCATGAGCAGAGGAGAAAGGATGCTGCAGACATCGATCGCACATTTTGTATAATTTCGAAGAAGACTGATAATCTTAGCTGAAAATAAAATATAAGTATTGGAAATAATTATCGAGACAGAGGGTGGGGGGAAATGGGTATACAACGTGAGTATCACGCGATAGTGTCGCATCCTATGTGAGGAAATGAGATTTCCCATAGTACGGCCAGGTGCTGATATAGTACACTGTGACTGGTTGTTGTGCAAGCAGCCAAAAAGTGTCACACCTGTAGAAGGATTTATAGACAGTGGTGTCATTGTAGTGCGGGGATACTTTTGGTTTTGAAAAGCAAATATCACATGAAAAATCGTTTAGAAATCAGAGTCTTAGCAAATGAAGACAATTCCCTGGGACAGATTGCAGCCTGACATCATCTTTAAAGAAGATTTGCATTCAAAGACTCCGAAAATACGCGAAACCGGTGCTTCTGACAATAAAGGAGGACCAAGGAAGAGAGCCCAAACTCTCAAAAAGTGATGCGGGCACCTCAGGATATTTTCTCCACCTGACAGATGACGAAGAAGCAGGGATGCTGCCAATGACCTGGCCGAGAGCACGAGTTTTCACACTTCTCCAAGAGAAAGGAGATACACGCGAGAGCGAGAAGTGGCCTCAGCGAATGAGCAACGCCGCCCGGAAACTCCTTTGCTGAGAAGAAGCAACCCAACGGAAGGGATGAAATGGGCGACAGAAACGAGGCGAAACAGCGAGATGACCGAACCTTGATGAAGGCGCTTTTTGGGGGGGGCAGGTGGACCCGAGTCTCAACTGTCCAGCAGTAACCGATGGCGGTCTGCTCATAGACGGATCGGTGAGCGGCGTCGTGAAAGTCGGTGTACAACGGCTACGGCGAAGTGTGGAGCGAGGGGATGTCGTCGGAGATTTGCATAAAACCGAAGGTGTACCGACTATCGCCCCATTCCCTTCAGAAATACATCTCATTCGGCAGGGAACCATCTATCAGCATTATTTCCAATGCTGCATATAAAAAGGAACGACCAAACGCCAGCCCTGTTCTTGGTGTGCGCATCGTCTTATAACTGATAACAACAAAGAAGCCCCGACGACCCTGTTTTCGACACTTGCTTTACGACAATCTCATTTTTTGTGTGCGCATCGTCTTATAACTGATAACAACAAAGAAGCCCCGACGACCCTGTTTTCGACACTTGCTTTACGACAATCTCATTTTTTTGTGTGCGCATCGTCTTATAACTGATAACAACAAAGAAGCCCCGACGACCGTTTTCGACACTTGCTTTACGACAATCTCATTTTTTTGTGTGCGCATCGTCTTATAACTGATAACAACAAAGAAGCCCCGACGACCGTTTTCGACAGTTGCTTTACGACAATCTCATTTTTTTGTGTGCGCATCGTCTTATAACTGATAACAACAAAGGAGCCCCGACGACCCTGTTTTTGACACTTGCTTTACGACAATCTCATTTTTTGTGTGCGTATCGTCTTATAACTGATAACAACAAAGAAGCCCCGACGACCCTGTTTTTGACACTTGCTTTACGACAATCTCATTTTCTTTAAAAAACAAAATTTCAAAGCTGAGACGGAAGTTAATCGTTGGGTGGACCTTACTTCACCGCTAAAACCCTGACATATTATGGGAATCTCCTGACTTCTCTTATCCACTCAGGAAAGAAATTAAACCCAATTTATAAATATCAACAGAATGACGGATGATCAAGGAAAACTTAAGATGTTGAGGAGTTTTTATCAACTCTTTAAAATTTGCTGTTTAGATGCAAGTGAAATAAGGCGGCTAATAGCGACTGAAAAACCAAACGAACAATGATACAGTTACGAAATAGCGTCCAGGTAAGGTTAGTTCTATGGAGCGAGCCTTCTGCCTCCCAGCTGAACGCTCAGAAATTGGGAGTAATAATAATATCAATAAACACAGCGATTATTATGTAAGCTATTGTTAAATCTAATGAAAAATATGATTGATTACACGTTTCATCTAAATACCTCCTGTTATTAATTATGAGAATGAAAACAAGAACAGACCGGATATTGGCCGGTAATCAATGCTCCCCTAACTTGTACTGGATTCTCGTTACTGATGCAGCAGATGGGAGCTGATAGGTCACCAAAAAGATCGCTCGGTTGCTGGTTTTGGAAGATTTTGAGATCTTAATGATCATCAATTATAACAAGAGACTTTGATCTAAAGCTAGTCGTAAACAGATGAATGATGGACAAACACCGTCATTAAAGCAACTTTACATCCTACTGTTGAAGAAAGAAATCTAGAAAATCGAAAATCAGATCGCTAAAGGAGATCTGTAATAAATTCTTTGTTGTGCACCAGATCTCTGTGATGCCCGCTCGCTTCATGTCATTAAGATGACGGCCGCGTTTCGCAATGTAGGAAAATTGACGGCCTCCTGTAAACCATTATTTGATGCAGAGGCTAGTGTTAAAATACATAAATAATTCTGAAAATATTTCTGTTCGTTTACTTAAACATGGTTAAGTGGAAGTATATAATGTATTTTGTATCAGGGTGGCTAAAATTTCATGAGATCCTGATTTCAGCGAGTGTTCATAGTGGGCCAGCCAACAGCAACCGCAAGAATCTAACAAAGTGAAAGTAGCCGAATGTCATTAACCGACAGATAGCACGGTGATCAATTTTGCGGCACATCGCATTAAGAGTATGAAAAAAGCGAAAGTAGTAAGACATGAACTTTGGTGAGAGTGGCGGGTGTTGGAGACCATCATTTCTTATGTTCCTGAAAGAATTCTTTGTTGCCTAAGCTGTTGGAGGATATTTCGTGCTAACATCAAGAGTGCAGCTGCATACGAATGATCGATTCAGCTCTGGCTACACCAGAGTAAAGCTGTTTCACAGACAAAGACTTCGATGATTGGTCATATTAGGTTTCCTTAACACGTTCGATATTTTAGTGAACGAATAAAGGTTGCAAGTTTCCATGGCACGCGGGACATCTACTTGTATTGCACTTTCATGTCCACTCGTGAATATTACTAACACTTAGAGCAGCGAGACACGTGACACACAAACTTTCTCGTATTGTACAACTACGTGAAGGGAGTTAATCCACTATTTCGCTATAGCTTTACAAGTCGCACGACGGGCACGTCATTTCCTGTACTACCCACAGTGCCCTGCGCTTCAGTCATGTTAAATTCTGGTAGCGTTGTCAAAGCAACGATCGGTAACTCCATCCTGTTAAAACCAGTATCTCAGTAGGCGAGTTCTCGAAGGGTGAGAAAAACAGAGAGACATAAATCTGAATCAGCCCCGACGGCGTGACGCACTCCGGCCGGCCGAGCTTCATCTCTCCCGTCGAAGCCTTTGACAAGGTTCACATTTTGTCGCTTCTATGACCGTGGCCAGCAGCATCTGTTTCGTTCAGGGCTCCGAATACGACATCCATCCTGGGGTTCCATGTGAGGTTAATCTTGAAGTATTGAGAGACTGGTTTCCGGTGGTATTTCAATTACACACCAGGGGGCTGCGACACGGACGCTCGGCATGCCCACTGATTGCCGATGCCAAGCACATCCGGAAAATGATAGCCTTTTTCTTTTGAGAAGAACTTTTTTCTTTTTTTTTTTGCAAATCAGAAGAACAACAACTTTTAACAGTCTTGCCGAACGAACGTCCAAACGTTTATTATTTTATTAATATGGATTTCATGTAACTGATGTCAGATTACTGTCAGGTAAAAACCCTCGGCTATAAATGTTCGTTGGAAACTTTGGAAAAAATATCTTTTAGAAAAACACGGATTTGTTTGTTCATGCGAACTGTTTACTTATTATGGATTGTGAACTAATTATTGCTTTACTTTAAGGTGAAACCTAATTATACATAGTGGACGTATCGATCAGAAGAAAAATGGGAGGGAAGTCAGGATGGTTGGATAGATGTAAATAAAGCAATCACGAACAGAGTCTTAGCGTCGTGGGGCATTCACACATCGATCCTTGATCCACATGCGAACGGAACAACGATAGCTTTATAAGTATTGAGTTTACATTTTGGTGCCTTGTGAAAATTGAAAAGAACTCGTGTCGTTTTGGTGCGGAAGAGAAAATGACACATGTTTGAGAATAATAAACACGTATGGATCTTTAAGAAACCGATGGGTTTGAATGCGGTACATAGTCGAAATATCCAAAGTTCCACTAAGGTTTTAAGTGAAGTGGTCTTGTGCTGCTACCATTATACATTAACTGGCATCGCTAGCTCTTGGCGATGTTGCGTTAGACGTAGTCGATCTCTCCCTTTTCTGCGTGACACATGAAAGAATATAATGGAAACTTTCGGCTTTCATATACAGCCTGGATAATTAACTAATTTGCTTGAACTGACTGCAGAGAGAGAGAGAGAGAGAGAGAGAGAGAGAGAGAGAGATTAAGAAAGAGAGAGAGATGAAGAACGAGAGAGAGATGAAGAACGAGAGAGAGATTAAGAAAGAGAGAGAGATTAAGAGAGAGAGAGATTAAGAAAGAGAGAGAGATGAAGAGAGAGAGATTAAGAGAGAGAGAGAGATTAAGAGAGAAAGAAAGAGAGAGAGAGATGAAGAGAGAGAGATTAAGAAAGAGAGAGATTAAGAGAGAGAGAGTAGGCGGATTTTTTAAAAAAGACACATCGTGTTAATACCACCTCGTCATCGATCCCACAGATTATCGCAAACACCCTGCCCACCATTGTCATAGAGCCGGCAGTGAAAGAAGTTCTAAGCATTGTCAGGAATGGATTGCTCAGGCGACTGAAATTTTAAACGACGTTTCTTACACGTGACGTATTTAATATATCATTTTTAAGTGGACAGTATTTACTGTTTCATGAAAAATCCGGAATACGTTACACTAAATGCTTTTTAAGAAGAAATCTGACAGTCTCCTTTTATTAAGCATTTTATATTTGGGAAGCGAGAAATTATTTTTTTAAATGTAGTAATAAAATTAGACTAAAAAAATCTTCATAATGTTTTTTTTTTTTGATAAACACCGACGAAATGGTGTTTCAATAGGAACGAATTAACTCTGAAAAAATCGGTTAATGAATTTATAGGGAGTATAAATCTAATTTCTACGTCCTGTTTTGTGTATCATTTGTCGAAGCTGCTGGAATTATATTAACCAGAATTTAAATTAGAGAATATTAAGAACCGCAATAAACCTTTCTTGAGCGCATCGATCCAGGTTTTCGTTCACCCATTTATGGAATTCGATACATTGCGATCATATTTTTTAAAAATAATGATAAATTTAGCAGAATATTATATATAAAGGGCGAGAAAAGTGGGTTTTATAAATGTAATTATGAAGAGAATATTAATAGATTTAGTTATTGTTTTACTAATGAAAACTTTGTTTCTTTTGCTTAAGAAATAAATGGCAAGCAGTGAAAGTGAAAGTAGAGACGTTAAGGTGCCTTTGGTGTGTTATCGTGGGATTTTAGAAAAAAGGTAATATTGGTTCATTAGATTGGAATAAATGTGAAAAAGAATCAGTCCGGCTAAGACAACTTTGAATAGCGAAAATCGAAATAGATTTTTAATTCGATAATCTATTGATGGGGAAAAGGTGTCCTATCCACCAACCCTTGTTTTGCTTATAATCCCTTTTCGGCGCCAGTGTCGAAGCGAATAAAAGGGGGAACCATCCGGGTGCCATTCGCGTGACCAGACACCGACCAACGGAAGCGGCTGCTGGTCCGAGGTGCGGCATAAGCAGAGAGTCCGCATCTCTGTTTGGAACGTGGAAGGAACCGACCGACTGGTAAAGAAGAACCCGAAGGCCCGATGCGGTTGGAAGACACCAAGTCGAGGCGCCGACGACCCCCCCCGACGGGTTCTCAACCAATGGGGCATTACGATGACGCTCCTGCCCGGCCAACCGAGTACGCACGCGAGCTATGGCGGCGTACTGTTCATAAAATAATCCGCTGGAAAAGCTCGGAAACGCCTAGAAGGGAGCAAGCAACCCCCAAACCAAGTACTGGTATCGCTGTAGCGGAGGTGGAGGGGTATGGGATTTTTTGTACGATCCGGACCCCCTGTGAAGTTGCTCAGTAATATCTGAACAGCAAATGGGCATTAATAGGGGCGAAGAACTCTACCCACTCCCTTACAGGCGGTGTGGTGCCATGCTTTACCACAGGTCGACTACCCAGCGGATATAATTAAGGCATCGCCTACTACTAGTAGTGCCATCTACCGGTTGTTAGTTTAATAAGACTTCCCTAATGAGCTTTAGAAGGGAAATAGCGAATCATGCATTAGGTACTTATCCTAAAATTGGAATTTTCTGCTCTATAAACCAAAAAAAGGCGAACGTATGGACTGCAAGCCAGACTTTAGTCAGTAAAGATCGTGCAGTATCTGCCCTGACCACAGAAACACACACATTAAAAAAAATAAGAAAACAAAAGTTTTAAGTTTAGACGATTAAACAGTAAAATATCTTCTAACTCAGGTAGCTGCTATAACTGGGTAATTTTTCTTTGGCGGCTAAAATCATCAACAGCTGGTGCAATTGGGGTGTAAAAGCAGTTCTCACCCGAGCTGGTCGATGCTTAACCCCTTCATGACCAGAAGAAAGCATAAAGCGAAAACATTTTGAAAGACACGCACGAGGCATTTTGATTTGTAAAACTGTCATGGCACTAACCACGCGCCGTCTGACAGTGGATGACGACAGGGACTTTCACCTGCGCTAATTTTAACTCCAAATTAAAGGGACTTCCTCTATCTGAATCTCTGCTAACGGCTTAAAAAGTTGTGGTTTATATATAATTTCGTGATTCGTGGGAGGGGCAGTCTGTGAGAAGCGGACGTAAACACGTGGAAAACGAGGTGATGACCTGAAACATCTTTTTAAGGAATCAATACTTTACTTATCTGATTATCATTTAGCTACGAGGCTTTATAAATTCGGGAATATGTGAGAAAACTAATCTTTAACGAATTAGTGGATCCAGACAGCGCGACTGGTGCTGGTAGCACACGACGACGAACCGCCGATACGCTGTGGGAACGTGTGGCTAGACTTCCCGACTTTAGCCTCGGTGAATCTTCTGAAATCTAAATCAACCTTGTGAACGTGCACACAACACTTGGTTGTCAAAGCGGCGAGTGGGAATCTTTAAGAGGATTGCACAGGTTTGTCAATAACAGCTCCCGAATAGCGGAACTCCAAGAAAAATAGATCCGATTCGGCGAGCGTCCAGATGTATCTTCACTTCTTTAAAGACTAACACAAAAAGACAGATGATGGCAGTTATGTGAAGTGTGTCGCATGGCGTATTTAATGTCGGGTAGATATCATGTAAAGCCAGCCTCTCCGTCAGTTACAGCAATTGTCACAGGTCAAGTTCCGTCCACCAGGTGATCTCTTAAAATCAGAAAGGAAGAACATGGCACCAAACCGGAAATAGACTATCTCTTGACTGTCAAGCTTCGGTGCAGTGAGGAAATCCGGAGTAGATTTTAGGCCGAAAGAAACAGCTAAATAACCTAAGCAGTGACTTTTGGAACCTTTCAGGGGGGAATGAATAATTTATTATTATTCAGATTAATGTAAACCGTCCAAAGATGATGATAAACATTTTGTTTTCCATAGACCAAATACATTAATTGCACAAGTTTCTCCATTTATACACACACACGCGATTAAATATTTATATTTGTTATATCTATCGATTCAAATATTATTAATGTTGCTTTAGCGACACCAATATAGATTTGGTTAGCCATTGTTATACTCGATGGAGGGGCCGAGAGGAAAGAAGGCGGGCTCATCTACATACTGAACAATGCGATTTTCCACATAAAATAACAATAGATTTTAAAATCCCCGACCGCGCCCTACGACAGAACAGTTCACATGCAAAATATGGCAATTAAAAAAAATATATATAGCTAGTCATACACAATTGTTTCCAAATTTTAAAACCAATTAAACTTTTGATGCCTCATTAAAGAGAGGCATTCTTCCGGGAAAGTATGTAAATTTAAAATGTAGTAGACCTTGTTTCGTGACCCCGTAGCCAATGTGTAGCTGGAGCCGTTAGCTTCTGCAGCCCAGTGTAGTAAAATGTCCTTGACGAGTCATTCAAGATTTAGACTGAGGGGATAGAACCAGCTGCCGGTTCTCTTTGGCAGAACCCCCCCTTTTTTTTGGAGGGTTTTAAGGATTCTTTTCGCGTCAAAAAGGGGGGAACAGTACCGCCTGCCACTTTAATTGTCTGTTGTAATCGTCATTACTTTATTATCAGTCACTTGTACATGTTGTGTATCATTGCTTGTGTTCTTGACATCTCTCTCCGAGTATCATCTCTATCATCTCC
The DNA here is from genome assembly GCA_018389105.1 of Nautilus pompilius. NCBI lineage: Eukaryota > Metazoa > Mollusca > Cephalopoda > Nautilida > Nautilidae > Nautilus > Nautilus pompilius. The sequence goes on along the minus strand of JACATO010001371.1, from coordinate 41,691 downwards.
ATCACTATTTCTCTTACCTCCCTCATTTAAAAATAAGGAAAGATCGAGGACATTTCGGCTCCAGATTTATGTCGGTTTTAAAGCAGGCAATTAAATTTAATACAGACCACGAACAACTAAAGTGTCAGGTCCAAGGGACCAATTCCGAACCCTGACGTAGTACTGTTTATTTCACCAGCTGGTCGTGGAAGTTTACCCACTTTAAAAATGAAAGGTTCTGCGGTGGGACTCGGGTAAGGGCTGCCGAGGGGGGGGGGGTCGAGACGTCCTATTTTCCTGTCGCTCGCGAGAAACCAGTAAATCAGTGCGCGATGAGTTAAAACGTGCGTCAAAGGAAGTAAGGGCCTCTGAGGGTTCAAGACCAGTAGAATCTAAAAATAGAAACATCTGTTATAAATTTTTACCTTTTTTGTCAAAAAGGTTTTCATCAGGATCAAAACCCTAATGACGGGCACAGTTTACAGGTAGGCTGAATTTGAATGATGTATGTTTGCAATTATATTACAATAGAGCATCAAGAGTATTTCTCTACGACAAATTCATCTAGCCAACGTGACGGACGGTGTGTCTCATCACTCTTCCGCTAGGCCCACCATCCTGAGAAGCCCTGTGAACAATGGGCCAAAACCCGCTAAAGGATAACACGCAGGTGAGGGGTCCATCGTCGGTAGCTCGAGTGGATTTGAGAGTGAAGACAAAGCCTTTCGTCGAAACCGTCGACGACACAGAACTCCGCGCTTTTTATTAGCGTCGGAAGGAAATCCCTCAACTACTCGTGTCCTAGGCTTAGATTGGGAAGTTAATCAACGCAGAAGTCCGTGTATCCAAGGAGTATCGCGCGTCCCAAGAAATTCCGCCGTTTCTTTTCTATCGTTTGGTGCGGTTGGTGAAGTCGTATGAAGATTGACAATCGGTGGCCTGAGAAATAGTTCTGCTTCAGACAGTAGCGGGAAAGAGCCAATGGCCCCCTCTTCCAACGACCCCCGATTTGCCACCACGACGGCCCTGGGAGTTCTTCGACGTAACCTACAAACCTTTTAGGGAAAACTGTTCATTGTGAGACGGCGGATTTTTTAAACGAAGATGGCAGCCTGCAATTACAAACTTCTTCCCAGACCTTAAACTTGGAGATTCAAAGAAAGCGGTCGGATGTCGCATCCTCCGGTATTATCCGAGTGTATAATTTCATTTTGAGACCCGGGATTGTACAAGGGCCGCAGAAAGGGAGACCGTGTGGTACCAGAACAACAGCCGGCGGAAAACGGGCGAGCGCACTACGACAAGCAAATGTAACAATCAAGCCGACAAGGAATCAACACGGATATCCAAAACAAACATGTGGAACCGGTCGTTGCGAAAGAATTCCACGGTTCTTGGGTAGACATTGAGTGTAGTAGTCTGGATCCATTTGGGGGCCAAACTATAGCCGCATACATGACAAGCAAGTTCGCTACGACAACCAACTTCTATGAAGTAGTACGGACAAATTAATTGGGGAAATGGCCGACGTTAACAGTTTATTTAACTCATTCGAACACTGCAGTCAACCAAAATCCAATCCGATCTTTTTCTGTAAAGCACGCTGCTTTGTTTGCTGTATTTATACAGTCGCTGAATTTACTTTCATTATTAATCTATACGCATAACTGTTCGTTTATATTAGGAAACACTGTCGCTCCTGAGATTTCCCTTTTCTGTTGTAAAGCTGATGTAATATATAATATAATTAAACTTTACAAATTTGTACTCAAATGAAAATGAAATACTTGTTTCTGCGTCAACAGAATTTTACCTCCAAATTTTTACATTAACCTGCATAATTTATTGATGCTGCTATAAATCCACGGTCGAGGCTTGATCTTCAGTTTTACTGCTCAAGTCAGTTTAGTTCCCATATGGAAATCAGAACAACGAGAGAAGGTGCACTGCCGCGTGATTTTATATATAAGGCCTCTGCATCAGTGGGAAATACCCGGATACAAGCGGCGGGCACCGGAAACAGCGAATCGGGATTGCGTTTTGCACTTCCGTTCATTTTCCGACCAAATACGACGTGGGTTTCTATCAAAACACACGCACGCGCTCCTAAAACAATCGGCGAGTAAGAAAGAAGTCTTCAGCCACCCTGCCAAACGAGAACCGCTAGTTTCCAGTTAAAATTGGCCATGTTGTCGCTTCGCAGCGAGAGCTGTCTACCTGTAGTTTGTTCAGGTGGTGAGGGGACTCTGCTCGTCCTTGGCACGTGACCGCTCTCTCTCTCTCTCTCTCTTTCTTCTGACGTCACCTGTCTCTCTCTGTACTGACGTCATCTCCCTCTGTAATGACGTCTCTCGCTCTCTCTCTCTCTCTTTTTCTTCTCTCTCTCTGTTGTCTCTCTCTCTGTCTCTCTCTGTGTACTTACATCCTCTCTGTCTGTGTGTGTACTGACGTCATATCTCTCTCTCTCTCTCTCTTTCTTCTGACGTCACCTGTCTTTCTCTGTATTGACGTCATCTCCCTCTGTAATGATGTCTCTCTCTCTCTCCTCTCTCCTCTCTCTCTCTCTCTCTCTCTCTCTCTCTCTCTCTCTCTCCTCTCTCTCTCTCTCTCCTGACGTCACCTGTCTCTCTCTGCTGACTTCACCTGTCTCTCTCTGTACTGACGTCTCTCTCTCTCTCTCTCTCTCTCTCTCTCTCTCTCTCTAAAATGGGAGGGTGTGTGTGTGTTGTCGATCTTGTTGCTATAATCATTCTGCTGTCGAGGTGTTTGCTCTCAGAAGCTCCATCATCAGAAAGGTCATATTTCGCAATTAATACTATAAAATGTAATAAAAACACCATTAATACCATAAACAGCACTTCCGTTTTAAGGTCAGCTGTACACACAGCTGGGCGGCATAATAGCGGCCATTGGCGCTGTCGCTGCCCCAACAAAAAATCTTTCTGGGTTCCGTAGACGATACCAAACAGTTTTGGATCGGTTAGACGAGCGCCATCACCAGCCTTAGTTTTTCTATGGAAACCGGGGACCGATGACAAAGGTCTATTTCTGGATACCTTATGGGGAAACTGGTAAAACAAACAAACGTTGTAAATACTAATTCACACAGAACATCTACTTTCATTGAGTTACTGATTATATAGACCCCTCTCGTTTCCCTTTCACTAAAAAAAAAAAGAATAGTCTTATTTACATCCGAATTTATGGGAACATTTAAAATGTAACTTTCGTACGCAAAACCGTTTAAATCTTTCAGCGTTCGAACCGGGGACTTCCACCGTCATCTGTTGACAGCTGCAGACGTGGCGGAAGTCGTCGATAAGTTTGCACACTGTGGAACCGTGATCTATACTGTTCATTAGATGAACGAAATCAATTTACGCGTCTAGTCAGCTTTAATTAAAAGTTGTCCCTTCTCGAGCCAGCAGAAGTGAAATATCCGCGTACAGAGTTAATATAAGATTCAAGCTCATGCCAGCGTCTTTTACCTTTCCTCTTATTGGAATTTAGTTCTTTGGTTGATAATTAACTTTGTTTATTCCGACCGGTTTCTCTTTCTTTCTCCTTAAACGTAAATCTGCTTTTCCATTTTTTTTTTTTTTGTAAAAAATATCTAAATATCGTTTTTGGTAAAATCTTTTGGTTACTAGGAACTTTGGACGTCTTTTATCTTAATCGAGACTTATTGATATGTACCCTTTAATGGAGGTAATAAAACGAGTCTAAGTATTCATTTAAATCAACTTTATTTCCATTTTTTACGAATTACTTGAAGATTCTTGATCAGCTGATGCGGAGAGAGGGTCAGAGGTCCGTTTTATATGTTATGATGCTGCTTTCCTCTGTCAGGTTTATCCGTGTTCTGAGAAAATGGAGCTTTCACCTAGGCATAAAGTAAGCTCGCTCTCAGGTAGACGCAGTCATGTATCTTTTTACTGAACGTTCACCTGACGGGATACCTGTTCAAATTAAAATGCAAAGCAACAAAGAGCCAGGTTACACAATTCAGACAACAAACTTTTGCCAGCTCTATAGTCGCGCGGAGCGGATTAGTTTGGCCTTTAAATACTCGGGGTGGAGAGATTTTAATCACGAAAATACATTAAATCCCTCAGGGTCTCTCCGAAGACGAAGGCAGGCGGTGTTTTTAATGGCTTTTCAGGTGATTTAATCCTGTTTCAATGCCATTTTCTATCAGAAATTACAGAGCTCTTAAATATCTCCCTTTCATCGTTAAATTCTAGAGGGGAGGAAGGTTACTAATTTTGATGCGCATGACTTTTATCCGAGTAAACTGCTTGTTCACATAGATGGAAAAGAGTGATCTTCGCCTGTTCTTGGACAAAAGAACCCTTTGAAGTGACATTTACCGTATTCTACGTTGGCGTGTCTAGTGAAAGCGACGGAAAGCGTCTTTGGGTTTGTCTTTTTTTTTTTCTTTAATGCAAATTCTTAGCGCAAAGTGGCATTACAGGGGTTGAGTCTTGGTAAACCAAAGCAAGCGCCGCCATCGTGTCTTATAACCCGGCCAGCAGAGTCTGGAAGCAAGAGCGGCCCGGCCTAGATCTCCGTAACGTTCCAAACTCTTTCGAGAGCAAGTGTAGTTGCAGGTAACTATGAAATAACATAAGTTTTTTTTTTTAAAAAGTGAATAGTTGTTAATATACGTATAATTATTACTCGCTAATAAATGAGCTAATTAAGCGGTTTTAAAATATGCAAATTTTCGCCTGTTTTAGAAATAGATTTTAAAAAAAAATGCCATTATTTTGCAAAACCAATCCGTATTGAAATTCACGCATACACAGTTATGGTTTTTCTGTACTCAAGAGATGACAGCACGCCCCGCTCTCCTTCCGCAACATTCCCCAAATTAGAGGAAGTGTCGGCGGCTGATAATTCATACGCGGGTGATTTCGGCACCAAAATAAAACACGCACAACCCAAGAGCAGTTTCTGGCGATTCCGAAGGCAGGAAAGCTGTTGACGGCGTTGTGACCTTTTAATGGGGGTTACAGAAGAACGCTAGCGACACGACGGTGGCAGTATGGCGTCGAAGTCGGGATCCGAGACGGCTCCACCATCGGTGCCGAAAAGAGAGAAGAGGTCGATCTTCCTGCATTATGGGCTGGCTCGTGGCGTCACTCCACTCAACGAGCAGAGGCTGGAGTATCGTCACGCATAAGGTTTTGCTCTTGGAAGGGTATAATATGGCGAGGTGTCTGTCCCGAAGAAATACGATTACGGATAAAACGATACAAAATGTTTCTCCAGTGTTAGACAGACAGGATTTTAAGCAAATTTTGACACCTTTTTAGGTGATATAGTTAAAACTAAATCCAGTGTCTCCTGGTTGCAGGAACTCTTTCTCAGTAGTTGGCAAAAAATAATCTAAATTCGCCCAGTGGAACAGATGGAAACACTGTAATTTAGATTCTGCTAAATTAAAATTTCAACTTAGAGTTGGGAGATTAATCATAGGTACTATTAAAGTAAAACTGATCAAAGAAAGGTCCTGATCGCTTCTGTTTATGCACTCATCATTTCGATGAAGGTCAGAATTATTTCAGCAACTCAAATTAGTTTTAAATGAGAAAGTAGGTTCTTTCCCTGAAGACGTGGGTTATGTGATAACTGATATTGCATTACTGATCATGAATTAACTAGACAAGATCCAAACACTAATCATAAAGATAATCTATGCAAAATAGTGCAGCTGCAAACACTATGTTCGCAACTTGGATTTCTAGATATATTTAGAAATAAACACCCCAAAAACCAGGTTACACACCCATTACTCAAATAATTACAGATGATGCAACGATTGGAATAGACAGAGCATACGCCAGTTCTACACTCGGGGATATCCTCTAGGAGAGTCACTCTGCGATCTCCTGAAGTGATCACATCCAGGTAAGGGTTACTTTTAGTGTTCGAACAGCGGCCAGAAGTCCTGGAACTTGGAAGCTCATCAATATTATGTAGAGAGCATCCAATCTTTCTATGGAGACTAGAGAACACAAATAAATGGGTTCCAGAATTCGTTAGAATGGTGAGACACAGAAAGAATAATGCGAAAGAAAATCAGCATGGAATAGTGTCAGGTGTGTAGCATTTACAGGTAGCATCGAAGAATGACCTTAAAACTAATCAGCGTGGAATGAGGCTCTCCGAACGTAGACAGAATCTACGCCATTAAAAGAGAGTTAGCTGAATGAAATAGCTCTAAGGCAGAAGACGCTAACGTAAGAGCCAGAGCACAGCAAATCAGTGAGAAAGAATGTATCAGTGTCTTTTGTGGACTAGAAAAGTACAAGGCGGAAGGTAAAGTAATGTCTAGCCTGAAAAATAAAGATGGCGGCATCATAACTGATATAGAAAACGTCATTAGGGACAAGGCTTGGCGTTATAAACAGCTCTACACGAGCACTCGTCGTCGAGCGCAGGAGACTTCTTTGGGAAATAGATAGTAAACTAGGCCTCGGTAGGAGCCGAGCTTTGTGAACGCCTCATAAGCGCAATGAAATAAATGATGCCATCAGGGAACTAACTAACAACAGATTCCCTGAGAACGAGGGCCTTACAATAGAGTTCTCTAAAGGGTTTGGACATTTAGCCGTAGTCAATCGTGCGTTTGACCAATGGGCTCTCCCTTAGCCAGCGCGTTTCCACTGTCACCCTACTGTCTAAAAGAAGTGGCAGGAGATGTCTAGATGGTTGGAGACCTATTAAAATCATTATCGAGAACCAAGCCTGCTCAGGTCGAAACGTGCCATTGCGGACTCTCCAAGTGGTCAGTGATATTCTGCGTAAGATAGACACAGGAGACTCTACAACCGTCATGCTACCCGTCGATCAGATGAAAGCGTTTGATAGGGTAGACTCTTCTGTTTAGGAGACCTAAAGGGTTTGGGTTCGGGAAATAGTTTATTAGCTAGGTGAAGTCACGTTACACCGATATACAGGCAAGAATCATTCGGAACAACTTCTCGTGGAATACGGCGGGTTTCGCTCGTGGCGGTCGCAGACCTCGTCGGCCTGTACGATTGGGGCTGAAGAGAGAATTTTAAGGATACCGATAACCGCTGACTTAGATTCTGGACACACACATAATAGTACACCAAGGACCTCACGACCACACTACGGGGCACGAAGAGTGTTCCAGCTGCTTTTAACAAAATAAAGCAGCACGAGGAGGTATCTGGTGCCCGAATTAAGTAAAGGAAAAAGAAGGGAACGTGGCTGGGCTCTCTCTCCGAAAAAGAGCTTCCCCAACCCTCACTGTTTTGGTATTAGATAGGATAAGGACAAGAATAAAAAATTCTGCGTATAGTTTTCCCCTATGTTAGCCACATGAACGTAGAGGACTGGGAAAAAACCAGTTGAAAATCTGCAAAGTGAGTTAAAGGGGGCTAACGAGTCTATCTAAGCTATGTAGGTGAGGAAACGGTAATTAATAGGTCGGTCACTGCCCAATCTCAGCATAATCTTAGCAGTCTCCACGAAACTGGTACAGAGGTTTACATCTTCGTTTAGCGTTCGTCCCAGGATTCGAGCCCCGTCCGCTGTCGGGGGGGGGGTCGGTCACCGGATGGTGGTCTTAAACAAAACCTCTCCCTCTGACACGAACTCTGGTAAAATATCCATCGCTTGGACAGCTGCTCATCAATAAAACCTAACGGATTTCTTCAGAGTCTGGACGACACCGTAATCCTCGCCGTCTTTACCTGTTCGCAGCGTAAATACCTGTAGGAACCCGGTCCAAATTTCGATCCAAGATGTTAAAAGTAGTCAGCTCAGACGTAAGTCTGTACCGGTTTCGCTGCCCACAATCAACCCGACCGTCTTTCGAAATTCCCGGCCTTTTCTGCTCGTAGTAGCCGCGGGGCGGCAGAAATCCACTCCAACCGAGTTAATGTCCTGAAGATGCTCGCTGCGTCACCTACGGGGGAGAGAGAGAGACAGAATGCGATCATGAGCCCCAGCGCCACCGACAGGAAGCAGCTTTCGTGTACACGGTGAATTAACCACACTTTAAATCACCCGCGGGGCAAATGCAGTTATGCACCTTTAGACGAGCTTCAGAAACCACTCGGCCTAGGACGGGCTCATCCATCGGCAACATGGCGACCGGTTCGAGTAAAAAGATCGATATGGCGCCTCACGGAAGCAGGTCGACCGATTTGTCTTTGTCAGCTAAAATTGTTGATTTTCTGCTCCATCTCACGGAGACAGAGAGAAAAGTCAGCACCTGGATAGACCGCTCCCCCTCCCCTCCCAGGGAAGGGGTTTAGGTGACCGGGTAAGGCTGACTCGTAATCGATTATTACGACTTGGAGCCGATCTAGCTACGTCGAGCACCTGCACGTCACAGTGAGAACTTCACAGATCCACTGAAACGTAAGTGCGCGCTATACAGCCACACACGTCACGTGCGCGGAAAATAAGAGCGTAATGAGAGAAGGAAGAGGCTGAGGCCGGTTTACACGGGTGCGGAGCTGAGTATTAACGGTAAACATTCTGCGGAAGTGATAAAGTGGACATCACCAGGTATGAAAAGTAATACCGTTTATTTCCGCTCGGCGGCAGCTTTCCGACTACGAATTCCCCACGCGCTCGTCTGCCATGCACACCGGTAGATCGCAGGCCTATCCACGGCTTTCGCCGTTCTCGCAGACGACAACGGGAAGCTGGTGTGGGCGCATGCGCCGTTCTACGGAAACTCTGAGTTAAAACTTTGACTTCTCTTTCACGCCCCGCGTCCTGACCCCGTTAATTCCGGAAGTGGTTCTGTCCGCGTACTTTGAACTTGATTCCGGTAGCCACTGTTTCAAGCAAATTTATTCAGAAATCCTGAATTATTATTATTATTATTATTATTAGATTATTATTATTATTATAATTATTAATTATTATTAATTTTATTATTATTATTATTATTATTATTATTATTATTAAAAAAATTTAATTTGGTTATATTTAAAATGAATTAAAATTATTTTTCATACCTAATCGAAGTTTGTTAAGACAATGCGCAGTAATTACAGAAGAATTCAGATATAATTGAAAACAGTCTCTTATTCTTAAGATTTTTCGTGTGTACAAGGTGCGCCACGGAAGGATTCCTGTAACTCTTAGTGTGTTCAGGGAAGTTTCCATAGGTGGCGCTGATAAACCGCCAAGCGTTTTAAAGATTTCAGATGGGGTTGAGGAAAAGCATACTACTTACCTAATGCAGAGGTCCAGCTACCTGATATCTCAGTGTTCACAACCCAGAACATTACAAACACAAGTCTTTATTCCCCTGGCTTAATTTCTCTTCCAGATCATGTTAATGCAGGATAAAAGCCATCTCTCTCTCCCTCTCCCTGTACTGACGTCTCTCTCCTCGCTCTCTCTCTCTCTCCTCTCTCTCTCCTCTCTCTCTCTCTCTCTCTCTCTCTCTCTCTCGCTCTCTCTCTCATGTCAGGCGGCAGCTGAAACCCTAACACATTTGTCTCTCTCCCCTCCCCATCAACCCAACACAGGTATCTCGCGTGCCATAGATCCTCTGCAGCCGAGTGCGCGTAGATACCGTTGGACAGTTCTACGACTCGCTTCTCTTGACGGCGAGTGCAGACGTGATGTTACCTTTCCAGGTCGTTTCCCACCATCCCCCCCTACAAACCCGGAACAGTGACATTCGTCTCGCTAAACTTTGTGATAAAATTGTTTGGCTACGGATCTCCGATAAAACAAAATGTCGAAAATCTTTGGCAGACTCTGGCCACGGGACTAATTAGAACGGCAGAGCACTCGCTGTGTGTAGGATTTGTGACGTCTTATAATTAATTTATAAAATAAAAAAAAAAAAATGTTTTTTCGAAACAAATGCGTGTTAATAAAACAATGAACCGAAAGAATTTCTTCCTGTACCAATATTGCTTTTGGCATTTAATTAGTATTACAACATGGAGTTATTGATCAAAGTTGAAAAAAAAAAACGTATTCTTCCTTATTAATACAATTATTAATATTTATATTTTCATTTTGCTTTTGTAATTTTTTTTAATATTTAAATAATTACATTGCTTGGAGTTATCTCCGGTAGAATGCAAACAGCTTTCTTATAGGTAAAAAAATCAGGGTATACGACCTGCTTTATAAATATAATTCTGATTTAAAAAAAAAATCTTTTGGATCCAATTATCGCTGTTTAGGGAAGTTTTATTGATTGCTCTTGGAATCATGGCCAGGCAAAGATAGCAATGGCATTGGTAAGAATGAAATAAATTGAGACGATCATGATATAATGATAAAGCTTCTTGGAAATATACTCAGCTACAGCTGAATTTTGCATTGAATCATGGGTAATGTGATAATTAAAGATGAATAATGTGAATTTAAAGAAAAACAAAATACTTTATGACACAATGTGCGTTCAGAAGTTGCTTCGCTAAAAAATGGTATTAAATTGCTTTAAAATTTAGATATCTGTTTGCTATATGCGAAAATTACTGTGTACAAACGGCTGAAAACTATAGAAGAAAGAAATCATTTCGGGCTCTTAGCTTCTTCCGACTGCAACAATATGTTTTTGACTGGAATGCTACCGTATAGATGGCAGCCAGTGTAGAGCCTGATGATAGCATTATACTTATGTTCTGCTCCTGTGGCTACAAATCCATACTAGAGGACAATCTTAACATTTAACAGGCTATTAATAACTATACAGACTTGTTCATTATTCTCCTTTGTTCGATTCAGGCAATATTTCACTATAGACTTTACTAAAAGCTTGCAATGACGAACATATAAAACCATTAACCTTCGCTAATTGAAATTACACATCGAGTTACGGTTGTGTACATAAGGAACTAGCTACTGTGTTGTATATCCCTGATGTTAAAGAATACCCTTCTGTGTCATAATCACAAAAAGTCAACCAGGATAAGTGGTATCGCATTTGATGTACAGCTATGCATTACGAGTTTCTTTCAGTTAGTTTTATTGCAATTTTTAAAGGAACAATTTGTTATAAGATATATGCAAATTGTAACGAATTCTTTACGAGAATGGATGAAGTAATAACCGTTTTGTATTATTTTTTGCTAAAATCGTTTTCTTATGAAAACATTTGGCAGTTTCTTCCTGTTGTAATCTCCGTAGTGCTGATACTAAAATCCATTACTCGAGTACAGATAAAACATGGCCAAAAATTCATGAAAACTACTTTAAAACAGTTTTTTCTCTACTTTTTTTTACTGAAAATTAATGGAAATCGTGTCTACAAACGAATAAAACGTTTGCTGTACGGTAACTGATATGAATCAAATCGGAAATGCCATATTTTGTATTTATTGGCCTACGTCGTGCGAACCACGAGTTTTTTTTAACCTATCCACCTCGATGTAAGTTAAACACCATTAGATGTTTTCCCGAGTTAACCAATATAAAGACATCGCTCCAAGCAAACATACTTGCGATTGACTGAAATCAAGTTTTTCTTGTGTTATTATCGCACCATCCTCGTGCATTTGGCACCTTCTGATCGTGCACGCGCTTGAGATTGGCTTTGAAAAATTGAAGTATAAAATTGCGATGTGTATAGGCCGCTTTAGGCAGTATAAGTTCTGGGTTCTGCTTGTTTTAAAGTAAGCGAACATGCCGCCTAGATACTGCATAAAAGCCGAGAGTTTTCATATAACTGTGATGTAAGATGATTGGATTTAATGCATAGACAAAGCGAACGAAGCACGTTGACACGAACTATGGTATTGTCAGTTGTCTTGCTGCTTAACATTGTTCACAACATTTAAATAATAGAGTGGTGCAATGGTTCTGTAAAACGATGCCAAGAAAACGCAGAACAGTTATTTTGTGAAATACGTCATAATCTCTTCATCAATGGAACTGCCCCCCCCCCAAATAAAAATCTCTGGATGACAAACAACTAGAACAGTATTCAAGAAACTGGATAATTTGTCACCACGTTATCCGCCCTGTAGGTTTTCATATCAACACAATAGAACTAGACTTAATTGGACCAGCGAGCATTTTAAAGACATGAGGTATATTTTGTTTTGTTTTTTTCAATCAAACGATGGAAGACAGCTGCACTGTATCAGTGGTCAAATGCGATTTTGGTGAAACTGGGGAAATCTTGCTGACATTTTTGATGTAAAATAAAGATGATTTATCATCTTTATAGCATTCTCAACATATATCGTTTAATTTTATGTTGAGATCCTGGGAGATATTTAACAAGGACACACACACCACACGCCGAAGTTTGACTTATAAATAGGATGTAGAAAAAACGTTTTTACTTACTGAAGGCAAAACTCTCCAGATTTTACCTTTTTCTTATCGATGCATGATCGATTACAATGGATAATGAGCAAAAGAAATGCTCGCTCAGCTTCCGGCTCTCACAAACAGGAAGCATATTCCACAAACTGCTAGAATTGCAGTTGAGGAAGTCATGGCGGTTACTACAATTCGCCATCCTATGTTAAAATATAGAAATATTGGAATTCGGCATCAAGTATTAATTACATTTAAAGAGAAACGCTAGTTGATCAAAACTTATAGGAAACAATTGACTTAATCTAATTAGCCAGTTGATTTTATTAGAACTTGCTAATGGGCAAATGGCGGTACACAAGATGGCTGACATTAACATATTGGGGCGAGGCCGCCTAGAGGGACTGTATGCAGCTGGCGCATCGGCTGTACCTGTTCGATATATGACGTCTGATCACACCATCTGGGAGTCAGGACCACCCTCTTAACTCGCAGATTCTGGAGAGGCGAATCCCTACCTCTACAGGGTGGGTGATGGTGCGTAAACGTTTCACGCTCCGGTAGGGTAGTGGTAATTTCGTTATCCCTAAGGGAGGCTGCGAAGTGGGGTCCCCGGAACACGGGCCCTGATGCGGCGAGACTCGGTATTGGACCAACCAGAGAAATCTGAATTAAAGAGACTCTAACCACCGGACATCACTCGCTGATAACTGCGCCATCTTGAACGGTAGGGTCCACATCCGAAAAGAAGCGGCGTAAGAAAAATTAACCGAAGAAAATTAGCATGGGAGATAACTCTTGCTAGCTTTAAATAACATCCACTTTTTGCACTTTGGACATTCTTTGGACTAATAAGCCTGTGCCGGATTAAAGAAAAGCATATAAGGTAAAACGGATCCTCATCCTCTCGCTCTGATCTTCACTCATCTTGTTGAGACAGTGTGAGCTTTCTAAATATGTCAGATGTGCCGGATTAAAGAAAAGCATATAAGGTAAAACGGATCCTCATCCTCTCGCTCTGATCTTCACTCATCTTGTTGAGACAGTGTGAGCTTTCTAAATATGTCAGAATAAATGTGGATGTAATTTTACCTGTTATTGGTATTTCAATGCTATTTGTATATGTTAATTTAAATTTTAAAATAACGAAAAGTTGTTTTGTGTGCAACATTGATCGGATAAGCACTTAAAATATTCTAGTTTTTATTTTATTCAAATTAATTTTTCTTACTGATATAATTTTAACTGCCTAATAATATGTGCTTAGCTCCAAAAAAAAAAAAAAAATGTAGTCAAATAACAAAAAAGGAAATTATATATTGATTAAATATAAGCCTCGATATTTGCCCACTGGGTTTAATTATATATAATACTTCGGCATTAACATTTTTTTATATGCTGAAAGTTTTCCTCTTCAATAGATAGAATGCAAGTTGCGTGGATTATTTTTGTTTCTTTTGGCATCTACGACATCTTGATACAAAATTCTTAGTTTTAACGTAATCTATGGCTTTCCTTTATTGAACTAGATACTGTTTTTCACCAGATAAATAAATAACTGTTATATAGGAAGTAAACAGAGAGTAAGCATTATGCACGAGTAGTCCTTCGTGCTGCTGTTCTTATGTCAGTAAAGATCAGAATCCCGGCCAAGAAAAGGTTGCTTTCGATGGTTATTTCCATCTGACTTCACGAAGCTATAGCGGTGCGGAAAGGCCTCGGTTTATTTGCTGATATCGCATGCAAAATATAATTAGCGATGATGACCAGTTTTATGAAGGACTTATAAGACGAGAGAAAAGGTGGGCTGAAAAATAACTGACAACAGCACACACGAATGTCTGATCGGTCATACTGTTATCCGATAATGTGCCTAGTTTTAAAAGAACAGCGATTAACACATTATATCTGGAACTCTTATGCACTCGCAGCATAAAATTCTAGTTCACTTGGCATTATTAATATAAATATTAGTTTCCTAAGCTTACATTGGACCTTGGAGACGCAATAGAATACCAGAGCGAATTCGTGAACGGTTAATTAAGTAAGATTTTCCTCCGAACTCGAAAGCTTCTCTCTAACTTTGGATCTTATTGTTTTTTTTTAGATCCTGATATGAACGTTTTATCAATTATAGAAATTTTGCTTCGATAGCGATTTAAAATTAGTTTGAACTATTGATGCAATAATGGTATGATTGTGATCTCTTCTGCAATTTCAGAAAAGAGAAGAGATTAGTGAAGCATCTTTATAACACACATTTTTAAAATTTAAGATTTTTCCTAGCAATTTATGTGAGAGAGACAGTCTCTTTAATAGTAAAACAAGGTTGAAAACAACTGTAATAAACGTAAGCATTTTTATAGCAAAGCAGCAGAATTTTTTTGGATGGGAGAAGGTGTTCACTGATGACGAACGTGTTTTGTTGATGATGTAGTGCTGCCATGACTGCATGCAAATATAAGATGTTGGTGGCGCCGTATTTGCGTCCAGATTTTGCTATAAAAGAGCCATGAATTTGTTACATGTTTAACTGAAATACTCAAATCTGCCACTCCAAAAATAGGCAGAAAGAGAAACAAAAAAGTTAATTTCTATTAAAATAAAGTAATTTTAGCTGAGAAAAGGGCGTCTGACTGTCAAGAAAGAAAAAAAAAACGGACTGGCTCAGCAACATCTTTTTTCTGAACCATTTGAAACGTAGAGAGAAAGGTTTTGTTTCCTTCCAAGCAACTGTCAGTAAGACAGACAGATCCAAGCCGGTGGTTTATCGGCAGACAGCTCCTCCTTCTATTACTTTTCTCGCTCCTAGATCTCGACGTACACCAGTTCTGTGGTTCGTTGTAAGCATCGTTTAAAGTTCATCGCGGCAAAACTCCGCCATCACTGCTCGGAAGCTGATAAGAAAATCTAGCTCTCGGGTTGGGTTCGCTAACATTTCATCACCGAAATTCTTCTGATTAAGCTTCCCCCTGATCATCACGAAGACGACTAACGTAAAATAACAAAATACTCTTGGCATTTTCTCGACACCCAGATGGGTATCGTGTACAGTAAGAATTATCCTTAGTCGAAAGTTTGTTGTTTGTGTTTATTTTATACATTCAATCCCCCCCCCGAATCAGGAAGTGACGTCACTGCCATTAGGCACGCAACGCTAAAGAGAAAAAGGACCTTTAATGAGCAGAAGGTGAGGATAAGATGCTAAAACACCTGCCCGTGGTCGCTGAAATGGTTCGGAAAGGCCATTTATTGAGTACAAAGAAAATGTAATCATTTTGTCATGAAAGTGCTAAAACAAAAATAGACTGATTAATTAAACTAATAACTTGCCGTTCAACAAGTGGTATTAAAATAACAACGGTTTGATCGTTTCTATAACAGAGCTGTTAAAAAAAGGTTTTCCCTCATTCTCACCTTGGCCAAACCATTTAAAAATAGAAATAGCTGTGCTGAGCGCTGAAAATAGAGCACACACACACACAAAAGACATGATGGATCAGGCATTTAAATGATAACTGCTTGAATATTTGATTAAAACTCTGGCCTGTTTCCGTTTGACAGCCGATGTTTTGTTGTTCTCGATACACATTTCCATAGCGCTGCACTGTACAAACCCTTCGTTATTGATAGGTAGATAGAAATTATTTCGCGATTCCCTATATTAGGTTTTAAATATTTATAATTCTGATCAGTGTAATAGCCGTGCTACTGCTTTCGAGGAATCAGGACGACCACTGAATGGGACTGAAAAAATTAAAACAATAGACGGGAAATCGTGGATAATAACTCTAAGAAAGATGGTTTGTGAAAGAGAGGAAAATAGAGCCATGTTCTTAATAACTTGCGAAGAATTGGAACGAGGAGAGGGAGAGAGAGAGAGAGATGACGTCAGTAGAGAGATGACGTCAGTATATTGAGTGAGATGACGTCAGTAGAGAGATGACGTCAGTAGAGAGATGACGTCAATACAGAGATGATGTCAGTAGAGAGAGATGACATCAGTAGAAAGATGACGTCAGTAGAGAGATGATGTCAGTAGAGAGAGATGACGTCATATATTGAGAGAGATGACGTCAGTATATTGAGAGAGATGACGTCATATATTGAGAGAGATGACGTCAGTATATTGAGAGAGATGACGTCATATATTGAGAGAGATGACGTCAGTATATTGAGAGAGATGACGTCATATATTGAGAGAGATGACGTCAGTAGAGAGATGACGTCAGTAGAGAGATGACATCAATAGAGAGATGATGTCAGTAGAGAGAGATGACGTCAGTAGAGATGACGTCAGTATATTGAGAGATGACGCCAGTAGAGAGATGATGTCAGTAGAGAGAGATGACGTCAGTATATTGAGAGAGATGACGTCATATATTGAGAGAGATGACGTCAGTAGAGAGATGACATCAGTAGAGAGATGACGTCAATAAGAGAGAGATATGACGTCAGTACAGGGAGAGATGACGTCAGTATATTGAGAGAGATTACGTCAGTAGAGAGAGAAAGAGAGAGAGAGAGAGAGATATTACTGTTTGTATTATAGCCCTTTTTAAAAAAAAAAATTCTTTTTTTTTTGGCGCTATACAGATTTTGACGTATTTGTATCTGAAATAGGTGACTCCCTTTAACTGAACGGTTCGTGAAGACAAATCAGCTTTAAGCAGTATTACGGATTTTGGGAATGGTGCAGATATCACCATCTCACGACTCTGATACCAGTACGCAAAGAGTTTCACTGAACTAGCGTGAACTTTATTTTGGTTTTGTGTCAGGAACACTATTCTGTACCAAGATTTCTTGATTGAGAAAGCGCTGCTCTCCATATTTAAGGAATATGTATAACGAAACCTGGTGGGTTAATTTACCAAAAACAATGTGAGATAAATATTAATGTAAAGTGGTTGACTAAAAAAAAAGTCAACTTATTAATTAGGTTTTTTTTTAAGGAATGGAAAGAAGAAATCCTTCAAGCGTTAAAGTATAAATGAGCTCTACAATTCTTTCTATTTTGAAAATTACTATTGTTTACCGAATCTGAAGCTGACCGTCAGGCTATTCTTGTTGCCTGACGGTGTCCCACGATACCTCGCTCCTAACGTCATTTGCCATTTAATAGCTCCACTTATCGCCTTTACTTAAAAAGGAAAAAGAGAAGCAATTAATTTCGAGATAACTTACTTTTATAAGAACATTTTGCAAGTTATTTCTAACAATTACATTTGGTTAGTTAAACTACATAAAGAGTTTTAAAAGAGAATTAATTTGAAGTACTTTTCTTCTGTTTCAGGTAAATCTATTTTATTTATCATTACATGGAGGTAAAAAGTTGCCATGGCTTATATAATACAATCAAGTTAAGTACAGTGGCTTGCCATAATAATATGATTACCTCTTATCTACAGTATGTTGGCCTGTTGCAGAAAACGGCAAATGGAGACAAACATTAGAGTGAAATTCTTTATGTTGTCGAAAATCCTCTATTCTATTGAAAGTAAATTAAGAAGATTTTGTATCACTCTCTGATCAATTGTACCGATATTCTTGACACATTTTTAAAATTTCATCATACTGTTGGGAGGTGAACAGGCTGCTTTTAGCTCACGATCTAGATGATTCCATAGAAGCTCAATTTGGTTTATGTCAGAGCTTTTTAGCAGTTAGGGAAGAAGATGATTTATAGTTCAGACGTGTGTTTTGAAAATGGTAATGTTCCTGGAAGAATTGAGACGTCCTTAAACAAATACCAATTGTGCCTTTCCATTGTTCCAAATAGAACTGGGTTGAAGTGACTGGAGTCGAATTTTTATTAGGACTTCTCCAATAAAAAATAACAAACTTATTATTTTTTTTTATTAGTAACTGTTCTTCAAAAAACTAAACAAAAAAAGCTGCTATTGAATATTTATGAAAATTAACCACTGTTCTTGTGAAAAATCCCAAATAACAACACGATTAAAATTAAATATTGTTAATTATCTCCCATCGACATCATGTGACCAAATTCCACAGAAGAAACAACGACAAGGGAGATAATTTATTTTGAGATATCACAAATTTTTTGCGCTACAAACTGCTTCACGGAACTTCTTTTAAACCTATGGAACAAGCAGGTAAAAAAAGAGGCATCATTGACATGTAGCACTGAAGTCTGCATTATGATTGTCATCTTAGATGCGAAAAGCGATACCAAAAGAACTTTGCGAATTTCCCAAACTAAGAACTAAACGAATAGGATCTGAAACACTGGAGGGTTCCACTTGAGAAACACGGCTATGTACGAGTGGACCTAATCTACAGAGCTCATTCGGCGAACAGCGGAGTCGAAGGGTCTTCTGTCTCGGTCTGCAACCTCTTTGGTATAACAAAAATAAAACATGGCTAGATGTGATAAGAGAAAAGGTTGGGAAAGTTTGCTGGTGCACTGATAAATATGTGAGACACGATAAGCAAGATTGTTGCGAATTGAATAACAAGCCAGATGTGATGTCAGCAATTATTATGACTTAAAAAAATATATATACTCGTATATATATATATATAGATATTGTGGAGAAACCCTGTGACTTTCAGGTTGGTAAATAAAACAAAAACAGTGTTACAAACTACAAACTGTAGCACGAATATAAACTCTTACAGCCATTCTCACTGTTTAAAAGTAAATTTAGGTTTTAAATAGAAGAAAAGGAGATGAAACTTTTGTTTCAGCCATGCTATAGCAATGTGCGCGGGGAGATGTTTCCATTGATTGACTCGGACCAACGTGTTATTTCTCGAGGTTTAAATAACGGCTGAGAGCCAAATCCTTCCACTGATAATCAATACCTTACCATTCTCTGAAGACCTCTGCGCTGTTCTTATTGAAGCAGAACGAAAATGTGAATTTGCACTGTTCTGGAAATCTCTTTGCAATTCGATAGTAATTCGGTTTGTCATGTTTGCTTACATACGATATATGTAGCTGTTGCTTGATTCCTGCTGAACGTTCCAAGTGAATGCCACACCAAAGTCTTGCATTACGAAAAACAATGCATAGAATAAATAATTAAACTATTAGTTCCTACTTGCTGATGAGAATGGCAATAAACTTTCATCTCTATATAAACCACTGGATTTCCCAGAACTGAAAACCAATGCAAACTTAATAACCATTAATACGATTTACTCAATGAATAAATTTATGCTCTAACTATTTGTGGAGGTCTACTGGACGATTCCATCTACGTTTCTGAGAACCTTTCTATCGCCATCCTCAGTGCAGTCCTGCCAGGTCGTAAGGGTAATGAAGACCCGACTCAGTCACGATGAATATTTCAGTGACCATTCCGAACAACCGCCTTGGTGTGGGGGAGAAACTCAGCTACTTAATCACGCTTGCAGTCAAACGTCCTTATTCATCAGGACCGTCCAGAAAAGGGTGGCAGAAAATTCGACAAAAATTTAATCAAATAGGTTTATTTATCGAGTGATGAGGGATCAAATATCTTGTCTTGTCGAGGACAATAAGCTATCTGTAGAATACTTTGAATTCCGCATGAATAGTGATGGTGATGGTAAATCATTCACAAGCGGTGAGATAATGTCTACAATAATTTGCTTTGTGACGAAATACATTTTGATAATTGCAGATAAACATTGTTTTTTTTTTTTAAAGGGGGTATTACATATACAACCCGTTCTTAAAGGGCTCGGTAATTTATATCATGCATAATTTGAAATTTTTTCGAGTACGTAGCAACTAGTTCGTGGACTATACCTCAGAGAGATATTATCACAGCACGACAATGAAAAACACGAACTGTTTAATAGCATCGGTGACAGCTGTCTGGTTCATCTCAACTGAAGAACGGACATCTAACACAGCGCCATAGCACGTACGGGAATACGTCAATGTCTGAAAAGTTATTCATGTTTAACTTTAGTTTATAAATCACTCATCTTTCCTGCGGCTTCTGAAAACCAAAATGAACAAACAGATAATCCGACGTGCGTAGAAGAAAGACGGTAGCGAGGTGTCCTGTTCTAATAATTCCGAGCCCACAACAGCCTCGGGTTGGGGAAGATGTTCCCAGCAGGGCTCCGTTTGAGAATAGAACGAGCAAGTTTAAGAAATCATTGCAGTGTTGAAGTGACAAAGCGGTAGTCAGACTCAACAGATTATAACCGACCTTTACTCGAGTAAATAAATGAGCAGGAAAATCGGATGAGATATTTTTAGATTTTTTTTTTTATAAAAAGGCTCATATAGCTTAATTTTAGTTGGAACAGATCGTTTTAGGATCTGACATACGGCTACGTTTTCTTTTTTAAATTAAAAGAATATCCTTACATTACAAAGATTTAGTCTGCAAAATTCTAAACCCATAATTATTAACCGTATACCATGCTTCTTAAGAAAGGGAAAGATGTCTCGCTCGCTGTCTCATCTTTCAACCATTTGTTTGGCTCTTCGAATCTATATTAGGTAGCACAGGTAGAGCCATGGGGGCTGAGACACAGTGCCTTCCTCATTAATATATATAACCCTTCGGTACAACAGACCTGTGTCAGCACTGACCCACGAGCTTTGAAATACACTATACAGTCAACCCGACAAACGCAGTTAGAGGCGTAGTGAGAACTGACAATGTGGTGATCTGAGGTTTAAAGGACACTTCTCCTGCTTCCTACCTTTGGATATTATTCCATATTTTTTGTTAATCACATATTATTCATTATTTAACAAAGATTATATATCATTTGTTGTTGTTGTTGTTGTTGTTGTTGTTGTTGCCATCATTTTGCAATGCTTCTGTCTGGCCAAAGAGTTTGCTCAGAATGCCCGACAAGTCCGGCGCTTTGGCGGATGTAAACGTAGAATCTACTTTCGCTCTCGTGTTTTGTAGCCCAGAAACTGACCTTAGCCGATGAATTTTATTCTTGAAATGAAATCTTTGTAAAGTAAAACAAAACTAAAAAAAAACAACAAACAATACTGTATTAAGAAATAAGAATTACAGCAATCCCATTATTTCGTGATTCGTGAAAATTGCTTAGAATGGCAAAAAAAAGAAGCTAATTTGAATGACGCAGATAATTTAAAGTGAAACTTTCATGAAAAGCTCCTGACTTTACATGTTTACTTTTTTTAAATATATACCATTAAATATTATGTTGTCTTTTTAACTAATAGGCCTACATCATTTTCTATTGAAGTACAGCTTTATCTAGACGACAGTTCGACTTCAGCGGTATAGGATGCGATGCTATATGCATCTCAGACACGTTGTCTAATATAATAAATAAAAAGAGAGTAAAACAAGAGACTGCTATCTCATAACAAGAACTAATTTAAAGAAATTTTAAAAAGAAAAAAAAAGACATCTGCTCGGGTATAATTTTGTCTGCACGATCAGCTAAGTAAAATAATTTACCAGCTGGTTACATTAAAAGTTCCAAAACATTTTTTCATTTTTCCCCATCTGTTTTATCAGAAAGTTGTATCAATCTTTTCCTCTGTAAAAGAACAAGACGTAACTTAATTGATAATCTTCCTATCGTTTACTAGTTTTTACAATGGAGACAACTCCAGCGAGGAAGACTAGTACCACAGTTATCCGCTAGGGTATTCTGCGCTACAAGGGTTCGGCACCACCGAGTTCGACAAGAAAATCCTTATTGGAATTTCTCATTTTTAAACGTTTGAAGAACTCGCAGTGCCTGGAGATAATCCACACGGCCGGCTGGCAAAGAGATACTACGCCGAACTGAGCCGACCACGACCGGGATTCGAACGCGATGGGATCTTCAACCAAGCCAGTCCAGTAACCTAACATAACCACTGAGGTACCGGCCACTCACAGATTAACAGAGAACATTAACCCTCTCTCCACTAGCTGTTTTTTTTTCTTTCTTCAAACATTAATTAGTAAGAAAAAGACCTGGAATTTGGTAAAAAAAAAGCATAAATGGAGTAGAAAGAATTTACTTGACTTTACAGACAATTAGAATTCTTCACATGAGCCACTTTTCGAATTTATGTCTTCGCATACGTGGGCGTACATCTTGCTGAATCTCGAGATAGCGTTCAGTGCAAAGAAGACTGAGCAGAGATGCTAAAACTGAGACCGCCGACAGAATATCGAAGGCATTAGAAACAGCAGAAAACAATGGGGTTGAGAAAGGATGACATGAAAAGGCGAATATTAAAAGACTAAGTAATTATACGCTGATCTGTGTCCACAGTTAATCCGACTTCTGTTTAGACTTAAGCAGAACAAATATAAAAGTTACTGCTATATTTATATTTTTGAAGTACGTGCTGTGCGTACGATCATCCTGATGTATCTTGAAAATACTATTACAAAGTACCACCGTGGATGATGGGGGGAATATCGATCCTATTGATTTTATCGTTGCAAATGCGAACAGATGCGAGGGCCAAACGTGAAACTGATTTGGGAAAGCCAAAAGCAGGTTTCAGACTGTCGTATTTTCCTTCAAAGCAAAACCGATTATTTGCACTTGGTCCCAAACAACGTAAAATGATGTTTAGCCTCTTGTTACCTGTTTAACAAATAAGGTAAACAAAAAAAAAAATGTGTGGCGGAAAATTAATTCAGCTAAGGTTCCAAGTTTAAAATGTTGGAACCATTATCTAGTTTGCGCATTCTTCTTCAACAACCGGAGAAATCTTGGAGTTTTCGGCAGACTTGTGGACATACATGATGAAACAAATTCACCGCGAAAGGGTTAATCGAGGTATTTTGTTTTCTGACTCTCAAATCATTTCTTTTTTTTTTAAATTCTTTTTTAAATTGATTGATTAAATCTCGACCAAGCACTAAAGATTAAAAGGGAATTATTATTTTGGGTTTTTAAAAGAGAGTGAAAAGATAAAAGGGTTGCATATATTTTTTTATTCTTCTGGTTTATTTAGCAGTTTTTTGTTTAATGCTACATGTTAGAAACCACCTCAACGTTGTTCAGGTACAATTTACTGATTAGAAACCCTTCGAATCGGTTGATAGCCAGTAACAGACCAGCTAAGAAACTAAACCCTATAGGGATTTTCCTTTTCAATGAAAAAAAACTCGCATTAACCCTCCCCCGGCCGCTGTCTGACACACGTGGACAGGCAGACAAGCGCTGTCAACCTTTTACAGTCGGTTATTCGCCGTCCAAGAAAAATGGTGCGAGATCATCTGGACGTCTGATGTCAAGCACCGCGCCGGGTGTTGTTTCACTCAGCGACATGGGATGGAATCGCTTAATGTCCGGTAAAATGGAATATAAACGAACGTCTGTCGCGCTGGTGCCTGTTCCCTTATTTTAAAAATTTGTGCACCAGGGTATTTCTGAGCTAAACTTCCACTGTTCCGCTCTTCAAGCTCTGAATAGTCTGAAACAGGCGGCGAATAACCAACTGAGGCGCAAGAACAAAATATAGAATTGGCGTCAAAATATCAGAGTTTTAATTTATTTATTAAACACAGGGTGGTGGAAACTGCCGAGGAAAAGGATCCTTCTTATTCACAGAAGTTTGTTTTCTATTATTTTAATACTGTAAAAACAAAAAGCTAAATTCCGGGAACACGGCGATCATTTTAAAGGTTTATTTACGTATTTCCACCCCCACTCTCCTTAATTTAAGAAATATTTCGGTAAAATCTTTTGAAATCAGATAAATAAAACCCACAGAGCGAAGACGACAGTAAACGCGAAGTGGTTCAAGTTAACTTCGTTTGTATGATGAATCATCGCCTTTTCCCAAATAATGTTAATTTAGTCGCACACCTAATGCTAGCGGAATGTGCGGATTGACGCTGGATCCGGTCATCGCCCAAGGAAACCGTCCGCCGTCGATCATCGACCCGCTTCTCCTACCCGCGAGTACTCCGTGGTTTGCCCGAAAAAAATTCTTCGAACAAAGGTCGCGATATGCAAAAAGTATCGACGTCAATAAATGATCAGCGTTCACGAGCCACTTTCCAAGGAACCCCCTTAGATTTCTGCATCGGGTTTTGAAATTAAATTCGCCGAAACAAAATTCTTGTAGAATTATTTAGCTATTCAGCAGGAAGGAAAAAAAAAAAACATGATGTCTATTGACGGCTTTCCGTGTCTGCGGGCGATGATCGGCCCATTTTTGTAACGGAAGAATTTGCTTTTTTTAATAAGAAGTCGCTTTTTAAAGATAAAGTGTTTGGAATTTTGCCAAGAGGCTTGAACAATGGGACTGGATGATAAAAGTTTTGTGGAGATATGTTTAACTAGGCAGAAAAACTAATCACTGAATCATGGATGGGGGAAGAAATTGATTGTTGGCGTTGGTGTCGGGGAAGGTTAGAAAAAAATCGCGTCAGTCGGAATTTCTGTTACAGGTCTTCTCCGCTAAAGATCACTCATTCTTTACACAAAGGCATACATGTCTCGCTGTTGTTGTCTTTAGGGGTCTTCTTGGAGAAAAAAGAACTGTAATGTCTTGTGGATTAAAGCCAAAGTGTAACAGATGTTTTTTTACAAAGATGTAACCCATTTGCACTGCACAGTTGTAGTTACATGTCTTTACCTATCTTTTATATAAGAATTTATGAAAGTTCCACCATTTGTTAAGCTGCTCATGGCTTTCTGCCCAATGTTGATTTCTTGGATACACGTGCAGTACTGAAGTACCAGCCTTTTTATTGAATATCTTCCATAAAAACAGAAGGTCATCGATCATTACGTAGGTTTATACGACATGGAACATTAAGTTCTATGCGAAGACCATATTTTTATTTATAGTTATTTACTTCCATTCAAAATTAAATTTTGACTAATACATATTTTTGAAAAAGGGTAGAAATGCGAAAAGAAATAAATTCCACGTGGTAGCTGCGTACATAATGGCGGTGAGTTAAGCCAGTCGGCCGGCAACAATTTACGTTTTGCCTGATTCTCTTTAGACTTTTCGTTTGAAGCTGGCGCGTGATGGAGAATTTTGTGGGTGACAGATGGCGAGAAACCCAAAAATTCCTTACGTGCAATAAACACGTGGTGGTACTGATATTAAACGATTAAGAGAATAACAGTATTGTTACGTTGGTTGTGTTGGTATGTCTGGTGCCAAACATGTGCAAGATCTCCGTAAAGATTAGAAATCAGGTTCATTACTGGAAAGTGATGTAACTAAAGGCAATAACGCCATTTGTGTTACATCAACCGATGGAGTTTGGCATACGTTAATCATACTCTTGCACGAACGTCTCTTCGTCTGTGCTCTTTATATCTCAACGGCGATTGCAGTTTCTAGTAGCTGTAAAACCAAAAAAATCCCCCAGATATCACGTTGTTCACATCGAAAGCAACGCCCAACGTTTGATCACTACAGATCGAGAATTTAAAACGCTGAAGCTGTTGGTGGTAGCGTACACCGACGTCTACGAGGTAGACAATTCTGGTGAAGGAGCTTATCGTGATAATCACTTCTGTTTTAATTACTAGATGGGCTGACTAGAGAAGAACAAGAGTAGGCCATGCCTTGGAGGTTTGTCAGCCCGTACCGCTTCCACAAGTAGCAAACCTGGGCAGTTGGCCATAGTAATGGACTGGACGAGTGAGTGAACGATCGGGATGCTGGTGTTAGATAGACTTGTTACCAACAGTTGGTTCCGTAAGAAGCCTCCGTTCCGCTGATTTAAAGAAGCCGTCGACTACTTCTGTTTCGCTGTGCACGCACGAATGCCGCGGTTCGCAACAAAGCAAACATTTCTGCGCTAATTGGCTGTCTTACTTACCTCTGGGTGTCCGATGGTATGGTTCGAATGGTGTGGCTGCTTCGGAATTATCCCGACCAACGTTCTTCCTGTTTCCGTTCGATAACTAAGCCGAAGGAAAAACAGCCACCCGGCTTTCCAGTAATGAACAGTTAAGAAGGAAGTTGTTTCAATAACAGCTGGGTTGGTAAACAATGCAAACGATTGTTTGAATTTAGGCTCGGCGCGGTCCTCAGAAGCTCCCATCGCGGCCGCTCTGTCTATCGAGGCACAAACTTTTAATAAGGGGATCTGCACGGCCCCGCCTTGTCCACTATTTCATGTTATGGGATCGGTGCCCATGGCGAGTTTATCTCCCCAGAAATATAAACAAAGGAACTCCTTACAACGGAGCACCTATAAAGTCATTTTTAATTCGGTTGAGCCCTTCAGGTACTGAAACAGCTAAGATGATTTTACCTATCGATTCAATTTTATCCAGTACTTTTATTGAAAACAATAGAAACGACTTTGTACAAAGAGAGGACAATAAGAGTTACGGACTTTATTTGAGATGTGAGCTCTCGCATCCATAGATTTAAAGGTTAAAGATGTTCAGCGTGCGGAAAGAATCTCAATCGATTTCTAATCATTCAGAGCGTATGTGAGGATTCTCGATAAATAACACAACTTTTCTGAATATTCATCGCGATTCGACTGAAGGGCTGAATTCCGTCACGTTCTTGAACTATTTCCGTCTGTCTCCCTCCCAAAGAGAAAACAAATATGAAAGCTAAAAAAAAAAAAAAAAAATTGCGCGGTTTCCATACGACTGTTCCTTTGTGTCATAAAGTTTGAAAGGGATTCTCCCTTCTCCCCCTGCTCTTAGACAACCATTTGTACACATTCCTAGGAAGAAATAACCTTCGCTTCGCACATCCTTTAAACGTCTACGTGCGGGCTGAACGTTCCTTCTACGTCGGTGATTACTTCTAAACAGGGGAAGGACATAAATATCGGCGTCTCCCACCATTGTCCGGTTAAGCTCGGTTAACTCTTCTCCGTCCGTCGATGGCCGACGGCTCTTGCAGAAAATGTCAGACACGAAACATAACGGAGATAGTCTGAGTCAGTTACGTGAGAGCAGCGGAAGTCATCAAGCTCCCTCCTATTTTTTTTTACCTTCTTCCGCATCTTTTATTCATTAGTCCAGTTTTTTTGTTTTTTTTTGAATAAATTTTAAGATTTCATCATTTAAGTCCTTCTGTCAGGGCGCAGAGTTATGAAAATTGTGCAGCAGATCACCAAAAGAATACGATTTAATATGAAACCCTCGATTAATGCTGGATTCTAACGACCACGTTAGGCTGGTTGTCAAGGTGATGAATAGTTGCTCTTTCTGCTGCTGGGATCGAATCTAAATAATTGTTTATATTAACATATTTTTAGTAAGAGAAAGGATGGAAGTGGTCAGGGCGAGAACGTTTCTAAAATATCCCAGCTCGAAGTTTATAATTAAAAAGATAGAAAATCATTGTAAGGAAGTTGAGGAAATAACTATTTTTATTCTTTGGGTAAAATAAAAGAAAGAAGAGAAACAAGAAAATCAATTTGGCGTCATTCAATATTCTTGAACTACTGGTTTGCTGAAATTAAGAAACTTATAACGAATTTCACGAAATACCGGAGGAACAGGTGATTATTGTTTATCTGCGCGTAAGACGCAGTTAAGATTCTATATATCAGTGATTGGCTGAAATTAGAGTCTTTGATGTATAAATCGGTTCATGTCTTCTACGGATCAGTTTAATTTTGCGGTAAATATTATAATAATTGCTCATAGTTAATTATTGAAGCAACTCGTATTTTATCTGAATTTTAAAACAGCTGTACGCTCTGTAATTATTTTAAGTACACAATTGTCTAAAGCCAAAATAACCTGTATTACGACGTCTAGAGGGGAAATACCGTCGTCGTCCTGTGTGTACAAAGTAAAGCAAAGACGCTTAGTGTATATCGGTTTGAATAACTCTCTTTTCTCCTCCCGTTTAGCGTGAATAAGGCCACATTGATCATGGCTACACTAAACAGGAAATATACAGTAAAATTAACATCTAGTGTTTAGCATGTTTAGAAGCAAAATAAGGATTTACGATGTAAAAGTTTTTTCTAAGATTACTGACGGTAAAAATTCGTAAGTGGAAATCTTCTTGTGGTCAAGGCAGTGTCTAAGACACCAATCCGGCACAAGATTTAAATGTTTGCAAAGCAAAGTTATCTTACTAATAAGTAAATGTGCTTTCTTCACTTTTCAGGTATTTTATTTAAAAAGGGACCAAGCAACATGTAATCTGGATGCCAATGTATTCATATTTACCACATTAGCTTTTGTCTAATTAGATTTAAATGTTTTCTCTATATGTTTATCAGATAGACCATTGATTAATTTTTAATTTATTTTTACAAGGCAAATTCCTTTTTTCGCTATTTATATTTTCTACTTCCTGATGAACATAGATGTGACCTTCATTTAAATTATTTGGAAACCTATGACTTACTATTACATGGAACACACAAAAAAAAAACTTTCTATAATCTCCATGGAAGGTAGATACTACATAAAATACCCGATACAGACACAGGGGACAAAACAAGGACTAGATTCAAGTGATATTCTGGTGAATCTTATGAATACCTACATTCAATCTAATTCTAAGAGGTCACGTTCAATCTGCCATTTTGCTGCCCTAGGTTTACAATTAGCCACTGTCTATGAATATAAATTCACTGTGGCGGCTGGAAGATATGTTTTCGTTAACGATATACGAAAAGAGCAAGAACTTTAGCTTGACATATGCCTAGATAAAATGTTTCACAAATACCTCTTTGAAAATTGTGTTCGAGTGATGGCGTTGAATAACAGCCGTTTGTGTCCGCGTCAGTGATTCGACACCGAACTCCCATAAGTTAAATCTACAGACTTAAATATTCCAACTTTTTACACTAATCTATTTATTAACTATAAATCAATAATTTGAAAATATACAAACTGAAACTTCCCGGAACGAAAGAAAAAGCCAGACAAAGAAGCAAAAACTTGTCTTTTTTCTTTGTGCAAAAAAAAAAATTCATTTGACCAAAAATGAATATTACCTTTTTTTCAATCTGTTGTTATTCATACTGGAAATTATTTTCAGTTGTCTTTGAATAGTCAGGTAATTGGTTTTTTGTTCACTTTATTTTTTACTCTCATGGGAACTAAATATACCAAGATCAGATCTAGAACTTTTGAAGGAAAAGACTGTGTTTTTGAATCTGTTGATTTGTTGTTTTTTTTTCAAAAAAGCACAAAATTGTTCTTAAGATGATAGAATTTTAATGTTAGAATCATTCACATACGAGGAGGGAGAAAATCTAATTCTTTAAGCCGATCTTTCCTGTGTATTCCTAACATTGTCGGACTCCGCAACATCTTTTGTATTGTAGTTATCATGTAACCTCAAACCAATTACCACTTCTTTTGGCCAATAGACCACAATAGTAGCATGATAGCTGCTAACCCTTCCATGCATTCAACACTTTACCTAAAGAAACGAAACGGACATCTACCTTATTTTGACGCCAATAAAGTTTAAAACCATGAACAGTTTTAGACTTTAAAATTCTTAAAGTAGAAAATACAAAGCAATACAAAAGCGTCGATTTTTAAAACCAATTCTACACTGTCTGGCATCCAACTGTTTCCTTAATCCGTAACATAGAAGATTAATTTAAAAGTAATTAAAAATCTATCCGCAACGCACTTTGTGAAAAAATTTTTCTACTCTTTCCAGATTTTCAACATTTTAAAACAAGATAAAAACACCAAGTCTGGACTGTATACTCCACAGATGAAGTTTATTAACCAAAGTTTTAAAGAAACAAATACTTTTACCCAAATCATTTTGTTTTAATAAACGTAACATTCTGCTAATCGTACTGATAGTGTTATTACAGTTTCTATTTTCGTTTTAATCTATTTTTTTTTTTTTATTTATCTAGTTCAGCTGCAGTATCGTTAACAGGGTTAGCATGGACCCGGCTTCGTTTTTGTGAAAGGTTCCTGTTAATATTAAAATCACTTGACTTTCCTACTCGCTTCTGGAGATTGAAAATTCGAAAGTTTACTAAAAAAATGATCTCCATTTGCCGTCGGAGGTAATATTAAAAAGAAATCTAACGGCTGGTCAACTTTTATTTGTACATGTTAAGACGGAAAGTACAACTTGTATTCTACTTTTTTAAAACTAAACTTGTAGGAGGAGGAATTTACACATAGGCTGAACAAAAGTGTCATTGAAAACTGATGAAAATCGAGAAGAATCGCTGTTACCGAATACTGACTGATGCATTCTGATGCATAAAGATTCATTAATTTGAAAAGGAAAACAGTCGGATCACATAGTTAATGACATTTAAAGACCTTAATCCAGGAGATTTTTTAAAGCCCATACACCGGTTTAAAAATTACCATGTGTATTTTTTTTTTTTAAATTCTGGATATTCCACTGTTTCTGTAATAAACAGTAGCATTACTCGGGCTTGGAAGTACAGACAGAATTAATTGTCCTCTTTATAACTGGCTAATTTCAGTTACAAAACCTTCGAAAGCCCGGATTAGTGGCAAGAGTAACGTTCACCTAATTCCTCTACTCCTGGTTATGCCGATGTTGTCGGTGTTGTTACTTATCTTCTGTCACATCCTACCATTAGCGTATAGGGGGACACAGAAACCAGGGTCAACACCTGAAACCCCACCCCCTCACAAGAACTCAGTTGTCGGAGGAAACAAGAGTGCTCGAAGAAACCCCACACAGCTGGTTAAAGAAGAGGAGTGGGGAGAAACCATCCTAGAGAAGCACAGCGAATCAAGCCGTTTACAGCCGGAACCCACGACCTCTACAGGCAAGTATACAAACCACCCAACTACTGGGCGGTCCGAGTGAAAAACCTACTGTGCGGATAAGAGAACTGTGTAGAAACGGTCTACGATAAATCGGTCTCGAGGAAGCCAATGCCGTGTCACCGCGAGAAATACGGCTTCGCTTTGCCAGGTTCCAAACTCGGCTCGCTGCCAACTAGTTTCGGAAAGTTAACATGTGCTTATTCTGACCCTTTGTTAAATAAGGCGACAGGGGTTAATATATGCATTCGTTTTGTAAGTTTTCTATAAAATAAATTTAAACACATTTTTTTACCAAGTGACCAGATACACAACTCGAAATACGTGAAACTCTGCCGGATATTTCGTGCGTAACTACTGTACCATCTGAAATGAATTTTGGACTAAAAGTAAACCAAATCGACAAAGTACCGACGATAGAGAAAGAAACGGAAGATTTATTGATAACAGCTGCCTATCTTCAGATATTAAACAACGCTATGTAAAACAGAGCATGATGAGCATGGCGTTAGATATATCATGAGTATTTTATAATAAGAATTTCGATTAATGTCTCCAAGTTCTACTCTGATGCTTAATATCGCAAATTTAGTGTAACTTATACGGATGATGGTTTATTTACGCATCCCGGGTTCTGCACACAAGATAAATGTGTCCGTATCTGTGCTTTTCTCTGCCACTCATCGTATAAAGCCTGGGCAATTTCAGCAATATCCTGAACAGGAAAATTTCTTTTCACACTACACTCAATTTTATCTAAAAAAAGAAAAAAAAAGGGAAGACGCACTGTCGGTTTTAATTTAGGCTCATAACGGGTCGAGCAAAGGACTCCATCGGATGGTCGACGAGGAGGTCAGCCGTTGTAGTTCACGAATATTGGTCTGTTTTTCAAACGGACAACCACGAAGATAATTAAAAAAAAAAACAACAAAAAACCAAACAGGATAAAGAATATATTCATGGTAGCTGTTGTGCATTAACATTAAGAGACACAGAACCGAGAACAGGTCCACGGTTTAATGCCAAAAAACGCCAGCATCTTCACTTTTGTTATGCGTCAACAGTTGGCTGCTGTGCATCCTTTTTGTGCATAATATAACAAAACCAAACGTGAATAGTCAAAACAACGTATGGCAAAAAAAAAAACACTTAAAGGCTAACGTTCTTGTATTTTATTCTCTCAAGTGCCGAGGTGTAGGACAAAAATGGGATTGTGTTTTTCTTCTTCGCCTTTTAAGCTGCTTTTTTATATCATAATCATAATTAACCAGGTAAGTCTGATGGGGTTGCAGCGGGGAAGGACTACGTGGACATGGAGAAAATTTCCCTAGACTTTGATTGCTGTTCGATAATTTCTAATTCTTTCCCAGCCCAATAAAAATGAACGTCTTTAACGCTGGCTTTAGTGGCCCTTACGGGGAAAAATCTCGATACAACATGAAATATGCTAATTTCTCATGATACTGAAGCAACCCGGGCGCTGGAAAGAGACAGATGCAAACGATCTCAATCAATGAAACCGATTTAACTAACTGTCTGTCGCCTTCCCCAGAACAGAAATCTTTCCGCGAAGAGCCAATTTCCTGCTTGCGATAAAACCGAAAATCTTCTTCTCGTAATTTGGCTAAACTCTCAGTGCTTCCCCCAGCTGTCCAAGGAGTTGACGGATCCGGAGAGAAATTCGCTAACCGCTTTTATTTCCATGGAAATTGGTGGTTCGCTGCTCCGGTGTCTTTCTATGGTAACTAGATAGAAATGTCGTCTGCGATCTTCGTACAACCAAAACAGAGGTAAAGTCAGGCCCCATTTGATTCTGCTGAAAAATCTGTCTGACAGGTAGCATTATTGTGGCTAACAGAAGAGTAATTCCTTCGCGGTTCTTAATGTTTCGAACGTTAGTCGATGGATCATTATCTAGCCCGAACTTTTTAACTTCTATATGTCAAAAGCTAAACATTTTGAAAGTTCGTACGTAATTTTATTTATTAGGAAAAAAATCAAATAATTACCATATTCTCAATTACATTTGATTTAGATATCTCCAAATTTGGCTGGAGTTATTTGGTTTGTAAATTAAATTTTTTAATGCGAAGTTATTCCATATTAAAATACAATAAAAAGGAAAATCCCAGCGTCCCAGTAAATGAACATATCTGACTGGAATCTACATATCCCAGATTTAATGATATACGGCCATGGCTGTAGGTTTAACTTTACCCTAGAATTGTTTCGCTTGATTAAACTCGAATTAAACGTGCTTAATTTGCATAACGACGTTATTTTAACGTATCGAACTTTGAAGTGGGTCCCAGTTGCTCACAGGCTCGGTGGAATAAAAATGATCAAAATAGTAAAGTTTAAGAATTGGATATCTAACGGGCAAATACCGGATTTCCAAAAGCCCTGGTAAATAATGACGACAGGTGTGGATCGATTAAAAGTATATGTTCCAAAGCAGACATTTATAAGTAGTCAAGAATGCGGTGCCAAGCCATGCGAGCAGAGATTTAAAGACGGGTTTTGCTAATTTTTTCACGAAGATGCAGAACCTTCGGCGGTGGCTGCGCAGCACTGGACGTGCTGGTGGATGGTGGGTTTTGCCAAAAAGCAAACGGACCTCGCGATATTTCTTCCTTTACCAGAGAATATGCCATCGGCCGCAACCGGAGGGTCGGCCACGGTCGGTGTAGAATCGACGGAAAACCTCGAGATCTGCCGTGGAGGGGCGAAGCTTACCGATCCCAGTGTCGGCGAGCTACGGTCGGCAGTGACGTCACAACTAGAACGAGCCGATATCACCCTGGCTGACATCACATCCATGCTGCCACAAAAGTAAGGGCGCTGGCGGAAACGTAAACTTAAAGTATTGAGAGAAAAGTTCTGAATTAAAACATTTGTTTTAAAGTATTAAGAAAAATAATGTATATTTTAATAATGTGATGGTCTTCGCTGAAGTAGAGCAGCGCTCACGTAGACCGAGGAGTGCCTCGGCTAATCTGGTTTCTCCCTGTACCTCGTGAAGATTAGCATGGTACTCCAAGAGAACTGAGAATCTTTAAGGGAAACAAAGGCTTACTCCAAGAGAACGGAGAATCTTTAAGGGAAACAAAGGCTTACTCCAAGAGAACGGAGAATCTTTAAGGGAAACGAAGGCTCACCATGCAGTTCCTAAAATCACGCCTTCGTTATAACTAGAAATTTCTGTGTTAAGAATTAGCACCGATTGATTTTAAAAATTCTAATAACGCTATACTCATTTATCAGTCATAGAACATCTGAAATTAAGCCACATAATTCTGAGTGAACTAGAGATCAAATGATTTAGTCTTGTAACCTCCATTATATTTTAGAATTAGTTTTTATTAACTGTTATTATCATAGCGATAAATTCCCGCATATGTAATATTTCTACAGCCTGACACTTCTTTGACAGACGTATTCCCGAAATATTATCGCACCTTCGTCAAAAAGAAGAGGACATTGGTACACACCGTTATGCCGAGTCTTTATAGTTAATATCACGCATCTACTCAGCAGTATGTATGCAAATAGAGAGCTAACAGTAGACTGCTTTCTTTGCAGAGTGAAGGAAACAGAACTGAACGTGTAGACATCTGGGACCTTTTCATGGGTCCGCATACTGTGTTTCGGGGCACAAGAGCGGAGATTTTGCGGCGAGGAAGTGCATTAATAATGGACAAGGTTTTACGGAACAGATGACCGAGGCTAATATGAAAAGATAGAAGTCTACGAGCAACTTTCGTCCACTATGCACTTTAAAAAGAAAGAATTTTGAACCTTGCCGAAATTTACGACAGTACATTCTGGCATCGATGCCGAAGGCGAGGCTGAAATAATTATATATTTTTTATTCTTCAATGCACTTGCTTTGTTTGGAAATCAGCAGCTAACACTCAGTAATTAACTAGGTCCACAACACAGCATTAACCAGGATTAATCAACATTAGTAGACTTGTCTTGTAAAACCTTATAAGTTTAGAACTAAAAACACAAATCGTTTTTTTGCTTAACGTCCATCTGTATTAAAATAAGTTAATAACCCCATATACAGAAAGCCATTCCTATTTAAATATTACCGTTTGAAGTATCCATTGTTGATATAAACGGAATTATGAGGTCTGCGGGTGACTTCTGTCAGTTATCTCAAGCTACACGTAAAACGTTTTACTGCTCTTCCAATCTGAATGCAAACATCTGTCCTGATTTGATTGTTACTCGCCCTTAGGCTGAGGCAGAAGTTACCACATCTGTCACGCGATGTTCTCTTCGTATAGCTTTGTTGCGAGTTAAGGTGATCTTATGCGAACAAACCCTGAGTTGCGTTTTACGTTCCTTGTTCATTCGTTACTGAAAAATCCGTCTTCCGGAATTCCTTCGTCTCTTATATCAGTTTTGTTTGATTTGTTCTAACATTTAAGAGAATGCGCGATAACTATTAGTTTAAACTTTCGGACCGCGTCACACTTTCGAACTTTACTTAAGGCATTAATGTCTTCAGCTCGAACAGAATTGTTAATGCTACCTTCTACGGTTGACAGTTTGAGATGGAGTCTTCGCATGCAGCTAATCAGAATTTAGGTGCCAATGCAATTCAATAAGACAGGTAATATAGGCGCGAATCACTCGGGTAATTTAAATTACCGTTCAGTTTCGAACAAATCAGCGTGAGAGGTTTGCTCGGGGAGCGGCGTCTTTAACAGAGAATGACAACAGAAGTCAATATTCTGTTATCGATTGACAAATTTAGTGCAGGTGTTTTTACCGAATAGATTTAATTACTGTTTGATTCCTGCTGTCGACAAAGACGTGGAACAACTTTTCAACATTATATTCGGTACGTTGTGAAGATCTGATAGCGAGAAGCTCGTCGCTAACTTTGAGAGAGAAAGAGAGAGAGAGAGAGAGAGAGAGAGAGAGAGAGAGAGAGAGAGAGAGAGAGAGAGAGAGAGCAGAAAAACATCTGCATAGTTCCACGAATGGACACTTTCAGGAAGTCAGCCTGGAAACTTGAGGTAAAGTCAGTCGCCTTCCGGAATGAGAAGTGAGGATTCTTCGGCCCGGTTCCCCTGGCGGCGACACGCCATCTTCAGGTGACGACCAAAATAGCAACCGAAAAAAAAAGGTACAGAAGCAGGGCTTCGTCAGTCGAAACCGAACACGCTATAGAAACGTGTTAAAACACGTTATTAGCACCGTGATGGTTATAATTGTTATGAAGATTTTATTAATGGTTTGTCCCAGTAAAAATGGCTGATGCATTGAATTTTGCAGCTGGCATAGAAATAATTTGTCTGGTTTCCTTCGGCAAACTGACCGATTTAACCGAGCACAGCAGCGGAGAGATTTCTACCCGACTTCCTCTGTGGTCTCCAGAGACGGAAACATTACTCTAAATATAAGTAATTTTCCAGTCCTTCGCTAGATGGCGAAGTCGTAATGTTAAGCGAGGTCATTACACCGTGCTCAATGATGGTAGATTAAAGATTATTGAGAGTCGACAATGTTTTAGATGTTTTAATTTTGGACGAACCTATTTACAGACAAACAGTCAGGCGCTTCTTGACTCTGCCTGTTTTCTCGCGCGGTTTAAGATCGCAGAGTTGTTAGTCTTCCTCATTAACTGACGTCTGTACGAAACATTAGGCAGTCAGACGTATGCATTATTGACAGCCAATACATTTTATGCTGTACAAATGGCTATACAATAAAAACGAATGTAAGCTTTCAGAGAAAAGGACAAGTAATTGAATTCACTCATGTGGAAATTATGGTTCGACGACAAGAAATGACCAGGCCATTACTCCAGATCTTTTTTTATGGAAGTGAATTTAAAAGTGTCACATGGCGTTTACAAAGATAAGAGAATTCGGAATCCTCGTGTGCGCAATATTAGTTCATAGCAGGAGATCCTGACATATTAGGAAAGTTTCTTAAATACATTGATCTACGAGAGAGAGAGAGAGAGAGAGAGAGAGAGAGAGAGAGAGAGAGAGAGAGAGAGGAGAGAGAGAGAGAGAGATACTGTTTATTTTACTTCAGTATTACTGTGGAGAAATATAGAAATGCTTTTTCTTTCTGTACTCTCAATATTTTAGCTAAATTATTACACAATGATTGCAGAAAGACAAGTAAAACACAGTAACGTGTGTGAAGTTCATCACTTGTCTTCCTAATTCTTGAAGAAACATCCAATAACTCGGATTTATTTCTAACCGATTTAATTCAATAGCCACATGAATTTGCTGATGAAATAAACTTATTGGAATGTTTGTAAGTTTCTTTTTCACGCTGTTTTTATTTACACAATAAAGACGTCTAGGAGAAACTATGAGGATAGTTTTTACTGCATCAGTAACTTTTGCTTGTAGCCCCATCTACACGTAAGTATATGACGTCGGTTACAGCCTCATCTATCCGTTTAGTTGGAGATTAGTGGTGCTGCGGCAAGTAGCTTCTGTGATCTCCCGAAATGTTTTCGCGAGGAAAATCAGCAACGAACGCCATTATTGGATGCACAATAATGTGTACTAAATGGTATAGCTAAAAAAATGATGAATTATTGTTTTCGTGGGAAAAGGTGCAAAGAAAATGATTTTTATTTCCATTAAAATCTTTCTCGTCTCGTCTCCTGACTTCAGCAATAGTTAGACACATTTTAGCAAAAGGGTTTCAGCTTCTCTACTGCGTTAGTTTGAGAAATGAAGTTCTCATATTTGAAGATGGACTTGTATTTTTGTGTAAACTGAGTAAAAACAGTTTATTATTAAAATGTTTTTGTAAAAGTAACTACACCGGTAGTTTCTTTCGCGTAAATAAAAACGCGGATGCAGTCGGTCCGTTGTATCTTTTTATTATTATTAATGACTGATTATTGAAACAATTTCTACAGTTTCAAAGGAGTTCGGAAATAAAAAAAACAACATCGTTTATAGGTTGTCTTTATAATCATAATTACTTTTTTCCTACATAATTTACTTTTGTATCACGTTATGTTTTTTTTTCATAATTTTTATGCAACTAACATCTTTAAATTATACATCGATTTATTGTATGTAAAAAAATTTCATCACATTTAGAGATGGCGTTCAAA
This sequence comes from Nautilus pompilius, assembly GCA_018389105.1. Classification (NCBI taxonomy): domain Eukaryota; kingdom Metazoa; phylum Mollusca; class Cephalopoda; order Nautilida; family Nautilidae; genus Nautilus; species Nautilus pompilius. The sequence continues at coordinate 3,653 of JACATO010001371.1, read as the reverse complement.
CCAATTAACTAATTGTCTTTTAGTATATTTTAAAGTTTTCATAGCAACTATTTTAAAGAAATTGTAAATGGCTGCAATTAATAATAATAATAACAGAAGAAAGAACGATGTTATTTGTTGTTGTTTTTTTTTAAATCGATCGTTTATGTCCCTTACATGTCGTTAACATTCGAAGGCAAAGTCGAAATAAGACTGCAACGCCAGGAAAAACCGGGTTAATGTCGACAGACAGCGAACAGCGGAACGGACCTGGGCTGAAGATGATTTACTGACTTTGGACAAAAGACAAACCTCTCTCGCCTCTTCCTCGGTGGCTGATAGTTAACGATCCAGCGACGTTAGTCATATACGATAACTGCACGATTGCCCACTCACTGGTACGTACATCCTCTCTCTCTCCATCTCTCTGTGTACTGACGTCATCTCTCTCTCTCTCTCTCTCTCTCTCTCTCTCTCTCTCTCTCTGCGCGTTTTCATCTAACTGCAAGATATTTTACTGATAAAACCAGAAGTAAACACGACGCCAATAAAGCCATTTGCTAAACTGATCTATCGAAGGAAAACCGTAGTCTAACCGACGTCCGCGCGTCGCGCTCCGTACATCCGTCACGAGGTCCGTCTCTTGTCTCTGGCAAAGTTGCCAAGAACAAAACAGATTTGCCGAAAACAGGAAGATAAGAGAAGATAAAAAAGAAAAATAAAAAGCAACCGAACCATTATCTGTTCATTTACACAGGCATGCACAAAATGTCGTTAGTCTATTCTTACTTCTAGATGAGATTAAACCGAAAGTACATTTGTACAGAGCACGTACAAGACTTGCTTCTCCAGCTCCCGGTGGCAGCCTTGAGAACGAAACGGAACAGAGATGCTTGGCACGCTGACATAAGTAGTTTTGACCTTTAATAACTGCGCGATGTTTTAGTCACAAAAGTAATATTCTTAATCTTGCATTTTCTAAAAAAAATATTATATGCATAAAGGAATCGAAAGCCGTTGTAACAAGGTCTGCGCATGAATTCGCACACGCAGCGCCGCACAATTCCTCCGACACTATTATTGAAAATTATAGGATGCTAAGTCTAGGAAACAAGATAAACTAGCCAGAGCTACAAACATTGCTCCTAAACAGTTTTATTTCACGTTAATACTCGCTAATATGTGATTCATTTTCATATCTTATTAATTTTCCAGGATAACTATTTTGCTGTTGCATTCTTAATAAATTCACACCTCTGTCGGATTTAGATGAGTGATAATGCCGATAATCGGAGCGTGAAAAGTCCAACTCCATGGCGTAAAATACGGAGGTATTATTTTACAATAATTACTGTTAAGAGCAAAATCAGTCTTTGGATAATGTAAGGTTTGTGGTTTAAATATTAAAGAATAAAGCCAATATTATGGTCGACATCTAAGATTTTACAAGAAGAAGACTGCTGTCTTAACAATTTGGACACGTTCGTTTACACGTTCCAGATAAATATTTTATGAGATGATACAAAAGGAACAACAAGAACATTGTGTCAGGCTACAAGCACCTGATCTTTACATACTTTTACGATATTCTATGGAAGCATCTGTTTTCGCTAATAAATTAAATAAAATGGATTGGATGACAAGACAGTAAAATCACGATACTCATTTAAAGGTGCAAGCATACAAATGTGTAATTCAACAGTAAAGACCGAGATTCCATCATCGTGATTTTATAAAATGTTTTGAAGGCTGCCTCTGTTGATGGCCCCTCCCCAGTTAGATTGCTTCATTTCGCCAGCCGGCCCAGGTAGTTAGTTACTTCTGAGTGCTGCGGTTTCTACTCAAATCTAAAAAAAACAAAAAAATATAATAAACAGTTCTAGTAGGAACTCTTTGTCGTAGACGCATTCTTTTCCAATTGCTTTAGAAAACTGACACCAGGGGGGGGGGTGGTGGTGGGGCGGGATTTTCCTTCTGGTGAAAGCTTTGTATGCCGAGACGCGTGGAATTTTTATTAAAGTTAGATATTAGGAAAGAAGTAGTAGGTCAGGGCGGCTCAGACCGGTACAGCTACCACGAATAAACATCGGTGTCAGTTTGATTTTTAATCCGGTTTATGAACTCAACATTGTAAATAACCTTCGCCGGTAACTTATTCTACTGATATGCAATTCTGCTCCTGTTTTTGTCAATCTGTGTTTTAAAAAAATTCATTGATAATAACCCTACTTTTTTCAAATGTGGATAAGCGCAAGGATTTTTTTGTTAAGGGCGCTTTAATCCCTCTAACGGAAGAGCAGTAATCTTTAATTTGCTTAAACGACTAACATAGAGCGGCAAAGGGCCATTTCGCCTCATAAAGGCTATATTAACCATTAAAGATGAACTGTGGCATTTTGAAAAGGCGGAGACTTTTTAGATGCGTTTAATAGACAAACCAGCTAACTGGGATGTTGGAATCGCTGGCATATTCTGAATGCTTGAAACCACGAAACACATCAGCGAATATATGCTGGAATTTTTAGCATTGCAGCGTTATAACCCACAGTTCAAATATAAGGTGAGGCGATCCTTCATTTAAATGGAAAGGTTGTTTGTTGCCTTAACGCCAAAGTCAGCTGATGTAAAAAACAAACACAAACAAAAAAAACTCTACTGATTTGTAGGCTGTTGTAATTCTGCCCGCTATCCCCGTGCTGTCTGAAGTGGTCTATGCTCGCATTTAAAGGAGAGTTATCAAAATGGTCTAAATAATACAATATATATATACAAGTAGACACGCAAAATATTTTTTTCTATAAAGTAGTTAGAGGCACATTGGGCCCTTATATCCATTCCTCTATCTTCCGGTTAAAAGTGCAGGGAAATTGCCCGTGGTACATCTTTAGATTTCTGTTGTTGTCTTGTTTATCCCGAGATAATGTATATAGGAGGGGGTGTTGTGAAACACCCGGTAGAAGTCGTAAAGCATTTTTCGTTCTTACTATTGGAACTGCTAATTTCCCTTCAACGTCTGCGCTGTGTTAGACATACAAAAGCATCTTTTATTTATGGGAAGTGATCCCTAAACAGGTTCGTATTGCTTGTTTTTGTTTTTTTTCACTAAAACCCGTAAAAGTGAAATATAGATCGTTTTGATTAGAAACAAACCGAAGTACTGTCTGCTGAATGAAGTTCCGACATACATTTTGGAAAAGAGACAGATTATCAGTGGATATGCTTGCATGTCGCTAACCCTTTCAAGGCGATTTTGTATGTAAACCCCATCGCCTCCGGGCCAGGTTATCTGGGCTTATTTAGGCACGTAATCTTGATCTTCATTGCAACACTAACATCGGAGGCTTTTACTAGTGTAAAGTACAGCTGCAAAACAAGGGAAACGAACGATCGTTTTACATTAGAATGTAATGGAAGATACCGAGGAAAACACTTTCCGCTTTCTAAAGATATTTGGCAATTATTGGGGAAAGGATAGTTTAGTGACATGTGGCAGCCGTGAAGACCGGTTTTACGGAAGAGAGAATTGCCTGAATAAGGAAATTAATCTGTGAATAATAGAATTATTTTATCTAGTATTTTGTTTATGCTAAATTCCACTGTCGAAGTAATTTATAATTTCCATAGTAAAAAAAAATATATATAAGGTTTTCGTGATTCCTTCTTTTAAAATTTTA